>JADLZK010008959.1:0-313814 GCA_015847255.1 Hyparrhenia diplandra
GGTGGAAAAAAAAGCTAGACATATTGGGACACGTGCATCGAGATAAGCAATACTAGCCGCCACAGAAACCAGCTGCCCACTGACCGTGCCCGGCCGGCAAGGCAGCAAGAGGCCAGCCACACTCTCTGCCGCGCCACTGTCCGCACCGATCGAGCACGAGACGAGCCAGCCACGTACGGCTAGTCATAGTACTGTTGTACGTACTACTGTGTGCCTTGAAATATGAAAATCACAAAATCCATTCGTTCATTGGTGCAGATAAAGGCATGCTGCATGCACTAACGTTGCACTGTGCACCGACTCGCACAGGTACGGCGGCATCCTATTCCATGCATGCTTGGTGCATGTGCATATTGGACCATAGTATTATTATGTGATGAAAGTGAAACACAGCCGGCCGGCCGGCGCGACAATGATCGCGCGCGCCTTGATTGGTGCAGAGCAAGTCAGGAAGAGCCATGCATGCGCGCGCGCAGTCATGCACGCTAGCTTTGCAAGTTTTGTACCTTGTTCAGGTACTACCTTATACGAGTACTACGTCCTCTCCTCAAAAGGGGCAATTTCGGTGTCTAACAAACTCTGCACCAATCAAGGCGCGCCACCCCGGCCATACATGCATGGCCATATATGGGCGGCTAGCTACTTATATACATGCAATATATTATAAAAGTATATATATACTTTATCTGTCCCATGCATGATTTTATATAAAAATAGTAATACTTACATTGTATAATTAATATCTTTACAGAGATCATTGAATATACAAGTGTTACACAAATTGTCTATAAATCCAATTAAACTTATATGGTATAAAAAAACAGTTATTTAGAGACTTCATGACGAAGTCAATATATGACACTTACTATTTGGTATCATTACTCTTTATTGATGTGTAGATTATATGATTTGGGCTACGTACGACGACTGCGGACACGGCCAGTGCATGCGGCTGCGGGGGCGGCGACTGCGACTGCATGCATGCCGAGCCGGCGAGCGCGTACGTCCTGCGGCCGGCGTTCGGTGCCACTGCCACGGCCGCACCGCACGCATGGCCATATAACCCCGGGACCGGGCCGGGCAGAAAACGACCGCAGCTAATTAATGCATGCATGCCAACAACTTGATCGAGCAAAAGTACTCGTAGCTAGATGGCACACCACCCGGAGCCAACTTTAGTTAGAGATCTGAAAGTGAAATCATTATCCTATTCCCTGATGAGTTACGGGACCGGCATAGGAGTATCTATCTGACCCTTTGCAAAATGGAAGGACGCTTGTGAATGTCAAGTGATCGGATCCATCCATCCGCGCGGCTGCGGCGGGCCTTGAGTCGGCGCGGCGCAGCGATTGCATGCATGCGCGCGCAGACCGAGCGCAGCCTGGCCGCCGGCCGTACGTCAAGGCATGGCATGGATCGATCGATCATCCCCGCCGGCCCTCTCGTGCGAGACAGGACAGCCTTTGTGTCTGCCCGGCCACCGTACGTGTCCACTGTCCAGCCTCAATTAATTTGAGCCAAGCTCGCGGCCGGCCGGCCGGGGGGACCGACCTATCGAGAAAAGGTGAAGACGTAGGCGCGCGCAGGAATTATTGGCCTGCAAACATGTTGCAGTACTAGCGCTAGCTGCTGGCATATGCATAGTGCATGGCATCGTCCTCTGGCACGTTTTGCAATTGTCTCGCCATCTACAAACTGCCGACGCGAGAAGCATATCCGTTTGTATTTTGCATTGCATGGAAGCACACACCGATATATACTGAGAGTAGGCACGTACTGATCGAACAGCATGGTTGATTCGTGACTCGTGAGTGCAGCACGTACTGTCTCCGTCCCTTAAAGATTATCACTGCGCTTCCCGAAACATAAATACCGGCAATTATATATTAAAATATAAAAACATTTGTGCTAAGTAATTAACATCATCGGAAAGATCTTTAAGTCTAGTTTTTTAACAAATTTATTTAAAAATTTAAATGTTGCACGTATTTTGTACAAATTGAGTCAAACTTATGGCACGCATCCCATGGTGACGTTCTTTTAGGGACAGAGGGAGTACTCTCGACCTCTACGTCCTGCGGTACGGCCGGTACCGGTACACTAAGGTGTTTGCAAGCTCAAATCCAGGTGTAAGTGTGCTACTCCAAGTAGCTAGAACCTCAAGCTCATTAAAATAGCTAGCAGCCCACCCAGGTCCTTCGGTTTGCATACCGTCGATCAACTGACTGAGCAATGTCCCTGATCCATTGACAGTATTCTTACTCTTCCAAAGGACTGGATCTCGGGATTTTATCAATTTTTGTTTTCTCGCCCATGTTGGTTGTAGGAATAACAAAGTCGAGTGATAAGTGGGCATGGAGGATAAAACTGAGACCAGGGTTAGATGACTTGCTCCATCAGCAACTGCCCTTTTGGCCCATTGTAAAAAAGGACCATCACAAAACTATGAGCATCGGATGCGGGCCATCCGGTGCTACTAGCCATTAGTTTGCAAAGTGTTAGAGGATCTGTTGACGACTGTGTTTTGCTCTACTGTCAAATTGTCTAGTGAGTGTAAACTCCACTTGCAACCTCTATTTCTATGCCAACCTGTGGGTTGTGCAATGGGAAAATCTCTTTGGCTCTCGTCGGCACTCCTGCCTTCATATCGAACTGTCCAGTGAGTATTCTCATGCATATTCTGGCATGAATTCCCTTTGTTCGCCTCTATTAATCAAATAAAAAAACAAAAAAACTCTATACCCAGCCCTAACTAGATTAGGATCTAGACCACCGCCGCTAATAACCCCATCTGGATCTGCTTGTCCGCCGCCAGCCACTAGATTTGCTTGCGTCTTAGGAAATTAGGGCAGTGGGATGGGGAAGTGGGTTTACGGTTCTGATGAAATTCGACTATATATATGTCGAGCGCACTATCGGGCTAAGATGGGCTGTCTAGGATCTGAGATGGACCAATAGATTTTTGCGAGGTGGTTTGTTTGTGACCGTCTCAGTTAATAAAAAGTGACCACCTCGGTTAATTAATCGAGACATTAACCGAAGCAGTTTTCTGTGCAACCCGCCTCTAAAAACAATTCCAAAACACGTCGCAAAAGATTTTTTTGTAGTAGTGTCCACCTACTACAGATGAGAATTGCTAGAAAATTGCAAAACATCTCTTCATGTGTTCCAAACGACGTTTGGTATCCCGGTTAGCCCACATGTCAGGCTGCTTAAAACTACCAGTATGCGCATGTGCATCGGAACAATTACCATGGTCATTGCTCATATTTTCTCTGCTCCCTCGGGCCCACAATAAGTGCAATTCTAGAGTTCAAAATTTGATCGAAAAATAGTTGCACCTCTAGGTACGTGACAACCTAACTCTAGTTATCTTTTTGTACTTTCTCGCTCTTCCCAAAGTGTCAGAACCAGAATACTCAAATTCTCATAGTGAGGTGGGGTTCTCCTAGCTAGTGTTTTGGTGTTCAAAATTTAGTACAAATTTTCGTTACTAAATGCCTCCTGGTATAAGATTCTCATGTGCAATGACTAGTGCTAGTGCTTTACTACTAAAAACACTAGGAGAAGTCCTCCATTTTGGTAGTGTGTAATGATTGTATCTTTATAAGGTTGTATATGCAATTTCTTACCAACATTGATCTCTTTGTCGTCATACTCGTCATAACGCACGAGGCAAGAGGTCTCCCAGCTTGCCGACGCAATTGATTGGTCATTGCTAGCTGGCGCTGCAAGAAAGTCATGAGTCACGCACTGTTCAGAGCAGAGAGCTCCCTCTAGGCCTCTAGGGCCTGTTTGGTTCCCTTCCCATCGGAACCAGGCCAGCTCCATGGAACAGGCTCCTGTATTCATTCGTGCAGCATATATGCAATGCAACATGTAAATACTTGGATCCGAGAGGTGGCCGGGAGGGTGGCCACCGATCTACCCCTCGATTGGTAGCCGCAAATCAGCTGTTGCCAAAAGGAGGCCGCTACCCGGACCGAGAGAGTACGAGCCAATCGCCTGCGGGGAGCTCATGTGCCAATGTCGTATGCTCAGCGCAGAGCTATACGTATATACGGTCGACGAGGTGAGAGATGCATGCAGCATGCATGCATGCGCGTGCCTCCTGATGCGCGCGCTTAGAAATGGAGATGGATTAAGTAGTACACACGGGTACAGGTATGTATAGGGCAAGAAGCGTCTCCTGATAATAATATAGAGAAGACGTGCATGTGCCATGGGATTGAAGAACCAGCACCCATATTTTATCAAACAGGTAATACATCACCGATGGAACCCAAACGTACCCACGATAAACCAGTTATTATTCCATGCTATGCTTTTAGGCAGCAATCGCCCGGCCGCCGTACTAGCTCGTTGGCGCTCGTACTCGATCGGTGGCCCGGCGGCGCCCCGACCGCCGCTGCGCAAGCCCAAGCCCGGCAGTGACACCAACTAGTGACACGGATGAATGCAAAGCAGGACCTGCTAAATATAACAACTCTCTGAGGAGTCGTACGCGCGTGCACGTACGGGGCCGCCGCCGCCGGGACGAGGCTGCCACCGCTGCTAGGACTGGGAGCCGGCGGCCGCAAGGACAGCCCACTTGGGAAAGCCGCACTAGCGACTTGCTGGACCATGGAGGCCGAGGATAACTGCGCTCGCCGTTGTTGCCCGCAGTAGCCACCATGCCTGCTAGCTACCTTGCCAACCTAGGCTGCAGCTCGCATGCATACACTATACAGTGGTCAGTGTATGGACCCAGACACTCTCCACGAGCAGATAGGCCTACTATACCTTAGCTACCTACCCTACCCAGACTGCCACACCCTGGCCTGTGAGGCTGTGACGCAGAGATAACAGGGGCTAAGAGCTCTTCAGACATCCAATGGAAATCTACCGTCTTCCAAATGGGCAGTAGCTACTACTCCCTCCGTTCCACAATACTTACAGTTCTTTGACTCATATAAACTGTGTTTGACCTCTCGTCTTATTTAACTTTTTTTAATAAATATTACCATTTTTGTTATGACTTATTTACATTATTTAAAGATATTGTAATGACGTTTTGTTTGTTTTATAATTTACATAAAAAATTTAAATAAAACAACTTAGTCATAAATATTTTTATATTCAAAAAAATAATTGCAAAGTATTGTCGAACGGAGGGAGTACCATGAGGCATAGAGAAGCTACCTACGGGTATTTTTTTTTTTCAGGAGGATCATGGATCCCATTCCTGTCAGCAGGCAGCAGCGATACACTGTCAGTGAACATCTTAGCAGAGACCAAATTACCAATTATCTCCAACCTTTTTGGTCCCGGCAGCGAGGAGCCCAGGACCAGATAAAGACTGATCGGGAGGGCAGATGCAAAGCCACTCCCCTCGGCAGCCTGGTGAGAGCGAGACCGTGAGAGCAGGGATCGGATGCCACACCCACATGCTACCAAACCGGTCAGGACTCAGGACCATCATCCCTGCGCGCTGGCGGTGGCGCTAGCACCTCAACCGAAGTCTGGGCGCGGGAATCTCGATCCGATTCCGGTCCACTGTCACTTTTGCTCTGTGCATCAGAAAACATCATACACACAGCACACAGCCACAGCAGGTCAGGATCAGCCTAGCGGCTTCGTTTGACAAAAACCTTCCGCTCTCCTTGTCTAACTGGAGGACCATTACATGATTTGCTCGGCATCACGATGTGGAATTGCTATAGCTGAGTAAAAGACACGCCAAACTAGCTGCGGAATCAGCCGTGATTGCAGGCCTCAGGCGTCTTGTTTGGGTTTTGTTGCCCGGGAGATGCCTGCGTCGGGGATATCTGATTCCAACGAGTCGTAGTCCCCAGTGAAGCTCCATAGTATGGCGAGGGAGAAAACGCCCAAGGGTCTTGAGCTGGATGTGTAGCTGCCTTCGTACATGTTACCACTCTTCACCACGACCACCATCTCGGACTTCTCTCTGAGGAGTAGGTCAATGACCTGCTCCACGGTGGTTGAAGCAGGCACGCACAAAGGTGGCCCTCTAGACATCGAGAGAAGAGGTGCATCCAGCTGAAAAAGTAAAAAAAATGAGGTCCAGGATCACAAGAAACACAATTACCGGCATGACCTTTTACAGTGGTGGAAAGCACTTCGAGTCCCTTATTGTGCATTCCTACTCTTTTATATTGTAGAGGAAAATGTAAATATATCACCCTAATTAACCATAGTTCCATGAAGCATCATGTTTTCAGTTAAAGGATACTTGATAAAGGGATTTAGTCATGTTTTTTTTTTCTTAGACAGGTGGCTTGGCCAAAATCATTAAGAAACCAACGCGGCAGAAAAGGTATCTATCTCTACAGCTGAAGCCAGTGCCAACTGTTTCATTAACTTTGCGTACAAGGATCAACCATGTGTTGATGACGCGGATTGAAGGAGACAGCATAGCGTACCTTGGTACAATCGTCACGGTGAACAATGCCAACACAACCTCCCCAATCATCGACAAGAGGAACTGCACGATCTTTCAAGAATCGCATCACAACCTTCCGCAAGATTAAGTCAGCAGGTAATGGTCGAGATTCTTGAAATGGAACCATATAATTCTCAACTGGATCATTCAAGATAATCTACAATTTCAATGGACAGAACCTCAGATTTGAACAGAGTAAAGCAGAGAAAAGGAAATAGGATAAGAATACCTGTGGAAATATGTGGGGCCTTAGAAGAGAGTTAGTGAATCCAGATAAGCTTTCAACTTTAACGGCAACCTTCATTAACAGCAAAGAAACTAACTTAAAACATTATTCCTTTCATTTTTATACATTATACATTTAAATATGTAAAAGTGGTGGTAGTTAAATAATTAATTTACATTGCTCCTATTCTGGCATTGGTCTACCGAGTTAAGTTTCCAATTTATCGCATTCAGATACACAATTACATACAACAATATAATGTTAACCAGGTATTCTATACATTTCAATGCATGAGAACTGCTACCGTAGCTATTGGCAACTAATACATGTCTGTCGTGTATTTCAGAAGCCAGGCTGGCATTGCATAAGAAAGAAAACAAAAGTAACCAGACAAGTACAGTTCACAGGTTTGACAGAATAGTTTCATTTAAACAGCTATAAGCTGGAAAATTCAGTATTTTCCACATAATAAGCTAGGGCATGATGTTCGACAATCGCCACCACATAAGGGTTTGTTTGGGAGGAAAAGTAGTTCATTTCCCACTTCAGTCCCTACCAGCCCATATGGATTGGGGTGGACTGGACTGTAGCCAAACAAGCCCTAAATATGGAGTAATGACACGGAAGAATTTTCAGGCAGAAGTGGTCGAGTGGTCAAGTCAAAACCCACAATTGATTTATTGATATGGCTGGTGCCTCGATATTCATGGCCAGTACGAAGTAGTACTAAGCTATCTTGGAGTTATAAAGTTCACCTGATGCTATGAATCTTCAATGCATAAAGATGCTAAGGAAAGTGCTAGCCAATCAACAACTTAGCAAAATAAGGTATTTAGAAATTTAAAGTGGGAAGCAATCACGATAGTGGCCAGACTGGACATTCTAACTTTTGAAACAGTCAAGCCAATACTAAGGCAGGGATAACTGCTGCTTACTTCGGTTAATATGGTCAAAAAATTAGCAAAGAACAGCTAGAGACATAAAGAACAGAAGCTTAAATGGCTTTCATATGTTTGTTAAAATAACAACTTCCAGTAACAATGTGCATGCCAATAGCATATAAGTTTTTTCTGGAAGAAACAGGAAGGGCTTGTGCCCCAACTGGTTAAATATTAATAATAAAAGACAATTTAAGTGCAAAAGTTAAAGGAAGAAGAAACATCAAAAGAGATCATCTAGCCATTCACTAATTGTGGGAAGTGACTTTTCCAGCACAAAGCCATGCTTGAATTTGAACTGAACCATGGCCAAGGTTGGAATGACATTAATCGCATATAAGTTTATGTCACAAAACTAGCATGTAGTAACACTAAAGAAATGCTTCATAGCTATTTCATTCAAGTATCATTGCTAGCTGAAGCAACGGATAAAGGAGCGGTAGAGGAATAGAGATAAAATAAGGTGGCAAAACATGTGAGAGAATCTACACTAACAAATGACAAATGAAAGAGGCTCTAGTTCTGCTCTATGAATGAAGCATATATAGTACTTACTATTTTGAGAAATAAAAGGAGAAGAAACATACCAGACCTACTCTACTTGTCCAAGAGAAACATTCCTTCTCGTTCACTATTTGTCTTAGAAGCCCTCTAGCCAAATCTATCTGAAACATTAATCTGGGAGCTGTAAGTACATAGGGACACGATGTATTGAAAAAATAAAAATGTTAAGACTGAGCAGAGTTAACATTCAGGGGTACAATTATCTAGATAGATAAGCATAATCATGAACATGGCATGCTACCTTGAATACGGTAATATGGTTAAATCTGACAACATATAAGACAGTTTAACTGAACAAGAGAACAAACATGTCCTTTCAACGACCCTTAGTTCCCCAAGATTTTTTTACCTCATGTGATACTAAGCTTCATAAGATCATAAAATTCAGAAATTGTAGAACTGTACTACATTGAATCACATCCATCTATTGACATCCGACAAAGGGGAAACATATACTTTTAGCGGCACAATGTGTTGGACCTAGCAAAATCACTTTAACAAAGTAACTTATACATTCTCATTTCTTCATACAAGCCAGACATTGAATAATTTACTGATTGATACTGCTTGAAAATACACTTTGTTGGAAATGCTTAGTGACAATTTCCCTTATTGCAAAAGAACTCTCCCTACAACAGTAAATATAATACATTATTTTTTTAAGAAAAGGCAGGAGCTCTGCCGCTCAATTAAGTACAGAAAAGAGTGTTTTATGTACACATGGCACCCATGGCCAATTACACCAGTCCTAGGACCAAAGTAGATACACCCCTCCCACAGTCAGTTTTTCACTCCACAAAGTAAATATAATACATTTATAGCAGACATTTCCATGCATCCCTAGCAGGTGTTTCAACAGCAAGCACACAACGCACACCTAATATGCATCTTGATTCTGAAGGACTTGCAGTTTTGCTTATCCTAGTCAAATTTAGTAAAACTAAAACCCAACGAACCAAGGTGTTGCATATGTAACAAATCCAAATCACATTGCCAGACAGCTAATTTCATCCTCGGCTTCATTTCTACCTGATTATTATTTATAGCAGCTTCCATTAATAGCTCATGTGCCTCTTCTTTGGCTGCACGGCTAATTGACCCAACTGAATCCGGCCACATGCGCTTGTTCAATCTCATGACCATATCAACATCACCTCTGGTAGCAAAAGCTCTCATAATCGAAAGATAGAGATGAGGTTTAGGTCTCAAATCTTTGTTCTTGCCAGCATGCTTTATTATATCACCAAAAACGCAAAGGGCCCCTACGATAATAACCACCAAAAAGTTCCAAAGTATATCAGTACAAAAATGCAGTATTACGCATATCATAAACAAGACGTTTTTTTTGTCTGTAGAACAGCTTTCAGTCTCACAATCCATGATCTAAGACTTTCTCACGGTAATTGTGGTTGCCTCATACACATTTATGTTCACTTAAACAAGGACAAAGAGTTTAGACACCAAGATGGAAGTACAAATAAGTTAGTCCAGTTTATCTTCCGACTTGGCAGTGTTCTAAATTATATTTTGACCATTCATTTCTTTTATATTATACTCCCTCTATTCCAAATTATAAGATGTTTTGGCTTTTCCAGATACGCAGCTTTTGCTATGCATTTAGATATGTACACTATGTCTATACATAGTAAAAGCAATGTATCTAGAAAAAGCCAAAACGTCTTATAATTTGCAAACCGAGGGAGTATTGTTTATGATTATAAATTTATGATTATTGGATAGTATATTTGATTACAAATCTAATTTCATCAAGTTTGTATTACAATAGTTAAAAGTTGTTAGCCCAATTATTGGTCAAAGATTATAAAGTTTGACTCATGACCTATGTGAAATGCCTTATAAACTGGACCGAGGGAGTACTTCTGTATATTCGTACACAATGAAAATTTAAATCTCAAATTTATACACATACTTCATGTTAGTATATGCATAGTTATTATCAGTTATTATCCATTTTTCTTTCTTTCCTTTACACAGTCCAAATATTAACACATTTGTTGTCACAAATATTTGTATACACATATATTACAATGAAGTACATGTTGAATTATTTGAGGACAGTTTGAGCAAATATAATAAAGAAACTAAATTCAGGTGTACTTGAGATAACTTTATCATCCCAGGACCAACTAGATTAAGAATTATGGATAATGCTGAATTGCTAAAGAGAAATCAAAGCACATGAACTTAAGGTAGTGATAAGCTGTCAAAACATTAGAATAGACCCAGAGGCAGAGCTTGGGTACACAAAAGAGCGGCCAGGCTAAGCAAAATAGTGTTAATTTTGATATTCTCATTTACTATGCAAGTGAGGAATTAAGTACTTAAAAATCTGAAAAACATTTCACCTACATGAAGCTCCACCATGATCTTAAATAGATCATAAAATTTAACACCAGGGTCTGAAAACTAGGTCAGATCCTAATCCAAGCAATTAGCAATAATACCATTTAGTAGCCAAAAGCATCAAATATTGTCAAGTAATTTGCTTGTCTGCAATAGTAATGTGAAATCAACCATATGAACAGAAAATTGTCTATAAGTTTTAACACTGCATGTGATGATTTAAGGTGTACAGAACATCCGTGAAGCAATTATAAATATTTATGCAAACACAACAGACCAAGAAAAGTTTCAACATTTTAGATACTTTAGATTGGATATGCTGCTCGGACAACTGGGATATGGAAGGGTAAAAATAAGAATGTGCCAGGTTAGTTGTTAGCGTCAAAGGAAAACTAAATGCTGAAACACTGCAAAGAAATGTCAATTAGAAAATAAACCAAATGTGAGGGTGAAAAGTGGGTGCTAGGTTACAGTTAGTAATTAGTCAGACACCTATGTTATTTTTCCAACATGCAAATTCATTGTAGTGAGCTTTAGGGAAATTCACTGTAGTGTTGGTATGAAAATTGTGCCACTAAAAAGATGATACAGAGCTTACCATCAATGGACCCACAAGCTAGCAAGGCATCTATCATAGCAGTGTATGCAGTCCTGTCGAGTGATATTAATGTAGATTTCATCTCCACAACAATATTCAAAACTGAACAAAGGTCCTGGTTATTTCCTAAACCCTGCAGGACGTTGACTTGTAAAATTAAGTAACCAAAAATGATAGCAAACACAACAGTGATCAAACTACTTGTTCAAGAGGTCATTTCTCAATTTTAAGGCTGTATCACATTCTTTTTATTTTTCAGAAGGCAATGTCGTCTTCTTTTTTGATAATTATGAAGCATTCTCATTGGCAAAAAAGAATGTTGTGTAAAAACCACTCAAATGTAATTTCCTGATCATGTCAAGTTATCAACGAAAGAAGAGTGTAGCCTCTACTATTAGTCTATTATCTAATCTAACAATGCAGTGCAAGAGCACTACAATATCACCGCTTAATAATGCAAAATGAAAGGAGAATGTAGCCAGAAGCCAGCAATTGTTATCACTAACTGCTGGGCACTAGCAGGCAGCACACCTTAAGCAATGTTGTGTAGGTAACAGCATCCGGAAGGAGTTCAGGGTTATTTTTCCTTATTAGCTTCTTCCTGCATTGTAATATAATCAATTCATTTTTGTTACATGATGCAACTATTTGTATACCAAAACAATTTTGTGGCTAAAACTGGCCTTTCCAACACTTGTGTGACACCTTCATATCTTCAAGAAATCGGATAGCTTTATCAATCTCTGCTGATTTTACACAGGCAGAAATGATGGTATTGTAGGTCAATCTATCAGGCTTCAACCCTTGACGCAATATCTCGTCTTTAACAGTCAAAGCTCCAAGAGGGAAGTTGCTCTTAATGTACCCCTGGAGTATGTTCAGTTGAAAAAATTATAGTTACAATGGTGACTTGCTTAAAACTAAATAACAATATTTGTACCTTCATCAGTAAGTTGTATAGTAAGACAGAGTGACCCTCATAAAGGACCTTGCGGAAACGGGCGACAAGAGCATTGGCACGCCTCATATCTCCTGGATAAGTAAATATTCCATTAGTAAATGAAGTTGCAGAAACGTGAGCTATAAAAATACCCCTGGAGAGTATTTGTAGAATACTGAAGCTATAGAAAAGTGTTTTCAAGAACAGAGTGGTCCTCAGTCTTATCTTTAGTTGGTATGCAGTGTTAAGGTATAATGGTCAGGGGTATTAGTGTAGTGTAATATCCTAGTCTAGAGTTTCCTTCCTATGTCTCTATGTACTCTATATATTGTCCCCCCTTTGGGTCTCGATAGTATCAATCCAGTTCAGTCCCTTAATTCGTAACATGGTATCACTAATACCCTTAACATGCAGCACAAAACACCAGGGCCTACTGATTCTGACTTTATTATTTGGTGGGTGCAAGTTCTGCAGCATTGGGATAAACAGCATCAAAAGGGATTCAATTCTTTAGTTGTGTTAGTGGCTTGGTGGATTTGGAAACCTTGGAATAGATGTGTTTTTGAGGGGGGGCTCTCCTAGTCCCAATGCTTTAGTGCAGGACAGATGCAGCAAAAATATGATGTATGGCAGGGGCCAAAGACCTCAGTGCATTTGGCCATAATCTGGGCGTGTAGGCAGTTTGTTGGCCACCTTTTCGTATTCATTGGTAAGTCCTTATGTGTAAACCCCACCCTATTGGGCTTGTATGAATCACTTTGACTCCTTTTTCTTCTTAATATATGATATGCAGCTCTCCTGTGCATTAAAAAAACAAATCTAGCAATACACAGATGGGCATAATTGTCCAATTCCCATCTACACTAGGAAAATTGGGAATGATGAAACAACTATATCCAGACAATAAGTAAATAGAGCTTCTTTAAACTTGTAAACTGCCTATTATCCAGACAATAAGTAAATAGAGCTTCTTTAAACACACAAGGATACAGAGGTAATATTTTTCACTGGTAAACTTGTTGTTTGGGTGGGGAGGGACCAACTATGCAAATATCTTCTGAGTCAGAAGTGCAGATAACATTCTAACAGTTCAACTACTATTCCAATTGGTCCAGGTTTTGCAAGTAATTTGAATCAGCAAAGAACTGTGATGCGTTGAATTTTTATCAAGAAGGAAAAGTTATTTAATGATAGAAATCAGAGTAAGCTAGTGAAATAATCATTGCATCAATCACTGAAATTTTAAAACAAAGCATAGTAAAAGATCAGACCAAACTTCAGTTTTGACATTTGAGAGCAACACTGGGCAAAGTTTCAGATTAGAACTCATATCGAGGGCCTCGAGGCAAAGACCACAGAAGTTCAGACCAAAGTATCAATTTGAACATTGCAGGAAGAGCTCGCTATCAATGTTTTCAATGGGAACACCATCCATGCAAAATCACCATCGATAGAGAAGGGAGCAGAACTCCGAATCACAGTGAAAAGCCAAATCCATGGGACAAACTTATCATCTGCTACAAGCAATGCAGATCACAAGAACTAAGGGCAGTGCGCGATGATGATTCGATGGGCTTGTCGTTGTAGCCGATGTGATAGTCGTTGCCTCCATGGCTGGTTCAGCGCCTCAGCCGTCAAGGGCTTGGTAGCACAAGTCATCCCGATACTTGCTGTCTGATTGACAGCGTGAGTCGAGGCATGTTGTGATATAGAGGAAGAGAGGCATTGCTACAGATGGGAGTCAAATAAATGCACTAGAAGGTGGGCAGGTGTCGGTGGCAGCAGATGATGGTATTGGTATAGGTGAACAAGCGACAAAAGATGGCCGGTGCCATGGACTTCACAACCAAGATGCTATCATGCACAAGATGTGTTCCCGAACCAAATGTGCCCGATAATTGTCAATTTTTTAGTCAGAGCTCGGGAGAAGTTTTTAAATTTTCCAGATGTAAAGGTCCAATCTGAAGAATTTAGTAGTCTAACCCCCCATCCAAACATGCTTTTACAGATTAGCTCATATCATTTTCCAGACTTGTGATTACAACATTCTTTGGCAGACAGCCCCTAAGCAGAATCTAACCCACACTGATGGGCATCACTGTGGACATGTATCGTATAGAATTAGACCCAAGGATTAGAGTTTTCCCATGAAAAAGGCAAGATAATTTTGAATTCTGGACTGATGTTCTGATGCTAAGTTGGGTTTGGTGAATCAGCAGTTTAATGAAGAATAAAACAGTTCAGGATAGAGGTCAATTTCTTTGGTGGAAGGAATGTAAACCAACTCTAGTACTGTAATGATCAATCTTGTACCAACCTGCTTCAATAAGGGCATTTAGAAAACCACAAATGAGATGAGGAGAGAGCTTGGGGCTCCCAATGGAAGAATCTTTCTCAATTGATTCCAGTATTCCGAATGCTTCATCAATCCTTCTTGCTATACCCAGGCCCTTCAATGAAAAGCAGTGTAATACATAAATATTTCAAACATAAAGATTCCCTAAGCTCCTAAATTGGAGCAATTAGCTGAATGTACTTTGGAAAAAAAAGGATTGGTCTATATATCCTTCAAACAAACAGATTACAAATATGCCCTTAAATATACAACATATTCTGAAGGACAAAATCCTGAACAGAACAATAAGAAGGCAGTAGGTGATTAACATGGCGAGCATTCAGACAATCTGAGATTACATTTTATAGAAGTTGTATAGGAGCATAAAAGAGTAGACAACTCTGTACGAGTTGGAAAATTACCACCTTACTTTAAAGAAAAAAGATGAAACATAATAACACTGTTGTAGGTCGTTTAAGACTTTAGTTGATAGAATATTGGTAAATTCAAATTATCATCACACACAAGCTCAAAAAACTGCTTGAATCTAAATCTAAGAAACAGATATACTGTAACTGCTCCTAGATAGATCTAGTAGGCCTTGTAGTGTAAAATGCCCTGATGTTATCATGAACAAATTGCTTCTGGTTAGAAAGATACAATGGACATCTTTTCTGACTTTTTATCATAGGGAACTGAGCAAGCAACCATAGGAGGGCTCCTGATTCCTGAATCTACCATTACAGGTTTCCTTAGTAGTGTGAGATATCTACCTAGATTTCAGAAAGGTGCTTATTTCTTGGTTAGCAAAACTGCCTCTTCAGAAAGGAAAAGGTGCTTATTCCTTGGTTAGCAAAACTATAACTTCAAAAGGCTGTATAGCACCCAAAAAAGGCTACAACATACATCTCTGTATCTTACTCAAGGGCAAGCCACATTTTTCTCCGTAACCATGTTTTCCCTTGAACATATGCAGAACTGTGTGTCATTGCGTTAAGAAGAAAAGAGTTTGATACAGCTAGTTTTTCAGATTACATCCATCCCCTTTTTGATACAAAATGATCCAGCCAAATTATCTAGCCTCCACTGGCCTCCAGTTCCATCAGGCCCTCAGCAACAGAAGGCGCCAGTGTATCTCCTCACTCCTCATCTACTGCCTGTATCCAGGGTGAGCTACTGTTGAAGACAGTGTCGTTCATTATGTTTTTTTTGAGAATAGTGTCGTTCATTATGTTTCTTCCAGATCATCCAGGTGCCAGGAATGGCAGAGTTAAACCCCTTGCACGTGGCTTTGCTAATTCATCCTTCTAGCCTGCGCCGCCAATCCACAAACACCTTGCCATCCAGACTGAGTGTTAACTCTTGCAGATTGCATGACATGCTATGATATATGTATAATAATAGAGATATTTGCAAATTATAGCACAAATAATAGAGAGACTGTATAATGTATCAGAGTGTAGCCCAGGCCCAGTCACAGCGTAGGCCAGCCCGATAGATTGCACTGCCACAGGCCTTCAAATTCCAAAGCAACACCCCTTAAGGGTCTGTTTGGAGACCGGGTAATCAGTCAAAAACCCTTGTAAATTACAAGCCCGGATATTTTTCCACCTCAAAATGTAATTTGCTGCTTGGATGACCTATTAGACCACTAATATTATAACAGGTTTTCGTGGGGAGTCCAGCAAATTGATGTCATATCAACCCTCCGCAAACAATTACTAGTAAACAAAGACAAGTAAGTCTACAAGAATTAAGTGTGCATGCCATTTCTCTTCCATCAATGCCAAACAGGACTCACTGGATATGCATCCTTATCATACATTTTCAGGATAGGTCATGTTGCTGGACTCAGTGTTTCTTCGGTTCATCTCCACAATTCCATCGTTACTCAACCAGTTAGAACAAACACCTGACCAGTAAGTGCCAAGGTTGCCTCATTGCCTGCATTAACAATACCGCAATCGCATACCTTGAGCAGGATGCCGTAGGAGACACCGTCGACACCACACCCCGTGGGCCCGCGCATTTCCTCGAAGAGCCGGAGCGCGCGGTCGACGTCGCCACAGCGCACGCAGGCCTCTAGAACCGCGTTCATGACGATGGTGTTGAGCAACCCGCTCCCACGCACACGACGCCGCGTTGCTTCCACCTCCTCCATGATCTGCACCGCACAACCCAGGTCAGCACACGGCACTAGCAAAAATATAGAACAATCCGACCGCCGGAGGAGTGGATGGGGAAGGGAGACCACCGACCACGCGAGGCAAACCTGAGCGAGCTGCCTGCGGCGGGTGAGGTCGACGATGCGGGCAGTGAGGCGGCGGAGGTCGGTGGACGGAGACTCGAGCCGGGGGCACGGGCGGGAACGGCGACCGGAGGGGCGAGGGGAGGAGAAGATTCTGGAGGCATCGAGAGGCCGGCGGAGGCGAGGCTCGCGCGGCCCTGGCGTGGGCGAGGGGGAGAGAAACCGCGGCGGCCTTATCAGCATCATCGCTTCTCTCGCCACTGCCACTGCCGCCAAACGCTGCGTTTGCAGCTGCGTTTGCAGGGCACGAGCCCAAGGCGCGAGTGGATAACGCTGGGGGTTTGTTTTTTCGATAAAAAAAACTTCGTGTTTTTTATTTTTTTTGGCAAGGAGTGTCCATGTGTACACTAAATTTTATACTTAAAAAACACAAGGATCTCAGATAGCATTTCTCCAAAATAATGATACTATAAAATTAAATACTGATGTTAAAGTAAAAATTAATCGAATAAGCAAAGTTCGTAAAATTAGCATAGTCACCGAGAGCCTGCGGCGTCGCAAGCTCACTACTCTGTTATGTAGAAATTTTTATGATATGGTTAAGATAATGTTTTCTATCAACAAGAAAAATCTATTTACGCTTGGTTCACTATTATGCAACGTCTTGTTTCCCTTTGTTAAGGTGTCATATTTTTGTATTTCTCAGTGCACTCTCTTCTTCAAGGTGGACTTTGCACAAATGTTTCATCAGCAAAGGGAGTAGAGGTACCGGTGAAATCAATAATGTTTTCCTCTTTAGTCCCCATTTCTGGTTCATCTATCAATGTCGTTATATAAATGCAACTATTAGCTCTATTGACTTTTGCACCATTATTATAAGTTTACAGAAGATCAAAAATATTACATGTTAATCGGGTCAACAAGTTCTCATCAACATTTTTGTGTGTTCCTAGCAACTAATCATCTGGTACCAAATAAATACTACTAGATTGATAACGAAATGTAGTTTCATAGTAACTTATTCTGAAGCAATAAATGTGAATTACTAGAAATTTGGTCAAACGTAAATCACTTATCGTAGTTGCATTCTTTTTAAGACAAAGGTAGTACATGCATAGAAACTCAGTATGTTGGATTTGTTATGGTCGGTAGATTCAGTAACATGTTCTTTTTTTTCAATTTTGATGATAGGACTAGCAATGCCTCTTATTGATTGCATTCTTTATAAGATATTACAAACCACCGAGCTCCATTCCTTTCTCTCCTATGTTCCTTAGCATCATCTGCAGTTATTTTTCAAATATATAAGTTCAACATATACATAGCACATATATCTATTGATACCTAATATTAAAGAGATAACATTTATACCCAAATTTCGTTTGGCCTTCGCATTCATCTATAACCACTTCCAATCTGAACTCAACTGATTTTTTCCTGTCCATCACAGTTGTATAGAGGATTTTTCAAATTGGCAAGTAAGGCGCAAGGGACCAAACGAGACTGAATCAAAAGCACCACATTGACCGAAAAGCCAAAGCCAAACCCAAATCTAGTGTTGTGTCCTGCATCACGCATCACACTAAAAAGCAGCAAGGCTGTGGTGTGGTGGGAGTGTGCGGAGGAAAAACGAGGTGGACTGCATGGACAAGCTAGAGAAGATAGTAGCAGTGTTTGGGGATGTCAACAAGGTTGAGGAGACATACCACAATCGCAATGGGAGTTCGCACGATAAATAAAATTAAGATCTTTTTCACATAAAAGATCATTTCTTTTCATCTATTAGGTATAGATAGGCTAAACATATGAGAAGTCTTCCGCGCCGACCACCCCCTTTGGTGGGCCGACCCACGTCCCTCACGGAGATGACGAAGGCCACCCACCGAGAGCGGCGACAACAAAGGCGAGCTGCCGGCGCACGCGTTCCGGTGAAGTTAGGGTTCCGGCGGCCTTCCCCCCCTCTTCCTCCTCCCCATTTGTAGAATTCGGTCGGCCGGGCCTAGCGGCGGTCGTCGACATGGCGGTGGTCGGTGGTTTGTCCGGCGGTGAGCGAGGCGGCGAGGCGACTCATCCTAGGGGTTGGACTCATCCGGTTGGGGTATGGGTAGGCGATGGGGGCGTCGAGGTCGGCCATGGCGGGTGTGCTCTCGGAGCTCGGAGGCGGCGGCGACGGTGGCGACTAGGGTTAGGGTTTGCGGCGGGGAGAAGAAGAGATGGGGAGGGGGAAAGGCGGACGCCCCGGCGAGCCCTAAAGCGGGCGGGAGGGGGGGGAGGAGGTGGGGTGGGGGCGTGCCGCGGGGAGGAAGAAGACACGGGGGGCGGGCGTGTTGGGCCTTTAGGTGGATCGGCCCAACCCCAATGGGCGGCAGATAACACGCCCCTAAACATATGATGTTTTTACATTATTGTCACCATTAGCTTATTATATTATGGATATCATGCTAACCCTAAAATAAATTATAATTTTTATATAAATAGATATGTATCATTCATGTCCTCGCTTTTCTAAAAAAATGATATTTTCCATTCACACGTGAACACTTTTTTTCCTTTTAGAATTACACACTATAACGCAAACACCGAACACGAACGCACATTCTTATGAATACACATACGTAAACCCTACCCGATGAGCACGTCCTTATGAATACACGTCCGAAGGACTGAGCCTACAGTTCTAGAGATTCCGGAAGTCACCACTGACGCCTAGTTGTCGAGGGAAACGTTAAAAGTATAACGCCGAAAAATCCTAGAATAACTAGTATTCCCTCCGTTTAAAATTATAAGTTGCTTTGACTTTTTTTTATTTAGAGAATCGATGGACTTCAACGGTCTATGTCTGGGTCGACCGTTACATTTTTTATTAGAGTTTTTTTACATATATTTTGCTACGCATTTAGACATATTATATATATATAAAATGGATACATAGCAAAATGGATATATATAAAAAAAAAAAAAAAAAAATGACTTATATAATTCAAAATGGAGAAGTATTATACCTACATAGTATTTTTACGTATGTTTACTCCCTAGGCCCTACCCCGCCTCACGGACCCAGTCCCCTCCCCGCGCCTCGCCATCGCCTCACCGGCACGGCGGCCGACGCGAGCGCCCGCCCCCGTCCCCGTCGGCGCCGCACCTCTCCTCGCCGTTTAGTCGGGCTCCCACCTCTTGTTACAAGTGTGCCCGGACGTGCAGTTGCAGGCCGTGAAGCTGCTGTCGTCGTCGGTGACACCTATCGCACTATCGCATCTTCCAGGTCGCCGCCGCCACGGTGAGCGCCGCTGGTCCCCTTCTTATTAGCGATCTTTGCGATTCTTACCCTTCGAATCTTACCAGCTGCTCCCGCCGTAGGGGCAGTGAGGCGGCAGGACGTGAGGTCCAGGATGATGAGCAGCAACAGCGGCGGCGGTGCAGGAGGCTCTGGCGCGGGCATGGGTCCGGGAGTGGGTGGAGGGGGGGACGGGCGGCACGACGACGAGGCTGCGCTCACCGAGTTCCTCTCATCCCTCATGGACTACACCCCCACAGTATGGTGCCGCCGCTTCCCTCTCGCCTTCTTTACTTTTCTACCAGCGGCTTAGCCCTAATACTTGGTTCGGTGGTGAGAAAGATTCCCGACGAGCTGGTGGAGCACTACCTCGGCCGCAGCGGGTTCCACTGCCCCGACCTTCGCCTGTGAGTGCTCGTCCTCTTTCCAGTCTCTCTTCCTGATGGATAGCAGTAAGCTGAGATCTGACCAGTGCCATGGATTGAAGTTAAAAAACACAGATTGCTTGATTCTTGCACACAATCTGATTTCGTCTTTTACAGAACGAGACTGGTCGCTGTAGCCACCCAGAAGTTCCTATCAGACGTTGCTAGCGATTCTCTTCAGTGAGTAAATTCATAGTCTCGTTATTACAAAGTAGAAGTATTCCTTTCTTAATTTCAATGATTGCGTATTAGAAAATGAAACAGTATCATTCTTTTCTTCCACGTGAATGCAAATTTTCTGTGCAATTCCATGTTTTTGTTTGGTTTGGCAAGTTTATTAGGCTTCAATCAAAATCCCTCCCTAATTCCATGTACTTGTGAAATTATCCATCAACACATGTTTTTTTAAGGTGTTGCTTAGGTCATAAGATTCGCTGGAAATCTAGGCGTCCCTATCACCATGATAAAATAGAGACGGAGGGAGGGAGGGAGAACAGAAGAATGGGAGGGGAGGGGAGGGGAGGGGGCCATCAAGGCCAAGAACCTGAGCTGCTGCCATCCCTGCTGGCTCCAGCTTTGCTCCGGTCAGCCATGCCAGAGTCAATCTGGAATGATGGCAGCAGTGGTTGATTTGAGAGTGCATATCAGTGAGAAAAGGGAAAGAAGTGGGAGGAAGGAGAAGTTTGAGGCAGTGGCAGTGGTAGTTGTGGGCTTGTGGCGCATCTGGAGAGAGAGGGGGTGACCATGTATATGCCCACTGGAGCCATTGATACCGGGAAGGGAGAGAGAGACTAAAGAAAGGAAGAGCACTAAAGAAAGGAAGAGCATGAAGAGAACCGGGCAAGGCTGCACCTGCAATTGCCCGCACTCTCATCTCCTTTGGCTCCGGCGCCTGTGGTCATCGCAGCTCTTCACCGGTCAACTGGGTAGCTCGATCTGAAGGGGGCAGCACCAGTACACAATCTGCATATGAATAGAGCTCGATTCCAAAATGAGTGGCATTAGCCCTCAATCTGGGAGGTGTGCTGTTGGGGCAGCCAAGCTCGTCGTTGATCCAACACAGTAGCATCAGGGAGGACTTATGGAAAACGGCATCCAGTGAGGAATCGGTAGATGACTGCTAATAGTTATTGTGGCCCATCCGTGCTTCTGTTTACCTCTTATGCTCTATGATATATCTTATTACATATTTTATGTGCCATATTTTTTTTACTTAAAAACATTAAAAAATATCTCCATATCTGTAATTCTGTATCCGTGGTACATAGATTGAGGGAGGGAGCACTGACATGAGGGACAAATGTAGGTCTCACCTTTACTGTCTCAAGAACCATGCATCCACAAATGTTTTCCTATTGTTACAACATTTCATGTTTCTACTGTGCCATTCAGAATATGTTATGATCCTAGCTTTTTTTTTTCCACACGAGGAAACCCATTTTCATTGTAGCATAATGGGAATACATGAGTTTGATAAAGCCAAGAAAAGAGCAGAACTAGAAAGAGTATCAGAATTATAAACCTGAACCTGCAAAAGCTAATGCTCTGACTCAGAACTTAGCTAACTGACTCAACTCAAACAGAAACCAACGGACTGTTCCAAACATAGACAGTTCCAAAAGGCAATTACATCTGCCAACCAGATCATAAAAAAAAGCTAAGTTGGAAACAAAACAGCCACTAGAACTTCACCAAAAGTGTTTCATCCTCCATGATAAATCATCACCAGCCAATGACTTGCACCAGCCTTCAGGAGGCATTGTTCTCAGTATCAGCCATTTCCTTGCTCCATCAGCTGCGTGCTGTGCTGCTAGGATCCCTTCTGCCACCCGCAGCATAGTATTGACGCCTTCAATGAGTTGATCCTGGTCCATTTCAGCATAGAGACCTGTCCAGTATCTCATTAGAGCACATATATGACAAACAATCTCAAGTGGATTTTCGAAGTAGTATGCTTTATTCCTACTCTTCCATATGGTCCAGCATATTGCTGCCACACCCCAAACATGATACTTCTTACCATAAGGTAGCCATAACTCACACCACTTCCATCATTGTTGTAGGTTTCTGGGAATGATTGTTGTTCCCAAGCACTTAGCTACCACTGTCCAAATGATTTTTGCAACAGGGCACTGGAAAAACAGATGAGATATGTTCTCTGCACAATTACAAAAGTAACATGTAGGGTCACCTTTCCAATTTCTTCGGCAAGTTGTCTTTGGTTTAAATGTTCTCATTGATCATCAACACATGAAAATCTTAATACTGGCTGGAATCTTTCCTTTCAAGATTTCTCTTATTTTAATTTCTTGCATCATTACTGGTTAAAGCGTTATATAGATTTACCAGAAAACTTTTGATTCTTTTCTAATTTCCAAAAAACAGTATCAGGTTCATTCATCAACTGAAAAGACTCAACATCATTCCAAATTTATTTCCAACTAGTTTGCCACTCCTCTGGTAACCATCTCCTAAAAGTGATACAAATTTCACCATTTTTAATCTTGTTTACAGTCACATCCTGCAATTTTTTTCCTCAAAAATCACATCCTTACACTGCTCCTCACTTAATTTATGAGACCTATCCTCATTTTAATGTTGTCTCATGCAGGGTGCAGGTTGGCAAGTTCTAAAGTTACAAATAGTGTATATTGGCATTTAGTTCAGTGTGACTCCTTAGAGTTTCATGTTATAGCATACAACATGCAAAATTCAAAAATAATAATAATGATGATTTCCCCCACTATTTTTGCATAGTCAAGTTACTTTTATAAACAGGTTATATACCAGCTGAGGTTTTGGTTTCTTTAATGGAAATCCAAAGGGGGGTAACAGTGTAACACACAATTGTCTTCTTCAAAGTTTTTTTTTAATAAAAATACAAGATACATTTATAAAGTGTATTCCTAATTTTGTGGAGATTCTGTAATTACAATATTATATTACCAATGTACCTCATTCTTTTATGCGGCCTGGCTAATCAAGTGATGAATAACTAAAGCATACTGAAATTAGAAAACAGGTCAAGTAGAAATTTGTTTTTGGTACCATCATCATGAGTTACCAACTAAAATCATACCTAATTTTCTAAAGGATGCCTGATCAATCATCATGATAGGCTCATGTATCACATCATGTGCCTTAGCAAGGTGCATTTTGCAGTTGCAGTGGCAGCAGGCTAGCGCCTGTTGGAGAGGCTCCTAGCTTTACACAACCTGAATCTGCAGGTAGCGATCTGGCAATCACAATTAGCATAGACAGCATATGACAACTGAGTTGTAGGAACCTCTAATGACTAGAAGAGGTGACAAACTGATGATTTGGGAAAAAACAGATTCATTGTGAGGGGAGGGTGGGGTCTTTTGGATTATATTGTGTAAGTTAGCCAGGGTCTTATTTTGTGTTTTTTTTTGTCAGTGTATGACACACTCTACTCTACACTATATAGCAAACTATTTAAGATTTTCTTAGCTATATGCATTATACACACTGTAGTTGCATGACTAATTTTGCTATTACATTATGCTTTCCCTTGAACTAGGCACTGCAAGGCCAGGGTAGCAGCACCTATCAAAGACAATAAGAGCAAACAACCGAAGGTGTATTTACTCACTAGTTGAACTTTTCATGTTAATCTTTTTTAGTATCCTTATTACTGCTTACTTATCACATTTTTCTTTAAAAAATGCTATTTTCAGGATAGACGTCTTGTATTAACCATGGATGATCTTTCTAAAGCTCTGCGTGAGGTAACCATGTTTCCATTTAATTCTGCAGTTTGCACTTTTACTTTTTTTTTTTTTTGGTTGGCAGCAGCTTCCATTTACTATCTTCTGTATTCCAACCAGTTGGGCAAATCTGTATTCTTGAGAGAAAAATCAGTCAGGAGCACACTATTTGGTTTAGACACTAAAGCAATCTGTTTTTGTCAAGACTTGATCTCCCCACTGTTTTCTTAAACTTAAACAGTTATGTAGATCTAGTTTGATATGCTCTTGCTCCTCACAAATTTCCAAAAGTTAATAAGGAAACCGACTGTTAGCAGCAGTTATTAACAGAGCACATGAACAAAAAATTAATGATGCAGAATAGATATTTAAGCAAATATCATGTGCTGCACAGTTGGAGATCTTAATTATGATTGAGTCCCTTCAGACTAGATACAATTCCAGCAAGCCAGCAGCAGTGCGCCAGTGTCCATATGTGTTATGATCCTTAGATCATTGGAGTATAACCATTGCCAGGAAGATTGCCGGGCAAAATCGGTGTGGAGGGAGACTAGAATATTTGGGGAAATTGGATTGTTTGTTCTTTCTTCATTGCTTTTCCCTCCTTGGTACATCACCTCCCTTTATATTGAGAGGACTCCTGGCCACCTAAGGAAGGCCCAATCTAATCAAACCTATCTATCTCTAATTGACCCAAATCTAATCCTATCTCTATTTGATCAAATCCCTCTAATTGATCTAATCTAATCTCTTTCCAAATCCTTATTCTTTCCTTAGCAAGGGTTCTATAGACCGCTTTACAGCACTGCAGGTACTGTTCACACCAACCCAGGCTGGGCCGTCCTGAGCCCAACTCCCATAACAATATGACCAGTATCTTTTGCAAGAGTGAGGTACACACCATCTTCTGTTATTGATATTGTGCATGGACCTAAATATACAAGGCCATATGGAGATCAGACTAATGTGGTTTTATTTGCCTTTGCTGATTAGACCATAACTACCTTACTGTGGACCTGCTTGTTGGGCCTTGAAGCCAGCCGTTCGACTGTCGCTGCCAGGAGCTACAAACACAGAATACTATATAAACAGTAAAAATCTGCAGTTCTGCACAAGCAGCACTAGGAAGAAGCTCAAGTGAACAGACCCGATCGTAGTAAGAAAGAAAAGTGGGATCTAGATGTGTTGCTAAAATTCTGAAGTCACAATTCACCTCCCATTTTTTAAATTAAATGTGTAACAGTGGATATTGCAATCAGTTAATGAATGTTGGCCCTCAATCTCCCTGCACAGGTGAGCAGCTAGCTTACCAACACAATCACACACGACACGGCTAGAGGTAGAAGAAAGGAGTTGAGGACAGATCACACACACAGCACAAGCACCAGCTCTGAAACTCTGAATGTGGCAACTCTGAACTGCCTTTTCCATTGCATTTCCTAGTGCATATATACACAATTTAGTACCTCTACATGGTACACTAGTACACCTACTATATGTACTCTACTACATGGATGAGATCAGCCTCAACTACCAAGAATGGCTGATGTATGTGACTACTATCTTGTGTACTGACTAGTACAAGAGGTCATAGCCTATTGCCATACATCAACAGTAGTCAACAGACCATTTGTGATCTTATATACCCTGATACTCACATGAGATTTCTCTCTGCAGCATGGTGTGAACTTGAAACACCCGGAGTACTTCGCAGACAGCCCATCAGCAGGAATGGCTCCTTCGACTAGAGAGGAGTAGATTGGATTAGTCCAACTTTGTACGAAGTGTCCAAGTGGAGCTAGAAATTATACAGGGATCAAGTGGATCCATGTAACGGTGGACAGTAATCTCCAAATTGTATCCACATTGCTATTTGGGATGTATTATTGTGAGTACTGCTAATATATGATTACTATTCCTTAATTACCATTGCCACTATGATAATCTGGAGATTGGATAGGTGTAGTTTATCTAATTCATGTATCGAAACTGCTGGAACACTAGTCGTTTTCCCCATGGAAGAAGGCTCTTCCCTAGGTGGCGAATTGTCAAATTACCACTGGCCCTATAGGACTTCTCTAGGTACCTTATTCCTCCATCATTGACAAATTGATTAGTATGTAATTTCACATGGCCACACTGATTAATGGTGCCCTTTGTTTTGTCTATAGCACAACTAGAAATCAACTGTACTGATGTACCATGCTCCACGATTGACTTCGATTTGTTATGAACCAAATTTGTCCCTACATCTTTTTTAAAAAAGAAATAAAAACTTTCATCTTTTCAATGCAGCTTGGATTTCTGAAAGGGACTAGCCCTAGTATCATATTTAGGCCACCAACCCACAATCAGGGATTTAAAATCTTGCAGTCTGGTCACTCTCCAATTTCTATTTGCATGGTCATCGACATAGACATTTATAATCAAGTTTCTAAGGTCTATCTCAGTGTTTCCACTTGCATATATACAAAGTGAGAAAACAACAAGAAGAGGAAATGTTGACTTTATCCCAAGTTCTCAGCCATTTTCTGCTGACGATTTAGAAGGATTAACAAAATCATGGCCGGCGCAATGATATGGTTTAACAATCCAGACAGTAACTGATCTCTAGTATGAAAGTGAAAATCATTGAATGGGCGCAGTCGAAAAGTTGCCCCTTCGAATATCCTTGTAGAATTTACCGGTATCAATTGTTAACTGTTTCAGTACTTACGTAGGTCGAGTTGATTTCCCGTACAGGACGAAAGGAACCTCGCTAAGTGCAGTTTGTTTAACCTCGTCTGTCACATCCAAATGAGTGAATCATGATGAGATTTGTTTGATAAATAAAAAGTACGTACTCCCTCCGTCCCATTGAGTTTGATTCCGTGCCATCTTATTCGCTGCTTTGTCTTATTCAAAATTTTTGCACAAATATAATTTATTTTGTTACGACTTATTTTATCAACGAAGATACTTGAATATTCATTAATTTATTTTATGATTTGCATAAATATTTTGAATAAGACGGATGGTCAAACATGAAGTTCAAAACTTCCATGAGAGAGGGAGTAACACGTTACTTCTAGAGATCCATCGACAGAATAGGATATCGTAGGTCAAGTGGGTAACTTGGATATCTAACACACTGAAGTCCAGAAATATCATGTTGATGAATTATTGCCTTGTAAATAAGTCTCAATCAAGTCGCTCACTTGGTCGCTTTCATTTCATCTATTATTCTGCATATGTTTAATGGAAAATGTAACAGCGGGCTGCTACAATACAAATACATTGCTCACTTATCAGAGTATGTATTTTATCTTACTCAAAAAAAAAAAAAAAAAAGAGTATGTATTTTATCTACAAAGAGAATTACAGTCAATTTCACCCCTTATGTCAACAATTTTTTTTGTTTAGACTTTTGTCAACAATTAAGCTTTTGCAAGGACATCACTCATCCTCAGGTCAAATCATTCGACGGGTAAAAAGGAATTAATTAGAAACAAGGGCTTTTGACTTTGATATGGATCTTCACTAATCTTTTGAATTCCCATTCGCCATCTTCGACATGGCAGTATGAAATGGACTCATCCATGGCGACATGAGGCAAAAGGTCAGCAGGGTGTAGTCTCTACTTGGTTCAGGCAGGCAGCTAGCTTAGCTAGTAGTACCTTCAGTGTTTTAAGAGTTCACAACGACCACAAAAAAAAAAGGGGTTAAAGATAGATTAATAATTCGGCCTTTCCTAACATCACACTGACAATACTTTTGTGCTGCCATTATTGACAAGATTACGCATGACACAATGCTGATGGCTAATCACAGTGTCAAAGCGCCATTGGATTCCTGAATCCAAACGCTAGGGCAGGCCAAGACAAGGAGAAAAGGCTCAGAACTGAAGCACCACCATCCCTGCAGCATCCCTTAACCAAGTCGTCCATCACTTTGATGATCGCTTTTGAGTGAAATAAAGTTTAAACGCGACGGATCATTCCGCTGTCAAATTCTTTCTGGAAAAAGGTGGCAACGATCCTGCCTTTCTGGTGTCGCCTACCTGCCTGTCTTCTCCTCGCTCGTTTAATTTTCAGCACAAACCTGCAGGTCAATGTGAGCCTCTTTTGTGCCGGCTGGATGGTGTGTGGGTATCCAGGAAAGTGCCCGGAGCTGCAGGGTGTTCTCACTTCTCATTCGCGGGTGTTTCATGAGCTGGTTCTGAAAATTGGTGTGAAGCTCCATCCAGCCACTTTGTTGTGATGCGTAGGGCGGCGAGGCTCCAATCATCAACTCCATCTTGGCACATTTTGTTTTTATTTCAACATGCTCAGAGTTAATCACCTCCAAGTTAATCCTCACAAGACATGCTAGATAAAAAAAAAGAGGGTCTGTGGGCGTTTCTAATCCTTGTGAAAAATTCTTCCTTTTCATCATTGCCCCGTGGAGCTCTTACACTCTAGGGGTTGGGTTTTTTTTTTAATAAAGTGACTTTCTAAATTTACATCTACACATTATGCACCCCTGTTTTTTTTAGAATTACACAGTACAACACAGACACTCACAACACGCACGCACACTCACCCCTATGAATACACATACGTAAACCCTACCCCTATGAGTACCCCCGAAGGGGATATTTATTATGGTCCGGAGATTAGTCACCTCTGTTCGACGGAACGCCGCAACTGAATGCATGTAAATCCTGGGAAAATGTAGCACAGATTTAAGCGTCCCACCTGGACCGTCCCTACCATTGACTACAAGCCAATTATTCGCTTTTATGCACCCCTGTTACTCCAAAGGATCATGCATGTAACATAAAACTCTTCTAAAAAAAAGCATGTAACGAAACATCTAAAATTGTATCTAAATTAAACACTCCTATTATTACTAAAAATAAACTAAAATAGATATTTCTTATTATAAAAAAAAAACATTACGTTTCAAAAAAAAAAAAAAACATACCACTAGCTAGATATTATACAATACCACTAATATTCCTAAAGTACCCTTTTCTGCCAATATTAATGGTAATATATGAAAAATAGCTCCAACTGAGAGAGAGTGAAAAACAAGAACATTTTATTAGTTATGGGTCTTAACTTTATCCACAAACTTATAATAATATTTTACATCTTACATAAGACTTTAACCTAGCTATATGCAGACCATAGGTTATCGGGTTATCGGGCTAGCGTATTAACAGTACTCATCATAAGAAAAGAAAGCTACACAACATTCACCCATGTTGACTTGAATTTGATTATACACAGATTGAAAGTTAAGTTGTCGATCGATGACAGTGATAGCAAATTTACAGCACTAAGGTGACAGATTTGTCACGGTATACGGATCAGCATCCGCAGCTGCTAGGTTCGTCGTCTTGTTTGAAGAAAGTGATAGTGATCTTGTCCGGTCTCTTCTTCTCATTATAAAGGCAGAGCAGAGCAGCTTGAACGAATTGTCACGCTCACATGGCCGGAACATGTACGTCGGCTGCACTATGCATGTTAGAGCTGTTTTCCGTTTTCTTCTCCAAAAAAGCAGCTTTTCTTAGAAGCAAGATGGTCGTTTTGGCTTCTCACTGTTGAGTGGTTTTTGCTTGACTGGGTCGGATTTAGTAGCGCCATGTTTCACATAGCTAGTTAGCTTTTTGCACCTGATCTATTATTGGAAAAGCAACGGTAGAAGTTGCTCTAAATAGGACTTGCAATTAGTCATATTATTTTTTTGGGAAAAAGTAGTTTCATCTTCTACGACCGCACAAGGTCAAGTTCTTACTGGTTATGAAAAAAAAGGTCAAGTTCTTACCAGAGTTTCTGCTCATCGGCTGATCACACACAAAGAAAAATGAGAACACAAAAGAAAAGAAAAATCATAAAAATTCTACCGGTATGTCCCTTTGAAGATAGCCTGCATAAAGAAAGTAAATTGTTTTTTGTTTAAAAAACAAGATCATTGTTTTTGGCATACACCAAATTGCTAAAATAAAGTATTTAGCTCCTCATAATAATTAAAATTCATTAATTTTGACCCATGCCTGTTAGCCAATTCCCAAGCATATGTGGGTTATGGCTTAAGGTGGGATGAATTTAGTAGCTATATAAACAATTTTCCAAATAGTCTTATCATATTGACAGTAAAAAAAGGTGTTTAAATATATTTTACTATAGTCACACAAACAACACTTCTAAGTACTGAACCAATTCTGCTTAGCAAAATTGCCATTTGTTAAAATCACATACTATTGTGAAGATACCAAAGATCAATCTTGATTTTCATAGATAACTTCAACTTTTATATGAATCAATTTATAAATGGAAGGCGCATTTATCCTGCTGGTTTGTCAGATACAAGTACAAAGAGCTTACTGAGATCTGATCATGTTTATGTAGGTCCCAGGTAAACATACCTCGATCTAAACATTGGCTAAGCTACATAGGTGTTTTAAGTAACAATGGTATTCAGTCCGAAGGAGTACACGGTTGGGATGTGTGAACCCACGATTGAGTGGAATATATACATGGATAGCTGTGATATCTGAACCATCAGATTTAGTACTGTACGTAACAAGAAAGGATCAAAGCTAGCTTAGCCACTAGTGCATGGTATGATATGCAGCCAAAGTCGCTAATGGGCGGCTCCACTATGCACAAGCTTTACGACATTTCAGTGGCATCTTCTCCACAGCGGTCAAAACACGACGGAACGGTACGCCGCAGGTACACTTTATGCGCCGGACCTTATTTTTCTCACTGCAATTCTCGTGGAAATAGTCTTTTTGGGGCATTCTGCAGCGACTATTTTGATAAAGGCTCTGCGCTGGCTTGGTGATGGTCTGAAAAGCCTTTTGCTTTTTTTTTTTAAAGAACAGACCTTTCTTTTTCACCACACAAGTGGCTACTAGGGGTGAAGAATGTTTCCGCTTTCACAAATGACGGGCGCTTGTGATGTCTAGTGTTGAAAGAAACTTCGAATGGACCAACTGCAACGTAACTACGCAGATGCAGGTCATTAAGAGCGTGATGGCGATCAACTATTTGAATATCTTCAATTAATAGGCAATATTAACATATCAATATATTATTCGTCAAGATGCTTGTGGGATTATTACTGCAATAATTTGGGCTAGTAGATCGAGTTTATTACTATAGTTTGTCATGGCGTACAATATTCTCAAAATAGTACTTGGAGCGATTTTTCAAGTTGCAAAGTACTGCTAATCTTTGTACAAGCAGACAGAAGAGCCGCCAATATAAAATGCATACGGATTGGTTGGGCGACTGCTCAATCCCAGTAGCAATCGACAAGTCGCTAACTGAGAGTTTATTACTTGGATTCGTTGCTATATACTCGAATTTCATAGTTCCCTGTTGCTGTTTGAAATATGAGGAATGACCTGCTACTCTTCATTAATTCGCATAAAAAACCGTCATTACTCCCACAAAGAGTTTATAACGAAGGTGTGTTTGCCTTGTTGGCTAGTGTGATGATATCAATGATAGTGAAGTCCATGCAACGCAATACCAAGATTCTGTGTGTGTCACACATGGAACAGTGTTTAGACTGAGGAGTGCTCGAGAGACCGGGAGTGTAGTCTGTAGAGTGATTTACAACCAGAGAAGAGACAACATAATGGTAGGACAAAAAATATATTTTTAATAATAAATAGATATCCTATACGGTTGTCTTTTTTTATGTGTACCCTGTTTGGATCCATAAACTAAGATTTAGCTACCTAAACTTTAGATCACCTCAGTTGAGGCTCCAACGGAAGGTCTAAAGGTTAGACCAGCTCAAAAAACTTTCGACCACATAAGCAAAGCTAATGTGGTCTAAAGTTTTAGTCCTCAACTTTAGACAACTAAAGTTTAGGCAAGAATATATAAACATGAAGTTAACAAAGCAAAATCTATACGAGAGAAAGAAATACACCTGAAGCCAAACAGAAGACCGGTGGAAATAGAATGTGCTCACACGTTAATTTTTTAAAAAATGAAGAATACAACTCTTGATATATCCTGAAAAACTGTCACCTTTTCTCTCAAAAGTCTCCCCCTTCCAACATTTAGTGAGCAAGTTTTTTTTTTTTTTTTTTTTTTTTTTGAGATCGGGTCTTTTACCCTAAGTGAACGAAGAATCGTAGCCGGCCAGTGCGTGCCTATATTTATGAGTGTTATTAATCTAAATAACCAGTGTAATCCATGTTACTGTTGCCTATATGCTAATCACAGTGTGATTTGAAAATATATATAGCTTGTTAACTTGCTGTAGCTGTCAGTGGATGTAACATATGTACGTTACGTGAGATCAGCTTGTTTTCCCAATGATGATCCAATTTTAATATTTTATGCATGTGGAGTTGACAATATAATTAACTTAATACTGCTGTTGTCGATGTGTTATTGGTGTGCAAACAAGCTGACTTAATTTGCTTTGCTAAATGTACTTCATTGACTTGAACATATATAATAACGTTTGACAACTAGAGCCGATTTGTTTGTATGTGTAATTGTGGTTAGCTAGGTTCTTCCCATAGGTGATCATATTTTCTAGTTCTAGATTTATTTTAGGAAATAAGAGTCAGCAGATAATGTGCTTGCGATTGTTTTCATCCCTAGTGTTTGTTGACAGTGAGATGTAGCTGCCCTTATAAAATGTCACAAAATAGTATTGATAATTAAACATGTGCTAATTTTTTTGCCATGGATCAGAATATCGGTGGTATGTGACTTGCACACTAATAACGCAAATGACTTTTGCAAACGGTCAGAAACGATCTCTAGGGTCAGCTTAAAAACAGCTACTATACCATCATTGATGGCGGCACCATATATAGATAAATACAAGGCTAGGATGCTAGCAAAAGGGTCCTAGAGGATACTTTTAGGCTTTTAGCCCTGTTGTGAAGTCATCTAAGATTAGACTTGTTTTATCCATGGGTGTGTTTAGAGCCCAATTTTCCTCCAAAATTTCCTGCATTCCCATCACATCCTATCACATCCTATCAAATCAAAACATTCAATGCACCTAAAAAACGCTTGCCGGCCAAGTATAAAATTTAGGTAAATAAAAAAAACTAATTGCACAGTTTAGATGTACATTGAGATCGATTCTTTTGAGCCTAGTTACGTTATGGTAGGATAATATTTACCACTAACAAACTAAAATGCTACTAAAGGTAATGCGATGTGACACGCTAGAGGAATTTTGCCCCAAAATTTTGGGATCTAAACACACCCCATGTTTTATCCATTGGGGTCTATAAAGAGTGGAGCCTACGCCAATTAGATGCGCAGAACACGCTCGTTAATGGTGCTATAGAGGAGGATGTCTATATGAAACAATCACCTCGGTATGCGTACAAATCAAATTCACAACTTGTTTACAAATTGGATAAAGCCTTTTATGGATAGAAACAACCTCCATGTGCTTGGTACTCTAGGTTAAGTACAAAGTTGTAACTTCTCGGTTTTCATTCTTCAAAAGTTGATAATTCACTAGTATGTCTATTTTAACAAAAGGAATATCACCATGTATCTTCTTATCTATGTTAATGACATTAATTATTGTGGTTAGTTCTTTACAAGAAACAGCAATAGCTCTTTTGCAAGATTTAGTGAGTTGAAGTTAAGAAGAAATGTGATGGTACTTTCCTTGTGCAAGTTAAGTGTGCTAGATAAAGTAGGAATAGTGTAAAGTGTAAACCGGTAGATGCCTCGTTGTCCACTTTAGAAAAACTACCATATGTTGGTGAACCATTGGTATAGAATCATAGTAGGAGGTTTATAGTGTCCAACCTTGCTAGGAGAGACATTTTTCAGTCAGCAAGATTTGTCGGTACCTATATGCATGCTCCTACTACTCAATATTGGATAGTGGTAAAAATAATTTTGAGATATGTATGTGCCACAAACATTGTTGGTTTAAGGATTACAAAGTGTGCCTCCACACTTGACTCAGCCTTTTCTAATGCAGATTGGGCAAGATGCCCTAATGACAAGCGATATATACTACTAGAAGATTTGTAGTTTTCCATAGTTCAAACCTTGAGTCATGGAGTGCTAAAAATAAAGCAACCCACTATGAAACTATATCAAGATCTAGTATTAAGGTCGAATAGAAGTCTATGGCCAACACAATAACAAAGATAATTTTGATATCCTCACTAAAGGAACTTGGTGTTCAAAGTCCTCAAGCTGATTATGGTGTGACAACAATGAAATAGAATATCACTTCGATCGATAAAAGGTGTCTCAATAATAATTGTTGGGCATTCGATATGGTTTCAACAAAGCACTATGGTTTGGCAGTTGGGGGGATTTTCGGCACAATATCAACCTAGGAATGATTGAAGGAGGATATTAGAGTTATTTGTATTTTATCGATATACTATAGACTTATTATTGCTTGTCTAGCATAGGAAGTATGTCATAGATTGGTTTCCAGATTGTTTTCTCCCATGTAAATAGATCAAATTGTGATCACCTTTTGAAAGTTCCTTCTTTGGTTTTGGTAATTGAGCGACAACTTTAGGTAAACATATAATAAAGATGGTAAATCTTCAATTACAATGGTTATCAGTGCCACTAAGTGTGAGTATCATTTATGCACTGTTCTTAATGATGTGTTGAGATTAACCCTAAAAAAATCTTTATAAAAATGCCAACTTAAGTGCTAAAATGTTTTGGTACTTTGTGGCAGAGTTGGCACCTCAAAAAAGGTTAAAAAGAAAGTAAAAAGAGAAGCAGCTGCGCCAAACAAAGAGGGTCCACCTAGGATTATTTTCGACCCTATACTCAGATATTTTTGTCTTTCTTCGACACGCCTCTGGACAGAACCCTGCCCAGATATTTTTGAGGCCTTACCCGGATATTTCGGGTCAGCTCAGTTCTAGACGCCCCTAGCCACTATACCACAACCAATCTATAACGTCAGACAATGGTCGCTAAAATGTAATATTAACGTCTAACAATCCGATGCTATAATTTGTAACAGATCATCAGTCACTATTTTACTCCTACCAACGGACCATCGGTCGCGACATATTTTTATCCGTTTGCCTCAAACCATCAGCCGCTATAAATAAATCATAGAGTCCAATGATCGGCCACTATAATTTTCATTTCTAGTACACTATCCTAGCCATTCGTGCACTTTGAATTTAGTGTGCCCCACCAATCAGAGTCTAACCCAAAAACCCTAACCCCAACCTTTACCCCATAAGAAGCAGCCACCACAGACATCTTATACGCGCTCTCACACATGCATCCCACCAAGCACTGGCCACCGCCACGGCTGCCGTCCCTACCATTACCCGCAAACTCACCGTCTCGGTCACTAAAATATGTAACAGATCATCGGCCACTATACATATGTGTGTTGAGCTATCGATCATTGGACTCTATTGGACACTATAGACTTATAGCAATGCCAGTTAGAACGAATTATACATCGATCACTAGCTATAATGTGACCCATGATTGCTCACTATAACGGCTTATAGCGACTGATTTGGAGACACTAAAGATTGCTTGTGGTATAGTGAACAATTAGGAGTGCGAGTTGAGGAGATTTAAGGGTTTGCATCTCTCTTCTTCCTCACTTCTCTCCCTTTCTTGCTCTTAGTGAGCTAGCACTACAAGAAACTTGTCAATCCGTGATGGATTCCTAGCGATGGATTTACAGATCATCATTGACAGATGTAATCCATGATGATAAAGTTATTTCATCATAAATGTGCTCGGTGGATATTCACGGCCCGCTAACTTGTGACAGTTTCATCCTCTCCTCTTTCCTCCATTGCTATGTGACAAATCTTGAGGAAGATTGAGTTCCCTTTGTGGGTGTGGATGAGAGATTGAAGATCCACCACCTCTGTTGACACCTGTTATAGTATAATATTAATAGTCAACTAAAACATGAAATAAGGGCTTAAAATGAATATCAACAGAGTATAGGGGTTTTACTGACATAGTTCCACGAGCTTTGGTGATTTATGACTTTGCAGGGACTAAACAGATAAAAGCAGAGAAGAATGATGAGAATCCGAAGAGTTTACATCCCATACGATGACAAGACTTAACCGTGAAGTAACTCAATCCAAAATGTGGACTAAAACACTCTAGAAGATACCAGAAGACACTAGGAGAAGGGAGATCACCAGAGGATCCTATCCCCTGGCGGCCGCCAGAGCCTTTTAGGCCGGCCGCCAGAGCCTTTTAGGCCGGCCGCCAGGTGGGTCCCACATGTCAGCCTCATCTTCCTATGGCGGTTTACCACCGACCTTGAGGTTGTATCTACACCATTATTGAAGGTCGGTTTGATCCAATGGTGGAGATTAATCAGATCCATGGGAGAGTTGTAAACGCAATCCAGAAGGACTGCTCCACCTCGAACTATATAAGCAGCCCCAGGGTCGACCCCAAGGATTATCTCTCATTATATCTTCATTATTTATCTACAGAGCAAAAGTTAGGGTTTCAATTAGAAGAGAGAGATCCCTCTAGTTGTCTAGTTGTCTAGTTTATCTAGTTCATCTAGTTGTAACTAGATCGGGGGGAGAGAGTAGAGGAGAGAGTTGAAGAGCGGGACCTATCGGATCTTCATCAACTTTGTATTCTTGCAGCAACTAGTTCGTCTTCAGCAATCTCCAGGTTCTTTATTTATTATTTCTAAGTATTTAATTTTAGTTCTTACTTTACATTATTTATTGGATCTCCGCTCGTATTGAGTGCTCTAGTCTTTAGATGCGGATTAGAGTAGTAAGCGGTAGTGTAGGCGTGGTGTCTAAACTATAGTTTACCCGAGGTTGCGCCCAATCCTAAGATTAGTTGTGGTAGCCCTAGGGGTGACAAACCCTGTCGGGGCCGTTGTAATCCACCACGTTCGGGTTGGTGTTTTCGTAGAGCTTTTGGCAGCCTTCTCCCAACTACCTTCTTCCCAGTCTTTTTTGAGAGTTGGAAATGATCTGTTGCTCCGAAGTAGATAAAGTATAGTAAATCTTTAATTAGATAAAACCACTTAGAAAACTCAAAAACCTCTCTACCCATATCATCTATCTTTCCTTGGACGATCTTAATTCTCCTAGTACACTTCACGTTCCCCGTGGAAATCGATACCTTGGAATACTCCCGGGTGAAAGCTACATCGGTATCCGTGCGCTTGCGGATTTTTCTGTTTGCGTTAATTTTTACCAACAACCTCCTCTTCCTCTCCTTCTAAAGCTTGGTGCTAATTATAGTGAGGGATTGAGAGACCTAGTTAATGCATTTGAAGATTGCATTTTGTGGCACTAGGAAATCTTTGTGATTTCTTGTTCTTCTTGGTGAATGCCATCAGCTAGACGGCTTGGTGGATTGAGGTCTCCAATTGAAGCATGTGTGGTGGTTGTGCATGGCTCCAGAGAAGGATTTGTGAGGGGGATTGTGCTCACCCCACGGGGATCGCAAAGAGCAACTCTAGTAAAGTGAGATGCAAGGGCAACAAGTGGTCTATCCAATTCAAAGGCTAGAGCTCGTATTGAGCACTCCATGTGGGAGAGTTCTAGCAAGAGGTTCAACAACAACCTTAGAGCTTGTCTCAACGGGGACTAGCTTGGTGGCAACCAAGTGAACATCGGGGAAAATCACCATGTCAACATCGTCTATTCTTCTCGATGGTTTGCATTCACCATACACAAGCCCTTTACTTATTGTCCATATCTTGTGCTTGTGTAGTTTCTCTTGTAGCTAGTTTAGCATTGAAGTAGCGGTTGTGTGACTAATTAGGTTGTGTAGCCTAAATAGTAGTTTTTCTTAGTTTGTGTAATAAATTGAGCTCCTTTGTTTGGCTTGTGTAGCCTTGTCAATGAGCATTGATAGTGAGCTTAGGTTGCTTTATGCTTTTGCTTACTAGAGTTGTGTCGGTGCTCCCCCGCTTGCTTAAAAGTACTGGTGCATAGGTTATGACTTTGCAACTTGAATTGGTTAGGAGAGCACTAGCTATCCCGAAACTTTAGTTGCTTTGTTAGGATCTTTGAGAGGTGATTTAGAGTTTTAGATAGAGGGTCTTGGCTAAACCGATAGTTTCGGGTTCCTAATTTCGGTGACTATTCACCCCTCTCTAGTATGCCATCCCAACCCTTGACCTTTGTAGATATGCAGTCATATCGTGTACTAATTGCCACGCTAAGGGTTGTTCTCAGCATTATAAGCTTGGAGCCCTAAGGACAAGTACACTGCTACATGTTAGCGGTTTCATACTCCATTTGGTGCAGTGCCACGTAGGAATTTTGCCGATGTGGTGGAAAGAGAGAGGGGAGAGAGAAGTTGTGTTTCGTGAAACAACCGCCTCATATAAAAGCTAAGATTTAGGACTACGAGATAATTATTGTCATTATATGAGGTGTTGTCATGTAAACTCACAACTTTAAGGTTGTTCTATGAATAAATTAAGAAATTTTGAGTTACTATAAGACAACTTAAAATATAACCATCGTACAATGTAAATAAAAAAGAAGAGTGACTAGAACAGAAGAGAAGGAAAATACCAGTTACCGACCGGTTATACTGTATAAAAATGCATTTTTATTAGTTACACCCTCCGTCCCTAAATAGATCAATTTCTAGAATCCGTACCGGTCAAACTCTTTTAAGTTTGACTAACTTTATAGAAAACATTAGCAATATCTATGATATAAAATAAACACATTATGAAAATATATTATATGGTATATCTAAAGATACTAATTTGATACCCTAATTCTTGATAGTTTTTTCCTAAAAATATGGTCAAAGTCTAAAAAATTTGAATTAAGACAACTCCAAAAATCTGTTTATTCAGGAACTAGCCATAAGTGGTTGCTCGTCAGCATAATCGCCTCTTTGCCGCCACTAATTTAAATGTGTACACCTGAATTTGCAGTTTAGTTGCCTTAACAAAAATCCTGCATTGAACCAGACCGGCAGCGGTCGACTAGTGGACACACTGTGGCAGGATACATGCGCGTAGTCTGCTTGATAAATGTTTTTCTTAGAGATATTTGTGTACAACTTGAGAATACTTTAGAGAAGCACCACCAAATGCGTGTCAAGGGTCGTGCAAGTTGCATGGACCAGCCGACCAGTCATATAGTAACCCAGGCTAAAATAAGTGGCTAGTACAAGCTTATATTCTTAAGAGAAGCAAATTAAATGGTCTTATATGGTCTTTAGAACATGCCGCGTGACTATATATACTGAGACTATTTGCATGAAAAGCTAATCGTGCTAGTAACACATATAATCATGGTTTTAGCTTTTCTAATTAACTTCAACTTTAGAAAATAATATCTAATAATAGTCCCTCTATCTCTAAATATCTACCGCTTGTGTTTTGTGAGAAACAATTTTGACTAAATATATATTAAAATATATTAATATTTATAATACATAATTATAAGATTTTGTAATCTAATTTTTTAACAAATTTACATAGAGATATAAATGTTGCATGTTTTTCTATAAATTGAGTAAAACTTGTAGCACACACACTAATAGCGACAATTATTTAGGAATGGAGCGAGTATAAGGCAACATGTAACGGCATATGACGAAGGAATTGCGTTTTATAAACTGGCCCCCAATCATTTGAAATTAAAATATCCAAGAGACGTATAACGAGTCGGATACTTAAGCAACCAATAGAATATTAAGTAGATGCATGTGATCCATGGTATTTCACAGTAAAAAAGTATAGCAACTATCCCCTAATAGGTTAATTTGGTACAAAAGATAAGTAAAAGTAATTTATATACCGTGCTCATGGACTGTTTTGACTTGAGAGGAAATAAAACTAATGTTACACATCAAGGTCCCTTCCTATATAAATAAAACATCCAGCCATCCCTGGCCAAAAGCCTCAGCCTGCCAGCCACGCCTCCTCCTAGAAACCTAGAGAGAGCGTGCCGGCCTGCTGCGCCGCCGTAACGCCATTTCCAGGCCACGCCGCCGCGAAAGAGAGAGCTCGATCGGCCGATCGACTTCACCGCCGCTAGCAAAGAGAGAGCGAGATGGGCAGGGCGCCGTGCTGCGACAAGGCAACGGTGAAGAAGGGGCCGTGGGCGCCGGAGGAGGACGCCGTGCTCAAGGCCTACATCGATGAGCACGGCGCCGGCGGCAACTGGATACAGCTCCCCCACAAGATCGGTAGGACTGGAGCAGCAGTGAGCTCTGCATGCGTAGGATATATAGCATATATTCTTCGCTCGTGCATGAACGCTGAACGGGATCGTTGCGTTTTGTTCATCATTTTATTGCAGGTTTGAACAGGTGCGGCAAGAGCTGCCGGCTACGGTGGCTCAACTACCTCCGGCCCAACATCAGGCACGGCGGCTTCACGGAGGAGGAGGACAGGCTCATCTGCAGCCTCTACATCAGCATCGGGGGCAGGTGAGCACGCGTCGTCGTACAGTTCATCAGTAGCTAAATATTCAGCGCGTTCAATTCAAGCACCTTTATTTTCAACCACTGCAACTCAAAGAGTTAGTAGATCAATTAATGATCAGCAGCCCAGCTTGCCGAGGAATTATTGATGACCATTGATCATATGTGATATGTCTCGGCGGCAGGTGGGCAACGATCGCCGCGCAGCTGCCGGGGAGGACGGACAACGACGTCAAGAACCACTGGAACACCAAGCTCAAGCGCCGCCTGCTCGGTGGTGGCCGGCGGCCGAGGGCAGAGGCGCGCCTCCAGCTCCTCACCAGCCCAACGACCTGGCAGCACCACAACTCCTTGGCCTCGTCGGCGCTCGAGAGGATGCAGGCCAGCATGCGCCTGCACCGGCGCCACCAGGCGCGCCTCGACAGCCCGGCGGCGGCGGCCTTCACCATGTACAACTACGGCAGCAGCCTCGGTGCGCCGCTGTGGCCGAGCCTGTCTCCCTCGCCTTCTCCTTCGCCGGCCGCGAGTGAGACCTCAGAGATGCTGCCGCGGCAGCCACCCGGTGCAGGTGCTACTTCCCCTGCTTACACCGGGCTCTGGACTCACATGCCAAGCAGTTTCGGCTACGCAGGCGCTGGAGTACTGCAAGAGTCCATGGACGGCACCTGCACTCCCCCGCTCTCGACTAGCACTGGTGAGACCATGACGATGGCACTAGGCGTGGAGAGCTCCAGCTCGACGCCGACAGCAAGCTCTGCCTCCGCGACGTTTGGGAGTAGCATGGACGATGAGCTCGACATGTTGCTCCGGCAGATTCAGTGCTTCGGGGAGAACAACGGCGGCGACGAGGTGGCGGTAGACAGCATAGACCACTGCTTCAGAGCAATAATGGATCATCATGAGACGGCAGCGAATGGCAACAACGTTGGTTCTTGGAGCTCCTGCTGCTCCACTCCTGGAGTGGATTCAGTGTTCCATGACTACGTGCAAGGGTACAACCAGCGCTAGAAACTTTGCAGACATGCACTAGCTAGCACGTGTAAGATATACATATCTAGATTGATGAAGGTTTAGTTGTGGACGTGTGATATCATACTGAGTACAGTAGATAGTTTCAGTCTCACCTCTGAACATATGTCTGGTGCATCGTTCGGTGTGTTTTCTTTTCTGAAGATTTGAATCTTGGTATGTGTTTGTTGTCAATGCTGGATCAGAGCCGTAGTTTGGCTAGCGACATACACTAATCTCCTCCAGAAATTCAGGATTTGGAACATCAACTTGGTAGAAATTCAGGATTGGAACATCAACTTGGTATTATGCAGTTCTGTACTGAGTAAAGCCTGGTGACACTTGTGTATGAAATACTATCTTTTATTTGGATAGGCGTTTGTATACCGGATGCATCTTAGTAACCATCAACAAAGCTTTGACTCAGTGACAGTATTTGATCAACTGCTCAAGAGTGATTAATAAACTGGACAGTCTACAGGTAATGAATTTTATGTTCATAAATGTTCACTTGGCAATTGCAAGTATATATCAGGAGAAAAGAAGAAAAACACAGACAAATTTGCTGCCTATTTCAGAGCCACACGCATGTTTCTTATACGATGTTAAAGTTTCAAGTTAACTAGCCATGGCAACAATCAGGAGTACATGTTAACACACTTGTATTAAACATGAAACTAGAGGCAGGCAATACATCTAAATCAATTTCACTGAACTCTATGGACATGACCATAGAGTTCTTGGTGCTCGCAGTGCGAGATAAAAGAATGCTAATTACTCCATGGCCCCCTCAGAATGCATGTATGCAAATGATGGTGGACCAGGATCCTGATTTGAAACTTCCCTGCCTGGAGTTCCTTCTCCTTCTGGTGTGCTTCCCGTATCAGTGTCGGAATCAACGTTCTCAATGACGTGATTAGACATGCTCCATGGACTCTCAGCTGTAGTAGGATCTATATCTTCCATTCCAGGCTCCTCTTTATCTGGAGTATTAGAGGTATTATCACGCTCATAAAAAATCTTGAAGAGAATTTCAAGCAATTCATGCCATGATATCTGACCGCTGCCATTGATCCAAAGACTCCGTTGATCATAAAGGGTTATAATGACATGCAAAATCAGAGCCAGTAATGAAGATGTCCCAGTAATGATGAACAACCCAAGAAAGCTATGCAACGTAAGGCTGCTTGAAGTTTGGGAGTCATCTTTGTCTGGGCATGATGTATCGCCATACAACTGTTTCTCCAGTTCATCCATTCTGCCATTTGATGCTAGTTCCAGTATTCCCCTTGAAATTTCAGGTGTAAGTGGAGAGCCTCGAGGGAATGCCTGCAGGAATAGAACAGAGACAAGAATTGTAAAACATGCCAATATTTAATATACAAATGTTATAAAACGCCATATAAGTTATTAATCATTTATAAAGGCCCAATGCAACAGTGGGCCAGTAACCACTTGTATAATGGTGAGGGCAATTACATTGATCATAATTTTCACATTAAGTGGTTAGCAAACTAATTGAAAACATACTGAACTAGCACCACAAAGTTACGAGAAAACAGAAAACTACTCCTACATGAGAATCTGGTAAAAGTAAATTTATTTGTGCTATTTAATACTTCTAGAAACATGTAATGTAAGCTGGAATTCAATAACATGGCACCACATTTCCATAAAGTATATGCTTGTTGAGTTTCATTTCCACAAGAAGACAAATCTGATTGTTCATCCCATCCTTTGCCATTTTTATATCTGGAAGAAGGAAATCCCAGACAACAATTAAACTTAACTATCTTTGTAAAAAAATTGATCTTTTTTTCTCGAATGCCAAAAATTGCCCTCATGGCATCAGATTTTAGAACCTATGTCTATGACCTAGCAGAGTTCTGCAAAAAAAGTAGATGCAATTTGATTCATCGCTAAGCTGTAATGAAAACAGACAATGGCCAAGAAGTATAAAAAAAGGTCACTTACATAACCAAATCCATCGAATTTGTAAGTTGGCCCAACCATAGTGTAGTTGTGGCAATACTTTGAGAGAAACACTTTGAGGTATGGTATTTCATCAACAATGACGGCAACTTTTCCAGTTGATAGGGCGTCATTGTATTCCTCAGGAGAGCTGAAGGCCATCATTTTTGTTTCATTAATTTTCAACCTTTTCAAAAGCTGAGGCATGAAAGAATCATTGAGGTAGCCAACATAATCCCCTCGTCTGATAACTTCATCTAAATTGGTGACTGTTGGTTGAAGCTGTTCTACTGTGAGAATTGAACTTAAGCTTGCAGTATAACTCTGCTGCAATATTAGCACCAGAAAAAGCCAAACAACTATTGCAATTCTTGATAAATTGTTCACAATCCTCTCCCTATGAGCAAATACAAGTGTTGAGAAGGAAAAGTAGAAGACTGATCCAATTTGACTGGCTGGCGGTCCTCTGAATTCCTGATTCGTTCTGTGCTCGATAAACCAAATAATAAAACCAGTAAAGACAATGAAGGCTCCAGTTCCTAACCATAAATCAGGTGTTAAAGGTTCTAGGAATGTCCATGCAGTCTTCTGTCTCTGGTCCCGAACTGGAACCAGCATCCGTACCCCTGACTCAGTATAAGGAAGAGTGTAGTCCACATATAGAGAACGGTTGGCCAAAATTGTTATGTCACCTACTACCGCATCATATTCCTGCCAGCAATTAACATAAAACTGGTTGATAGACTTTGGAAAAACCTAAACCATTTTTGCACAGAATAAACTGCAAATCATTTGGGGACAATAAAATGTTGACACTGATGTCACTCCTATTAAACAGGAAAGCCAGCTATATGTCACATGCGTGACTTGCTATTTAAATTAAAAGCTTAATAGTATTAGCGACGGTTCATTGGTGTCATTCGACAGCAGTGATTACATGCTGGATCCACCCCTTTTGCAATGGTTTCCATCCGTAAGTGAGCTGGTTTCGATCCTTAAGCTACCTTAGACATTAACATGGTCAACAATCTGTAGCCAACACGCTCGTAGCGCAGTGGTGAGCACTCCTGTTGCGGAGGCCACCGGCCCGCGTTCGATTCCTGGAATCGACGGGTCTGGCACCAGGATTCTCCCCCAACCTCCGCTTGGACTGATTCCAAGCGTGTGCGTGAAGTACAATGGGATTGCAATGTGCCCATTGCCACGGAGTCCGAGGATTTCGGTGATCTCAACAAGGACGCGGTCTTCGATGTGCCCATTGCCACGGAGTCCGAGGATTTCGGTGATCTCAACAAGGACGCGGTCTTCGATCTGTGTGTAGTTGTAGGTTTGTTTGTACATGGGGTGGTGTGTGTAGTGTGCGTGTGTTGAGTGGGTGTGCGTATGATGAGAGGCGTAACAAAAACAATCTGTAGAAAAATCACATGCTGCCAATTCTGTGCGCTCAAGAAGAGCAACAAGAACAAATTGCCAAGTTCAGATCACTTTTGATCATGTAATAAATGCACCTACCTGGCCAGTTCTAACTACAAGTTCAACACCTATGGTTTGACTGTAACAAAGAATAAAATGCAAGAAAAATAGGTCCAAGCATACCTTAAGATAGACTTTGTAGACGAGTTCATCATAAGTACCATTACTTTCTCCTTTTCCATTTCCAAATTCCTTATAGTGAATGGGAACTTTGTAGGGCAGTTGACGAATAACTTGCTCAAATACATCAATGCAGAACCCCTTGGGGTTACCATCTTCAAAACTTATAAAATTGCTAAACCCAGGTTTCGCAGGTACTAATATTTGGAGTTCTTTATTCACTGGCAAAAGCCATCCTCTAGGTGTCTGCTCACTGCCTCCTGGCCATACGATAGTACTGATCGATATGTTCAATCCTGGAGTCCAAACACCAACTGTAACCCTCTCCCGACCAGCTACATTGATAATTTTGTAAGTTGTTGATGCTAACTGGAACTGCATATCCTGAATGAAAAACTGCCCACTAATGCCTGTGAAATTAACCATCAAGAATGCATTGTGAAATTTTTCAGCAGCCCTAGAAGTACTTAGTTTGTCAAAATCAGTGGACCCATTGTTTGTTTCAGACACAAAGTCAGAATTAACATATCCAGCCTTCTCTGCTGCTAATGCTATTGCCCATACTGTATCATATGCATATAGACCAGAGGTTATAGGCTCAACAATTGATGTACCAGGATTTTCCAACCTATATTTCTCACGCCATCTTTGTCTAAATTTGTTTAGTTTCTCAGTTTCTTGAATATAAGGCTCAATCCCAACAACACCTTCCATCACATCAAATGCAGGATTACCAACTACATTGAAGATATCTGTCAAACCATATGCTGTAATCCAGACAAAGCCCTGGCTCATCATTCCCTCATCCTTCGCAAGCTGGAAAAACTTAAGGGCTAATTGATATGACATGCGCACAACAAATACGCTTGTCCAATTTTCTTTCAAGCTTGATATAGCACGTTTTATCTCATATTCTCCAGCAGAAGGATGGATCTTGCACCTGTACGAAACACGAGTATCGACACGTCCCAGGGCCTCAACGAGATCAGGGATGAATCTAGTGTTGGAATCATCGTCCTCAATGATAGGAATGACTTCCCTCCATTTGTATTTCTGGACAAGTGAGGCAATAGCTTCAGCTTGGGAGGAGTCATTCCATGCCGTCCTGATGAAGTATGGGTACTGGCTGGATGACCGGGATGGGCTATTTGCAGAAAAGGAAATGATTGGAACTGATGTCTTGTTCCCAAGCTCTGCAAGAAATTTAGCTTGAGTAGATGTCTGTGGCCCAATGATCGCTTGCACACGGACATTTTTCAGTAGATCAACACCTGCAGTGTTTCCCAAAGACCCAAACATATGTCAGCGATAACGATTCATGAAACTGAAAAGTTTGGCGCCATTCATTCATCCTACCTGAACATGCAAAATCAGTTTAAAACCTGCAGCAGATCCAGGGATTCTGAGACTAGGATGCGAAAGGGAAACTTCAGGGGAGGAAAACGTGGTTTAAACGCATCTATGGGCTTATCCTAATTGAAATCTAGGATGAGCAACGTTATGGAATAGCGAATGTATCAGACACCAAATGCGGTCGCGGGGTACCTTCACCTTATGCGGAGAGAAAGGAAACGACGAGGACGCCAGGAGCGGGTCGGTTGGGCTCCGGCGGCGCGGGGAGACAGAGAACCCTCCGCCGCCGGAAGCGTCGCCGGCCGCCGTCGGAAAAGTGAGAAGTGAGAGAAGCCGCTGGGCGGCATGTTGGTAGGTTGTTGCTATGGGCTCAAATTCCCTGGGCTGGGCCTGGACAGTCGCTTTGGGGCGTTGGGCTGAGCTGGTGTCCGGTTTAGTTAAACGGGGTCGCCTGACACACCACATTGGCCATTGGGCCTTCCTGACTTTTAATAAGCTTATTAATATCCCCAAAAAATAAGCTTGTTTCTGCTAAAAAAGGTTATTGATTTTATTTACTCAAAAACAAAAATAATATAAATCTTAATATTTTTTTTCTTGTTACTTTTCTCATCTTCCTTCACCATACATATGCTCCCACAATAATTAGAGTTAATATTTGGAATTCATGAAGAAGGTTTTACCTCCAATATAGAAGGCGAGAGCCATGGATTCACAATGACATTGACAAGTAGTAAGATGCTGAGAAAACTGGGGCGTCATCAGCTAAGGTTGTTGGAGACTAGAACTAGAAAGGAGGATCTGTTCTAAAGAACATAATTGAAAAAAAAAATGTTTGGATTCTATTTGTGAGTGAACATTTGAGCAATATATCTATGGTGATGAAAGTGAAATAGGCATTTATTACTACTAAATTGGGTTAATATCGCCAAATTGTAGTTGATTTTTTTTAAAAAAAACAAAAACTTTTTAACCCAAACTTTGACCACTTAATGCCTTATTCATGAAAAATATTGTGTGAAATATCACTTTCCCTCTTTTGTTGTGGCTGTTCTAAAGAACATCGCTTTATTAACAAATGGTATTTAAGAATGACTTAAATTTGACAAATTGTTTTTATGTAAATTTTTGAATAAGGTTGTGGCGATTTATTAACAAATGTATTTAAGAAACTTAAACGAACTATAATTTGATGAAATGGATGGGAGTATAAATTTTGGGATGGTAACGTTAATACAATCAATTACACTGCTTGGGGGCAGTGGTGTCTCCCACGACAGCGCTCTTTTACAAGCTATATTATCTGATAATGTGAGCTGTTTCCGTGAAGCCCAACAAGTTCGGTGCAAGAGATCGAGCTCGAAATTAATGGGGTGTGTGTATATATACTCGCATTTTGTGATTTATTTGGGAACGAACATATGCAAGCTACAGTAGTCTTGTGCAGAGTAGGCTAGATCGACGAATGAATGAAATGAGCTTAATTGTGATTTGAAAGGGTGTATGTATATATACTCGCATTTTGTGATTATTTGGGAACGAACATATGCAAGCTACAGTAGTCTTGTGCAGAGTAGGCTAGATCGACGAATGAATGAAATGAGCTTGTGATTTGCCGAATGACGGGGCGGCGGATCGGACGTACCTGCGGACGCGGCGTCGACGGCGCCCGGCCCGGCTGGGGTGTCCCTGAGGTGCAGCCTGACCCTGGTGCCGTAGCTGGCGTGGGTGGCGTCGGCGTAGAAGTCCTCGAGGGCCAGCTCCATGCACGCCCAGCTGATGTTCCCCAGCCATGTCGTCCGGTCCAAGATCACTCCCACGTCCACCGCCCGCCTCGCTCCGGCGGCACCGCCGGCAGCAGGCGGGGCCGCCGCCCCCTCGCCCTGCTGCGCACCAACGACGAGGCAGAGGAGGAAGACGACGGCGAGAAGGCGAAGCGGCGAGAGTGCCGACGAGCGCGCACCCGCTACTGCCCGCAGCTGACCTGCAGCCGCTGCCGCTCCTGCTTTCGTGGTCATGGGGACGACCACGCCTAAAGGAGAAACCGATCCTTTTGCTCTACCGGGTAACGGTCGCTGCATTGCATCATCTAGCACCACTGACTACTGATGACTAGTACACACCTTTGCCGTACGTTGCCGATATGAGTTTCCTTTTCTCGCAAGTAGACGTACGCGCTTACGGCCGGCCGGCCGCCGGTGCGTGCGCATCGCGCCACCAGCCAAGGTCACGGTCACCGCCGCGTGGCGGGCTCGCCCTGTGGCTGCAGCCACATTTGCCGCGAAATTCTACACGGACACAGACAGCGATGCCCCGTGCCGTAGGAGCCGACCGAACCCCGATATACGGACACAGAGCGCGCGATTGGTCCTTCGGCGACACAATGCGAGCGCCGGGTACTTTCGTGTCGGCACGACAGGCGTGACCGGAGCGGCCGTGGCGAGAAAACTTCAAGCCGGGCGTGGCGGTGGCCGTGGCGCCGTGGGAGCCGCGTGTAGCGTTGCTCGATCGGGAGGAGGGTGTGGAATCAGACGCTAGCTGTCTCGCGCACGGTCAAAGTCTTCGAGACAGACAACTTCTTGCAGATGGGTTTTTGATTTGAAAAACCCAGTGGTCCTTGGAACACCGGGAGATCGATGAGATCTCCGCCCGGCGTTGCGTTGCTTCACGTCCCGGCCACTGAAACGGTCCAAGCTGGAAATTTCTGCTGCGGCTGTTGAGATCCATCTCGCGCCAATTTTAAATTGCAAGAATAGGTACGGTTGAGTCAGATAATTAAGTTGGTTGCAAAACCAGAACAAACTCGATAGAGACATTATCCTGGGATTAAACGGCATAGAATCTTTTCTAGTATCTGCTGGGTATTTTTAGTTCTCTCAGTCTAGAGTATAAACAATTTGTGGAAGCCCGCCGGCAACGACCCGAGCGACGACCTCCGCCATTGGTGTCGGATGTGGCCACGACTTTGCCTTTGACTTGTATGCAGGGCGGGGACGAACGACGATCTTTGCAGTGTCTGGACTTTTGGGCAAGTCAGTTTTGTTTCCTTGAATCGGGCTATTTGGAATTCGACGACCATGAGAAGTGGGTTTCGCTAGAATGTCACTCTGTGGCTTCACCAAATCACCATTATGAAGTATGATCACCAAGCTGAAATGTCATCAAAGGACTTTGGGATCATTTTCTTCCTCTTCTGCCCGTCGTGCGGACTCCTCACCATGGGGGAGCTGACCGCCATGGGGGGACCTAGCCATGGCATAGTGCGCCCGCTCGCTCGGCGCTCGAAGAAGAGGCAGCTGTTGGCTCGATCCGTTTTTGCGTTCACTGGGTTCATCTTCCCATGAAAAGAAAAGAAAAGAAAGAAAAGGACAAGGGCAAAAGAGGAAGAAAAGGGATCCAAAGTGATCGAATGACATTCTAGCGGGTGGGTCGAGTTTCATAATGGCAACTCAGCGAAGCCCCGTTGTGGGATGGAAACTAATCGAAGCCCACCTCCCCATAATCGTCTAATTCCAAATGGCTCCTTTGAATCTCACCTGACCTAGAAACCGAATCAAAGATCGTATGTATCCGGTTTCCTTGTTTGTATCGCCTCGAGGCTCGTGATTTCTGGCTTTTGCTCGCAAGTCACAACAAATCTCAAAGGAGGAAGAACACATAAAGTCAAGTTCGTTGTAAAAGTCTTAGGTAAGCACAATTTGGCTTCAGATTTTTAGAAAAGAGAATATATTAATATCCCAGCTCTACATCAACCAATGCATATAGCTTTTCCTTATTGCATCAACTCAAAAAAAGAAGAAAAAGAGTGTCACTACCAACTCCAATCCAAGCTGCCAGTCCCAACTGAGATCCAAGACAAGACCTAGCAGACTCATCTGCTAGTCAAAACATCTGTTTCCACTGGAAATAGCTGCCCCTGGGCGGGGTCGCCCGCCGCCTCACCATGTAGGTCACCTTGGCAACGCAAATCTGCTGGTCACACCTCTAGATTGGCCTCATCGCCAACTTTGTGCACGGCTCCCACGCCGGTCTTCTCGCCAACTTCGTGGTCACAACTGGCATACAGTCCCACGAGACCATCACCCTCCAATGCCAAGCAGGCGTGAGGCCCTCCAATCGCCACGTTTACACCGCCCTCCTGACTGCCTCCATTGTCAACACCGAACACTTGAATCCTCAACTAGGCCTCTACATGTGTGTTGTAGAAGTGATCCAGTGATGCCTCCAGGAAGAATAATGGCATCCGCGGATGCCAACATCGCTGGATGAAGCGCAAGAGTAGACCTACCCTACCCTGTCGCCAATGAACAGAGTCTTCGATGACGCCTTCACCATCGCTAGCACGGAAAAACCCAGCAGGGTTTTCACCCAAAGACTATTCACAGAAGCAGAACACCCACGACAACCACAACGATAGTTCAGATCCACTAGAACGAAGCCAAACGTTACGGGAGCACCATTGGGCAACGACGGCGAGGTGCGAGCAAGCCCTCGCCAGATCCAGGTAGCAATGGTTGACCGAAGGCCATATCCGCCGACTACATGACCGGATCCGCCGTCCACCGTCGATTGGAGGCAGCGGCGGCCATGGTGAAGGTTGGGGGGGGGGTGGGGGAAGGGAAAGAAGTGGAGAGAGAGAGAGAGAGAGAGAGAGAGAGAGAGAGAGAGAGAGAGAGAGAGGCCATAGCACCATGGGGCGCTACCACCGTAGTGGCCAGAAAGACAGCCCTGAAGGGCTTAGACAGCGATGGCGGCGTCGATCCCCCTGTGCCGTAGACGACATGGGTGTTAGGCGGAGGCCTTCTTTCCTCGATGCCGGATGGCTAGTCTTTACTGGCCTCTATTAAGCCCGTTTTGATAATCTAGTGAGCAAGACCTCAACAATTTCTTATATATGGTGAACACAAAATTTGGCTTTAGAGAACCTAGTGAGCAAGACCTCAAATAACACTTTCTTATGTTTTGTTGAGATGATTGAAGAAATTGATTTGATAATGCGACATATGATCTTAGGTGTATTCAAAACAAAGAGATTCATGATATTATCTTTTCCATAAAACTCAGAATGAGATGTTCTCTTATGGCCTCTAGCATTTCAAAATATATATCATCAAGATTGTTAAAGAGGCCAAGTTGTCCTTGAATTTAATTCAGATGTTAGTCTCCAAGAACGTATGAGTTTGTTGGTATGAGATGTGTAACATTTACAATGTCATAAAGTAAAATTGAGAGTGCTTTCTTGGTTTCTTGAAGGTAGATTATGACACATCTAGTTTTGGGACTTTTAGTGTATTATTTGATTCCATCTTAATATTGATGAAGTTTAGGAGCAAGGTTATGAGCTTATGATAACAGTTCTAGTATGAATAAAAACTCATGTGTTCAAAAGCGAAGGCTTGATATAAATCCAATAAATTTGTATATGTCCTATGATTGCCATAAATTTTATTTCACTCTTTGTGATATGGCTAAATCTTTGTAGTAAGGTGTTGTGAATCAAAGTCCAAGATATGAATAGTGGCTTATTAAACGAAGAGGAGGAGAATGTCTAAGAGTTCAAACACTGTAACTTTATATCCATCTTAGCCTCCTTTGCTATAAATAGGAGGCCACTTTCACTAGTGTAAACAAGCAGACAATTGAATACAAAGAAGAACTACATCCTCCTATCTCTCTGTGTTCTAGTGTGCTTGTGTGCCAACAAACGAAGTTGATTTTACTTTTTGTTGAAATTGTTGAACATATATATGTGTCATTAGTTGATTCCACCAAAAGATTGTTTTTTTGTTTGACCATGTGGAAGGTTTAATTGTGAAATCTTTGTGGGAAACTTAGATCAAAAGTGTCACAACCCTCTTCCAAGAATGATAAGCACATTTATTTGGTTAAGGAAAGTCATACAAAATATATTTGATCTCTTGATTCTCTTCAATGTTGGTAATTGCTAATAATCAATTTCATTTTGATGTCACTTTGAGTATAAATCTATTTCATTGAAGGCAAGGACATTGCCTCTGTCGCCTGCTTCTAAACAACCCAGAGATGGAAGGAAATCATTGCCACTTCCATTATTCATGTGTCTACCTGGACTCCCCTGATACACTCTAGCAACAATGAGACTAGGATGCTAAAAGATAGAACTGGCGCTTGGTGGGATGATCATGCATGGCTATGCCCCAAGACTTCAATCGGCACTACTACAAAGAAAATGTTAAAGACAACCCATTTTACTACATAGATCGACCATAATGGTGACCACCACCACTTATGTAGTTGGCTAGGGCCTCACATTATAGTGACTCCGTGAATCTCGAAATCTATGTTTGTAAGAAGAGTTTTGGGGGGAAAACTAACTTTACTATTGAACCTTTTACCAAAAAAATAAAATAAAAAAATTCGATCAATAACTTTTTACAAGCTTAACTACTGGACTTCCAGCAATTTACAATGTACAATTACTAAACACCCCCGATCTTAACATCTTACACGTAAGAAGGAACGTCCAGCTAGTACATGATTATACACAGTGTCATTATCCTTGAGCTTTTCCAATTAAATGAATTAATATACATGTATCAATCACCAGTTGCCCATTTCCTGCCAGAGCAGTCAGAGAAGTCGGGAAATAGTTGTCGATCAGTTACTGGCCTGATGAGCTATGTCACTTTGATCACCGGAGCCGCCAGGGTTGGGAGATGCGGCCACCTCCTCTGCCTCGGCGGCGCCAGCCAGCTCGATCTCACCTGCAGGTGCAGCAGGCGCCGGGCTCGGCGCACCAAACGACCAGTCGTACGTGTGGTTGGACACGCTGAGCGGGCTGCCGGCTTCAATGCGCGCGACGGCTGGGGGCGGGGAGGCGCCCGCGTCGTTAGCGCTCCGACCAGCCACCGACCCGCCGCCGCCATCCTTGGTCCTGAACGTGTGCGACGAGAGGTCCTTGTCGTCGAAGAGCTTGAGGAAGATCCGGAGCCTGCTCCTCCAGGGCACGCGCGACGCCCAGATCCGGCGGCGGTTGGCCACGGTGAAGAGGACTAGGTGCAGCGCGCAGCAGAGGAGTGAGGTGGCGCCGGTGATTAGGAACAGGCCCCAGAAGCTCTCGAAGCTGAGGCTGTCCGACGTGAACTGGCTGCCCTGCGCCGCGCAGCCGTCCGCGTCGCCGAACCACTTGCGCTCGATCGAGCTCATCTCGTCGCTCTCCGTCAGGTTCAGGATCGCCCGCGACAGGTCCGCCACGTACGGTGACCCCTTGGGGAACGCCTGCTCCATCGATCGTCCATGCACGAGCACGACACGAGTTAGTACCTAGTAGCCGATCGATCGAAATGCTGCACGTACACCAAGTGAAGGGGCGCTTACGAAGCCGAAGCCGCCGGTCTTGTTGCTCTGGGCGGTCTTGGTGAAGTTGTCGCAGTAGGACTTGAGGAAGAGCCTGAGGTAGGGCGTCTCGTCGACGATGGCGCCGATGGTGCCGTTGAGCAGCGCCTCGTGGAAGCTCTGCGTGGCCTGGTACCGCTTGAGCCTGGACGGAGGGAAGCCCGACTTGTTCATGGCCGCCCAGATGAAGGAGTGGTTCAAGATCCCGACCTTGTCCGTTCCCCGCCACAGCGCGGCGAAGTCCCCGATCGCCGGCTCAAGCTGCGGCACGGTCAGCATGGACGTCAGGCTCGCCGTGTAGCTGGACTGCAGGATGAGCACCACGAACACCCACACCACCACCACGAACCGCGACAGGTTGCTCTTCAGGTTCTCCCCTGCATCCATCCGCCGAGATCCAAGCACGTCGACGACGTTACCAATGGGAGGCAGTAATGGCGGATCACCGCAAGCAGCCAATGCAAGCAAGAGGGGGAGCATTACTGTGTGCAAAGACGAGGGTCGAAAAGCCGAAGTAGAGGAGGGTGCCGATCTGGTAGGACGGGGGGCCACGGAACTCCTCGTTGCTGCGGTGCTCGATGGCCCAGATGACGAAGCCGGTGAAGATGAAGAAGGAGAAGCTGACGAGCCAGAGGTCGTAGCGGAGCGGCTTGAGGAAGGCCCAGGCGCGCGTCCTGCGCTGGTCGCGTATCGGCACCACCATGGAGATCCCCGACGTCATGTACGGCAGCGTGAAGTCGACGTGCTGCGACCGCTCCGCCGTGATGGTGATGTCCGCCACCGCCGCGTCGAACTCCTGTGGACACGATGCAGCTATGTTAAAGCTCAAATCCTTTGGGCGAATTCGAATTTAAGAAGCTGGGCCAAACTGCGGTGAAAAAAAAATATATGCGACTCTCCAAAGTTTTGGTTCTAAGTATACTTTTCTCTTGCTTTGAGTTTTTTTTTTTATCAAATTTATATAAAAATATATTAATATCTAATTGGATTTATAAAACTAATATAATGTTATAGATGTTGTATTTTTTCTATAAATATGATCTAAGTTAAATAAGTTTAATATAGGACAAAACTAAGATGATTTTGGAACAAAGGGTGTAATTAAGTTTAGACCTAAGTAATACCTTTATAGTACCTAAAAAGTGTGCAATTCTACTTCCATCCTTAGTCAAACTATCTAAAGTTTAACCAAATTATATAAAAATATCAATATTTATGGCATCAAATAAATATATAATGAAAACATATATCATGATTAATCTAGTGATACTTGTTTTAAATCATAAATATCAAGTTTATGTGGAAATTTAGTCAAATATAAAATTATTTTAAGTCGATACTATAGTAGAATTTTTCTGACAATGAGGTAATTATCATATTAAACATACGAAGCAGTCCTAAATCCTAAATAAAATATTTTAACAGCCCATTTGGATCCTTGTAATTGAATTTATTGTATAAACTATAGTTGTGGAAGAAGAATACATATAATACGTTAAATAAACTCTACTACTATAATTAAGTTAGAGAAAAAGAGTCAATTTCCCCATCCCCACCATGTGTATTTGAGATAGACTTATATATAAACTTTGGAAAGTTGTGAAGCCCAAATTTCAAGTCATGATAGCCTAATTTCTTAAGAACATTCCAATTTCTACAGAATGAAGGGAACCAAACGGGTCCTTAGAGAATTGTGTAAGGGAACCAAACGGGTCCTTAGAGAATTCCTAAAATAATTGTGCTTGTATGGTAATAAAGTATGCTCACTTATACATCGGTACTCACGTATATAAAGCTGAAGCAGGTGGAGTTACGACTTCAGAGGCAGAAGTTGCTAACTGAACTATTATTGTTAATTAGGTGTCAGTAAGCAGTACAGTGTCTGCATCTCATTGATCACAAAGGATCTATAACGATTTGATTCCGACCCGCGTCTATTTTACGACAAATAGCTAGGCAAGTGCTATCATCTGAGCATGGGTTCACACTTCAAGCAACCGGCGTCACGGAGACTACGTACGCCAGTGTGTTTGTATCTAAAACGATATGACTTGATTAATCTCAAACATTTTTTTTAAAAAAAAAAACGGAATCTATCGGTGTCAACTTATAATAATATCCAACTCTTGGTTTGGTCCATGGACCGACCATGGATCAACTTCTACTTGGAAATGGTCAACCGGTCAATGCATTCCAAGTCAAAATATACGATCGGCGACAGAGAAGTTTTAACTAACACATTTTTTGTAAAGAGAAGTTCAGAAAATACTATGCCCTGGTGTCCAAAACTGTACACATCTTTTATAAAGAGAAGTTCAGAAATACTATGCCCTGGTGTCCAAAACTGTACATCAGGGACTCTAAACTAGTATGGTGTTTATTTGTGACTTATGCTCGACTTTTGTGTAAAAAATGCAAGCCATTTTGGGGTATATACATGTGCATTATATATATTAATTAGCAAGGGGATCGGATCAGAGTAGCTATTTGTATACTGATGAAACCAACCCAGACAGAAAGCATAAGGAGTTTCTATGCATGATACTTGAAAGTGTTTATTATATGCATAAATAAAAATACGGAGTAGCTAATTACATATGTCATGTGCAATAAAAAAAAATACGTATGTCATGTGGGACAAGACTTGACTAGAAGACAAATGACAAGAACGTGCCTTGACAAAGGCACAAAAAACCTAGTCTTCTGAAGTCAACGAACCCTCGTGCTCTTCATAGAAGACAAAACAAGAATCTCTCTAGTGGACGCAAATTGTAGGTTAGATTCCTTTCGAGTAACACACAGACCATGAGAATGTCCCGTGTAATAAGTCATTAAATCCATGCACTAGTTCAACTCGCGACCAGTTAAATTAAAGTCGACCAATCATCGTGTAAAGCTTAGCTATAGCTGTCCGGCCAAAATGTTTGTAGTTAATATGAATAATGTCACTAGTTTAGTACCTCTAGGCTCCAATCCTAAGTGGCTAAGTATAAGCGAATTTAAATTGTCCACCAATAACTAAGCAAAATCATATAGAGATGCATGAAAGACATCATCTGTGGTTAATGTGCGTACTACCACGAGAATGCTTTTATAATCTAGATGCATAACAAAAACCTATACGCACCCACCTAGACAATCTAAAACGACTTTATAATTTGAAATGGAGAGAGTAGTTGCCAATCAATGGCTAGATCTGACATTATATATAACCAAGATCATCTAAACACACCTCTTCTGTGAATGAAATGAATTCCTATGTAATTTAATATAGATCTCAACACGAGTAATGTTTGGTTGCCGTTGTTATAGAAACCATAAAATGCCAATCTTGCGATGTAAAACATGTACCAACAGAATGATATTGCACTTACCCCATTGCCGACCCTCTCGATTAGAGTGTCGTAGCTCATGGATTCCACTGGCACGTACTCGAACGGCAGGGCGTAGGGCAGCAGACGCACCGCCGCCTCGAACACCTCGATCACGAACCCGACGGCTACCGTCCGGTTCGTTGCCGGGTCGACGTCGAGGTGCATGATCGGCCGGTAGCCAGGGTCGACGCCGGCCGGCATCGCCACCCGCAGCTTCCGGCCGCTCGTCGGCTGGACCCAACCACTCGGCACGACGGTCGAGTCCGCCGGCCAGAGCACCGGCAAAAGCCCGCTGTTCGACGTGACCCCGCGTCGGCGCCCCAGCTGCCGATGCAGTCCGTCGTTCTTCGTCCAAAATCCGATGCCCCGCTCCTTGGCGTTGTCCATGATGTTGACGATCCGGAAGGCCGGCACTGCCAGCTCGCCGTCCTTGAGCTGGAACCTGCCGGCGAGGCCGTCGAACGTAGTGTTGGTTATTGCTGCGAGGAGCTTCTCACCGGACATTGACTTTCCGAGCCCGGAGAAGTCGGTGGGGCCGCTCCTGCCGCCGACGAGCCCCGGTCGCGATGACAGGTCACCGGGGCTAAGCCGCTCGGCCGCGGACGCGACGGCCCATGCCGCGTCGTACGCCCACAGCGCGTAGCATCCCATCTCGGCTTGCGCCGGATCGGCGTCCGGGTGTTGGCGCATGAACCTGTGCGCCCACCGCTTCCGGACGTCGCGCAGGCGCGCGGTGTGCGGCACGTGGGGCGCGAGCCCGATGACGCCCTGCGGCGGGTGGATGAAGCCGAGGAGGCCCGTGAGCCCGTCGGTGATGACCCACGCGTAGCCCTCCGCCATCATCCCGGCTTCCACGGCAGCGGCGAAGACGAGCTCCGCGAGCCCCGGGCGCGCGTGCACCACGAAGGCGCGCGTCTGCTGGGACTCGAGGCGGTACATCGCGGCGGCGACGGCGTCACTGGACGCGCCGCCGGGTAGCGCGCAGCGGTAGGGCACCTCCGCGCGCGCGTCCTCGAGCGCGTCGACGAGGAACGGGACGAAGGCGGCGCCGTAGTCGTCGTCCTGGTAGATGGGCACGACGCGGCGCCAGCCGAAGTGGGTGGCGAGCGCGGCGATGGCCTCCGCCTGCGCGGCGTCGGTGAGCGCGGCGCGCACGAAGAAGCGCGCCTCGGCGTGGGACACCGACGGGCTGGTCGCCGAGAAGGACACGACGGGGACCTCGACGAGCGTGGCGAGGTCCGCGACGAAGGCGGACTCGACGGAGGACTGCGGCCCCAGGATGGCGCGCGCGCCCTGGGACGTCATCAGCTGCAGCGCTGCACGCACGAACGCGCGAGACGACGTCAGGGAATGAACGGAGGCGACGACGGAGCTGTGTGGGGGCGGTTGGGGGGACACGTGTCAGTCCATACCGGCGGACGCGGCGGCGACGACGTCCCCGCCGGAGTCGTGGTGCAGAAGGCGGACCCGCGCGGAGGCGTTGGGGGAGGCGGCGTAGAAGTCGTCGAGCGCCATCGGGATGGTGGTGTTGGCGATCCTGCCGACGGGCGAGTCGGCATCGATGATGAGACCCACCGTGATCGTCTCCGGTGGCTGCGCCAGCGACGTGGCCGGGATGAGCGAGGTCAGCAGGCCGATGAGGTACAACACACGGCGGAGGGGAGGCCGGTCGCGGCGGCCGGCCATGGACGTGGAGACAACAACTCTGTGGAGGTGAGATGAGATGAGACAAGCGCACAAGGCACAAGTGCAGCAGCAGCAGTTTGGCGGGCCTTTGACGACGAGGCGAGAATTACAGCGCAGGCGCGTTGGCGACATGAACGAAGGTATCTGGGTTGTGGGTTCCACTCCTCCGTACACGCGGCGATGAAGATATTGGGATAGCGATGGGTGCTGAATGGGCCGCGCATGATTGCCACATCACAACGGACGTTAAAACCAGGCCTACAAACCACAAACAGACAAGGGGCTAGCCAGCCCAGGATGACAACATGTTTTCTGGCCCAGACTGGGCACTCTGGCAGGCCGCAGACAGCAGTCCCTTCCGACTTCCGCACTGAGCCAAAGTCATCAAACCATTGGATTACTATTTTTTCTAAAAAAAAAATTAAGGATTACTATTTGGGAGGTACAGTTCCCTAAAAAAAAAACTATTCGGGAGGTATGGGCCGAAGCTTCACAACAGTGGAGTTTGTTCATGGAGGCAGACACTCTAATCTTGATGCACATTGTCTAGCTAGGAGCTCTATAAACTATTCGATAGGAAGATATGTTTAGTTTGTTGATCCTCTTAATGAAGTTTGTATAAGTTATCCTGATGAATAAAGAAGGACATCGTTTTGCTCAAAAAATCTATATCTATATACTAATAAAGAGAGAAAATTTCAATCCCACCTATTTTTTTTTGCCCACCGTTTTCTGCCGCAGAAATTCTGCCTGCCCATGAGTCGTACGTAAGGACACCAGCCTCCTTTTATCTCCGTTCACGGCACCGGCGGCAGGATCGCGCGACGCGAAGGCAGGATCGGCAGGAGGCCGGATCGGGTTCGATGACTTGCTAATACGTACATGGGCTGGGCTGGGGCTGCTGCCGATGGGCTGGACTTGCTAATACGTACATGACTTGCTAATTGCACAAAATACAATTATACAGAAGACTTGTTAATTTTTTCAGCCAACATTGGGTGGGGCCATGGCCCCAGCTGGCCCTCCCCTGGCTCCTCCCCTGCGTGACACGGTAACCAGAACGGAGAATGACCATGAGTCTTTGGAAGATGAAACAACTAATTGGCTTGCTGAATAAAACGATGAAGAAGGGGAAATTGTGCAGCCGGCAGCTAAGGCTCAACTTATTGATGACTTTGATGCGATTCAGACACGCAGAGTAAAATTTAATTGAAACATGTTAGTTCTCTTGATCATTTATGCTTATTGCTTGCTGTTATATTTTTCATCGCAAATTTGTCAAAACATGAATAATTTATGATTTAATAGAGATTTTGGTGTTTCAATATATGATCGAAACTATATATATATATATGAAAATTTTATAGTAGATTATAGCTATTTGATTGTCCGGCCCACCCCATATATAATTTCTAGCTCCGCCCCTGGACATTCTCTGCGATGGCGGCGCTGCTTCATGTCGGGGATTGCAGTTGGTACGTACGGAGCCGAGCTAACCTAGCGTTGAGAAGGCCGCATTGAGAAAGTCGCGTACGAGCCGGGCAGCCTGGGAGCCGAGCGGGATCCGGCGGAGCCAAGGAACTGCTCAGAGCCGAGCGTTGCAGGGTTAGGCAAGCTGACCACGCGAGCGCACGATTTCCAGGACGTGACACGTCGGACATGAGTTAAATGACGCGACGGCGTCCGTATGGCACTCGCCGTCCCTATTTTTTTTCCTCGAAATTAGAGGCCACAAGGAACGCGGGCGTTAGTGGATGAGGAACTCAAAGATAAAAAAAAAAACACATGTCTAGAAGAAGACTTTGATCCGTTAACCGGTTGTCGATCCACGCAGCCTGGCCGCCGTGGCCGCCGGGATGCCACAGCGTTCTACAGAGCGGCTCCCCGCCGTGCGCCACCAAAGACACGCCAAATGCCATAGCGCCACTGCAGGGCGGCTGACGGATCTGCACGCGGTAACCGCTAACTTTGCAGCAAGCTAGAGTGAATAAGTCAAAGTTTTGATTTTTTTTTTTTTTGTCTCCCGTGACAACGCACGGGCATATTTCCTAGTAATAATAAATTAAGGACTACTATTTGTATAACTTCCGTTTTAATCAAATCCAACCTTTTTTCCTCAAAAGTAAAGAGTGTTTCCTATAATTTAGCTAACCTATAAAAACCTTTAGGCCACGAAGTAAGCAAGCTAAAATGGTCTAAAGTTTTAGTCCCCAGCTTTATAAGCAACTAAAATTTAGACTAGAGAGTCCAAACGGGCAATCAGTTTCCTCTTGTGTTGGGCAATGTGGACAGGTACGTTGATGGATTCGGTAACAGAAGTGCTCAGAAAACAAATATATTTATAAGGAAATATATAAATAAGAAAGGTTTACATGGTAGAAAGCACTTTAAAAAACCACATTCTTTATGGCACCCTTTTTATCCCACGTGGTGAGTTACGTCACGGTGCTTGCCTATTGACTTATTATTTGAGTGTCATGGCAGTTTGGCAGTTGGCATTGTTCTGCAGACTTCGACGACCAGCGATTTGATTCTCAAGGAATGAAGCAAACCAGCTGCCTCCATGGCATTTGCAACTCGCAAGTCGACGAAGGTTCTCTCTTGAGGGTCATAAATGGGGACTTGGGACTTCATCATCCTCACAGCAGAACCACATTGGCTTCCGTATGCTGTCTTACAGCAGCAAGACTGCATGAGCTGTGTATGACAAAGCCATTCTTCAATCTGCAAAAATCTAAAAGCCTTTCTTGAAAGAACGAGCAGAAGATCATCGCTGCACATAAAACTAGGTCAAATGACAGTGGCTACATTTGTATTTGTGAGGAGAGATAGCTAAGTTTATACATACCTAAATTCTCATAAAAACAGAAATTAGTCTACCTTTCTCAGTTTTAGGTTCTCTTTTTGCTCTAATTTGGGCAGTTTTCTTCCTAAAAAAAACTCTACCCTTCAAGGTATTTGCAAAAAGAGTATCATCGTGAAGAAAGGGGATAAAAGAAAAGAAATGAATTTGAAGAAATTGCTTCCTCAAAAAAAAAAAAAAAAACAACAACTTAATAACAGAAGATAACAGAAGAGGTCAATGCCTCGGGGAGCACATAGGATAGTTCTAGTGTCCACTTGTATGCTAAACGTCACTTTTGACTTCTCACACCCAGTTTTTTGGGTCAAAAGATTGACTATATGCAACCCATCCAGCTCATTGATTCTTCTTGATTTCTCATTTTCACCCTTATCACTGTACAAAGTAACACAACAACCATTTCTGTCCAACTGAAAAAAAAAAAACATTGTCTTTGTCAACAGTATGGTACTTGTTCTTGTAAGCAAAATGTAAGTGGAAAAGATAATCAGAATGGAAACTTGGCCTTGTAGTTCAGAGCTGACCAGGCCACGATCTACTTAGAATAATGGTGCCTCGAGCCAGTTATATAAGGGCAATGCAGTGGCTCCACAGGTCATGTAGAACTCAAACCCATGGAGATGCCATCGAGGATCATCTTCTTGTTGGTGTTAATCTCCAATATCACAGCTACTCAAAATGCAACTGAAACAGAACCCAGTACAGTAAATGTTGGAGTCATCCTCGATCTGCAGTCATTGGTGGGCAAGATTGCGCATATGAGTATTTTGATGGCCTTGGAAGATTTCTATTCAGTTCACAGTAGCTACAGAACAAAGTTAGTTCTTCACATGTGGGATTCCAGTGAAGAAGATATCCAAGCTGCCTCAGCAGGTACATTTACTGTGCTTGGTGTGCTGGCTCATGAGTGTGTGTGTGTACTTTGGTGTTCTCGTTTCTTCTTGTTAATGCAATGATACACATGTCTCATGTGTATTCAAGAAAAAAATTCTAAACCCTGTGGATTAAAAGATTTTAAAAAGTGGAAATGGAACCAAGGAAAACATTACCTTTTAAATTGGTTTAGATTTTATTCTATCTACATTTTGGCAGACTTCCTAGAGAGAGGGGAAAAAAGTTTCTCTTCATCAATTCAAACTTTCGATATTGCTTACAAGTTATGCAATGAAGATGCCATCTGTACAGGTAGTTCTGTTAATGCAATGAATATTACTTGTTTCATATGGGTTTCATCTCTAGCCTACCCCAACTAGCTTGGGACTAAAGGCTATGTTGTTGTTGTTGTTGTTGATACGCTTGAGAACTGTGTTCTGTGTATCATTACATTAACGAAAAAATCCATATTTACAAGAGAAACACCCACACCACCCCTCTCTACTTCAAAAGATAGCCCTAGTAATGAAAAGTTGGATTTAGGGATAGAATCCATTAGTAATATTTATGGTGCAGTGCATGCTACGAATTTTACTTATACAATACTATTCGTTGTTGTACATATGAACATCTGGCATGTTTTGTCCATAACTGAAATGTTATGTTTACTAAAGTGCTAGTCATATTTTGTTCAATTTTTCCCTATTCATCACTTTATCAGAAAGTAGAGCTATGGGTAGACATATATGCAGAAAGTTAGTGACAAGGTATACCTAAGAAGAATGAAATAAATAAAAGAAAAACGCATGCTGCAAAACTAAACCAACAACAATCAGGCACCCAAAGATAAGGGTAATTTCTGCTTTCAGTAATTTAATACTTACGTTTGCACCTGTTCTGCAGTACTCATGCTTTCTTTGTCCACATTCACACCATAGGAATTTTCTTTCAAAACAACTTTTTTTTTGTTTTAAACAATTCTTTCCAAACAACTCCAACTAAGAATAATGTCTTCTTAGCTAAGATCAGAAAGTTTCTTAATATGCATAATCAAAAGACTGAAACAGGGAATATGAAATATTATTATACAGGCCCACTGAAATGATAATATTTTGTGCACGGTTTTAGATATCTTAGCTACAACCAGAATACAAATAAATGCAATTGTAAACTAAAGTTCATCCCTGTTAAAATTATTCAATTTTGCAGCAATGGAACTGCTGGAGAATTATAATGTGCAAGCAATAGTTGGTCCCCAAAAATCTTCAGAGGCTATTTTTGTGTCTGATCTTGGAAACAAGAGCCATGTCCCAGTCATCTCCTTCACTGCAACAAGCCCCACTCTTTCATCTGGAAATGTCCCATACTTTTTGCGTGCAACACTAAGCGATGCAGATCAAGTGAATTGCATCGCTTCTCTCATTAAGGCCTTTGGTTGGAAGGAAGTAGTGCCCATCTACGAGGACACAGACTATGGCAGAGGTATAATACCATATCTAGCTGATGCACTTCAAGAGTTTGGAGGTTTTATGCCTTATCGTAGTCCGATCTCTGAATCAGCAAATAGTGACCAAGTTGAGCAAGAACTCTACAAGATAATGACAATGCAAACCAGGGTCTATATTGTGCATATGTCATCTGCTATTGCCTCTATTCTCTTCATGAAGGCCAAGGAGCTAGGAATGATGAGTGATATGTATGCATGGATCTTGACAGATGGGATCGCAAATATTGCTAGTTCACTTAGCCCTTCAACACTTGAAGCAATGAATGGTGCACTAGGTGTGAAGTTCTATGTACCTAAATCAAAGGAACTTGATAATTTCACTGCAAGATGGAATAAGAGATTCAAACAAGCAAATCCAGATGTTGCAGTTGCACCATCCCAGCTAAGCATTTTTGGACTCTGGGGTTATGATACAATTTGGGCCTTGGCACAAGCAGTAGAAAATGTTAGCATGGGCAATGTAGTATTTCGATAAAGCAAAGACGGGGAAGAACATAACATGTTTTGGAGGTTTGGGTGTTTCTACAACTGGTCAAAACCTCCTAGATGCAATCTTACATACTAAGTTCAGAGGCCTAAGTGGTGATTTTGACCTTAAAAAATAGGCAGTTGCAACCTTCCATATTCCGGATAATTAATGTGGTTGGAGGAGCTTCACAAGAGATAGGCTTTTGGACAGCAAAGCATGGAATTATCAAGGCAATTTGGAACAAAACAAATTAGAAACAACAAATGTAAACTCTATGCCTGATCTTAATCAAGTAATTTGGCCGGGAGAATCTTATGCAAAGTGCCTAAAGGATGGCAAATTCCTACTAATGGAAAGAAGCTCCGAGTAGGTGTACGGACAAGTGGATATCCAGAGTTTATGATGGTGGAAAGAGATCCTACTACCAATGCAACAATTGCTACTGGATATGCCATCGATGTATTTGAAGAGGTGCTGAAGAGACTACCATATGCAGTACCTTATGAATATGTATCATTTGGTAATGCAGACTTTGGGAACTATAATGATTTTGTGTACCAAGTTCATCTTGGGGTAAGTGAATTGCTATTCTTATTTTGTCAGGAAGAAAGATCAAGGTGCAGAGTTTTTTTTTAAGCATCTAACCATTATAAATGAATGGGTACCAGTGTCAGATACTCAGATAGCAGTTTACTCAGGTAAAATAAACTGCTATAAGGAGTATACATACATTATCTCTAATACTAAATTTACTTTGTATAGAGGGAGTATTATTAGTTGTATGGGTCCAGTAGTTAGCACAACTAATCATATGTTTTTCTATGCATATATTATGGTGTAACAAATTTCTTCTATAATTTAGAATAATAGTCCTCTTGTTACTATTGCCATTATGTGTTCTTCACCACCAGCCCCTGCAATAGTTTGTATCTTGGGAGAGGGATTAGAGGATAGAATTGGGGGAATTAGGGGTAATTAGAAAGGGGAACAGCTGCACTAGGGAGGACCCTACCTGACTCGACTTGCAGACGTTTGGGAGTAGGGAAGGCGGCATGTCCGCCGACAGCTCGAGCGTAAAGAGGCTTAGAGAGCTTTAGAGTTTTACCGCTTGATTATTCCTTAATCTCAATAGTTACATCTCCCTTTATAGAATTATAGGGAGGACCCTACCTGACTCGACTTGCCTTACAAGCAATCCTATTTTCTGGACTCTTTCTAAACCTAGACCTATACGAACTCCCAGCGGTGTACAACACCTGCTGGTACTGTTCCTGTGGGTCCACATTGGGCTATAGTGGGTCCTATTGGACTATTTAGACCCATCACACCACCATAACTGTCAGTATGTGATGAGCTTAGGTGTGTACAACACCCGCTGGTACTGTTCCTGTGGGTCCACATTGGGCTATAGTAGGTCCTATTGGACTATTTAGACCCATCACACCACCATAACTGTCAGTATGTGATGAGCTTAGGTAGAAGCACATTTATCTTCCAAAAAGTTTAAGTAAAAGAAGCAACGCAATGCCTTATAACACTATATAAATGTTATGCTTACAGATATATGATGCAGCAATTGGAGATATAACCATCAGGTACAATAGAACATCCTATGCTGACTTCACACTACCCTACACTGAATCTGGGATAGCAATGATTGTGCCAGTCAAGGACAACAATAATAAAAATATATGGGTATTCACGAAGCCATTAACTACTGATTTGTGGTTTGGAAGCATTGCATTCTTCATCTACACTGGGATTGTCATCTGGCTATTGGAGCGGCGAATCAATAATGCCGAACTGACTGGTTCATTTTTCCGCCAGCTTGGAATAGCAATATATTTCTCCTTCTTTGCAGATAGTGAGTGATGATTCTTGTCATCTAATTACTGCATATGCAATAGCTAATAAATACTTTAATAGATTACGAGTTTCTTAATGAATTGTTTGGATAACAAAATTAATCTGACTTGTTTAAGATTCTCATTACAGACATGAACAATATATAGTACGTTTAGCATTCATGATTTATTTGAAGGCACATTGATGGTTGTTATGCACATCGTGTTGCAGGAGAGAGAGTGGACAGTATTTTGTCTAGATTGGTTGTTATTGTATGGGTATTTGTACTTCTTGTGATTACATCAAGTTATACAGCCAATCTATCATCAATTCTCACCGTGCAACAGCTTCAACCCACAGTCACTGATGTCCGTGAACTGCTTAGGAAAGGAGAATATGTAGGCTACCATAATGGTTCTTATGTAGTGGATCTATTAGAAGAACTTGGATTTGACAGAAGAAAGATCAGGGCATACAATACTTCAGATGATTTTGTTGACGCTCTCTCTAGAGGGAGCAAAAATGGTGGCATTGCTGCCCTCATACATGAAGTTCCATATATCAAAATATTTCTAGCAGAGAATTGCAAAGGTTACACAATGGTTGGACCAATATACAAGTCCGAAGGTTTTGGCTTTGTAAGTTAGCTTAACCAGATATGTTGTGTGCATTGTTACATTGTATGACTCTAAAGGTTATGAACTAGGAAATATATACTTGAAATCTGCTTAAACTTGAGAAATAATGCAGAATCCCTGACGGAATATCTATAGAAACACAGACCACATCTGAAAATAACAATGCACAGTAGCTAAGGATTTATTTAGCATTATGTTGGCTTTTCAAAAGCACTTATTTCTTTGTAAATTCAGTCATACTTACATGCAGTCATAACTTGCAGATACTTGTGACTCAACACATTTCATGTTATTTTAAACAGAATGCTGAAATGGAGATGCAAACATGTAAATACATAAACAATGGAGTAGGCCTGTGTATATTTGAAATTTTGTTATTGGTTCTGGAATACAAATTGTTCAGAAAAGACGCCAGATGGCCAAAAGTACATGAAGACATTAAATGTACTGACATGCCATCAAAACAAATCTATGTATTCTAGTTTGATCAACAGCAGGGAAAAAAAAAAAAAAAATAAAGCTTACCATTCACAGATTTCTGTTGATCGTTATGTTCATCCAACCAGAAACTGGTAGTTTCAATGATAGTAAAATCGATCTAAAACCAGACATGAGTTTGCAAAAGTTGATAACTGCAAGAACCATGCAATTCATTAATCTTTAATGCACAATTTTTGTGGATGTTTGTGAAGCTTAGAATGCTAACCATTTCTTTTTTTTTAAAAAAAAAAAATCTATTAATATCTCCCTAATATCGATTAGGTATTTGGTTTGTGCATTACTGAATCTGTTGTATTTGCTGAGTAGGCATTCCCCAAGAGATCCCCTATGGTCAATGACTTCTCTAGAGCAATTCTAAGCATAACAGAAGGGGACACTATCATCCAGATTGAAAATAAATGGATCAGAGGACATACCTGTCAAAATGATGGAACCATTGCCAGCTCAAGCAGTCTAAACTTCAAAAGCTTTTCAGGACTCTTTCTAGTCACAGGGATTGCTTCAACTTTTGCCCTTTTACTGGCCCTTATGATGTTCCTCTACAAAAACAAGCATAAGATAAAGAACAGCATAGGTTGCGACCACCAGACTGAGGAAGAATATGGATCAGAGCATAGTAACGGGTTGAACCAACCAAGGGAACTGGATCGCAACCAGGCACAAAATATACAGATGACAGTGCCAAATGATGCACAAGATGATGCTTGCCAACAAGAGATAGATATATCCTTAGAACTCATCAGCTCAACTGGTTTAGGAGTCCAAACAAATCCAGATATTTCATCTCATGGAGCAGTAAGCAACAGTTTGTTGTGCCAAGACTGAGTCAACCTAATCCAAATTTCCATCGGGTCCATTCTCCAGAATTCACCAGACGTACATGTTCAAGATGTATTATGTATACTAGTATAGTGCCCGTGCTAACGCTACGGGAAACAAACTTACAGTTGATTTGGTATAAAAGCTATAATGAGAAATTTACGCTTCCACTAATAAAGTGTGCTCTTAGAGCTTGGTATATTTAAAAAGTGTATATCAGAGGAGAGTACTATGGCAGGAGCACACATGAATCGATTCATCAAAAATTAAGTAAATTTCTTTTGCCGTGTTCTCTTTACCTTGAGCCGGTTTTCGCACAGGAAAAAAGAACTACAGTTGCAAATGCAATGTGTTACAGAGAACAATCCTAGGCAATAAAAATAATTTTTTCTCCACTTGCAATGCAAGCTACAGAAAAAATCCTTATAAGAAAATCAACCTGTCCACTTCATAGCTTCTTTGAGAAACATGCAGAGTCTGAAGTATCTGAGAAGTCCAATCAACTCCTGCCTTATTCCAGGACCATCGAAGGGCACACAATTGATGCCAGTGTACTCCTGCTGCAGATTGCCTTGGAAATAAGCATTAATGAGAGAATGCTTTTCGGTACAATGCATCAAAGAATGTTGCCAAATCAAATGGCTCAAATCATGAGTTTTCACTAACAACCCAAATGGATTAACGTTGATTCTTAAAATTTCACCAGACATATAACAACGTTTTAGCTCCTTTCCAGAAAACTGTCAGATGGACAATGAGGCAATAAAATTGCATCTTTTTGAAAATAAAAAATTGCGAAGGCTTGTATTAGATTTGACAAGTTAATAACCCACAATAGAACAAACTGGAGTGAGAAGCAAAGCTGAAAAGCTAGAGAGGTTAATTTGTATCAGACCAATTTGATTAGGTACAAGTACCTAAGGGAAACTATGGTTCCTCGACATGAAAGCAGTGCCTGCAAAGTGGCATTCAGTTGTCTCCAAGGGCGACCCCAGCAAGGACTCAAACTCACCACGAACAAAAGTCGAACAGCAAGATCCAGTTATCTCCAAGGGCGACACCAGCATGGATATGTGCCCTGAACTTGAAAAAAAGTTTATTCAGACCAAATTCATGAAGAAATTTCTCCCATATATCTTTCATTCCATCCAACAGTCATGAATATTGTATCAAAATTTGACAAATCCAGAGATGCAAAATTAAGGACAGATAATATCAAAAGATAAGGAATTTTGAGTATAGTAATTCTAATCCCATTGTTTCAAGTCCAAATATTTTTTTTTAGCTCAAAGAGTCCCAAGCAGGCCTATCCTTAGCAAACAGGCAAGAGCTAGAGGTTCAGTGTTTGTATATTATATTAATAATGAATACCTTGAATATGATATTCCTGAGCAAGAAGTGATCCAGGCAAAGCAGAGATAATTGATCACCCAAAAGAAGGTGAGGTTAGGGGAGGGGTGAGACGCAGCTTACCAAATCCCAGGAAGCTTTCTCCATTGTTATTCCTTCACTTTTACCTGATAACAAAAAGGATAGAAAATATAAAATTACACAAGAGAATCATCTCATACACCCTAAATTCAGAAAAAAGAGACTGTAGCAAGACAAGCACATTAGCAACAATCCCCAATTAAGAACTTAAGAAATTGGAGAAACCCAGACTGCATCAGTGCACAAAAAAGTGCATAATTGTATACGGGAGAAATGCAGAAATATTAGTACTGCAAAGAGACAAGCAGAGTTCATCTCTGCACAACAAAATTGTAGAACCGCCACTACAGTGCCGCATCAAAAGGCAAATAATGAGAAAATTAGCACGAACACAATATTTTAACTGAAGTAAATTTGCACTGTGCAGCTCACGCTTCTGAGTTTTTCACCTTGAAAAAGATAGCAATTAGCAACAATTCAATTTATCTTATACTTGCCATGTTCACATGTGTCCCAGAATTTCAGTCAGTAGAGCCAGCTAACGAGCAACCCAACTGAAAGCTAATTGCATTGCAAACTACCGCATCTTACCTTTTCAACCAGCCATTATTTTGTAAAAAAAAAAAATATGTCAACATTTCAACCAGCCATTATTGTCAAAAAATTATTTAAAACTAGTCTGGTAGTCCACTTTTTTTTTTTGACAAAGTCTGGTTGTCCAGTTCATATCATGTTTAGATGCCATAATACCAACACAAAATGAGTATAAGAATAATCTGGGCAGAGGAATCAAGCAATAGCATGCGTGTTTGAGCATGCCCAACCGACGACGATCTGCGCAGTAAAACCTGTAGACCAGAAGAAATAAATAGGGCTCACCCACTTCCATGACAAGGAGGAATCCCCGTCTCCTCGCGCATGACGGGGGGCCTCATCGGTAGCACAACTTCGTGGCCGCCGTCATGGCGTCACCTGCCGGGATCCCTTTACCGGCCGACGAGCCGCCCAGCGGCCAGCACGGGAAGCGGCTTCCTTGGTTTGCGGAGGCCCATGTTTCCATGGTTGTTTTCCTATTTTTTCCCCGTGATTTGGTGTGGACCACGACGCAGGAAGCGGACTGCCTCATGGGCCAAAAGGGTTGCGAGTACCAGACTTTTTCTGGCATGCTTTGTTGGGCCGAAACCCCGACCCATCCGTGTAAAATGAAAAACTTACCGTTTAAGAAAGGAAAAGTCTACTACTTTTTAGTCCCTCAACTTTCACGAAGTTCTACTTTTTGGTCCCTTTAACTTTAAAAAAACCGGAAAAAAAAAGCCCTCAACTTTTGAAACCGTGCAGATTTAGTCCCTCGGTGGTTTTTCCGGTGGTTTTGCTACAGTGAACACGGATTTGCTACAGTACATGCGGTTTTGATTTTCCTTTTTTTAATTTATTTTGGCTGAAACTTTGAAAAATCATAACTCTCCTATACGACATCGGATGAAGATGATTTTTATATGAAAATTGTAGCTCTCGATGAGATCTACAACTTTCTAGTTTTGAGTTTTTTCATTTGACGACGTTAAGGTGCTTAAAAAAATTATACAAAAGTACAACACCGTAATAATCGCGTACTTTTTGCATGTCGTATTAGAAAGTTAGTAATTTTTGTTTGTCGTCAAATGAAGACAGTTTGTATACCAAAATTTTTGCATTCTAAAAGATTTAGATTCTTGTATTTTTGAGTTTTTATATTTAAAATTGTTAACATGTCGATAAAATAGTATAAAGGCTCCACAACATATTAAATTCTTCGATACTTTTATGTTATCTTCTTACTCGTAGATCTACTCATGTGGAGTCTAATAAAATTAAAAAAAATTAACACTCTCGTCGAGGGCTACAATTTTTTCATGGTGCTGTACTTTTATATGCGATTATATTTTTTGCTATAGTTAAATACGTGATTATTATAGTGTTGTACTTTTATATAATTTTTTTAAGCACCTTAACATCGTCAAATGAAAAAACTTAAAACTAGAAAGTTGTAGCTCTCGTCGAGAGCTACAATTTTCATATAAAAATCATCTTCATCCGATATTTTATAGAAGAGTTATGATTTTTCAAAGTTTCAGCCAAAATAAATTTGAAAAGGAAAAAAAATCAAAACCACATGTACTGTAGCGAATCCGTGTTCACTGTAGCAAAACCACCGAAAAAAAACCACCGAGGGACTAAATCTGCACGGTTTCAAAAGTTGAGGGCTTCTTTTGTCAGGTTTTAGAGTTAAGAGACCAAAAGTAGACTTTCGCGAAAGTTGTGGGACTAAAAGTAGACTTTTTTTCCTTTAAGAAATAGTGAAATATTTCAGTTTGAGTGTGCATCTTTTTGTTTTGTATGCGAGTACATATTTGTATGCACAGTAGATGTGCTAGGTTTTTCTAAAAAAAAATTAAACGGCCAAAATATTTATTTCTACTTAATAGATGGTTTTCACCACATACTAGGATCATGCCCGTGCGTTCTTTACGGGTGTTATCTTATTCACTTGACATTGGAACTAGCTGCATGTTAACTATAATTCTTTCTTAAAGCAAGAAATCTGAATAAAATTTTATTTGTTCAAATTTAAATAACAGGACTAACAAAATATTTACATATTAGTGATTCATAAATAATACTTCTTGATTTTAAAATGTTTGCATAGTATGGATACAAATTCTAGGGAGGTAGTGAAGGGATGCAATTAGCTACATTCATCAAAGCTCATGGTTGCTAATACAACACTCTCTCATTCTTGCTCAAAAAATAATTATGGCATATGAAATCAAAAAATAATTATGGCATCCGAAATCATTTAGTGGCATCAAGCTCGGCCCGCTTGAGGTGGAACATATGCCCCAAAGCTTCCCAATTTTCTCGTTAGCGGCATTGAACTTTTAATAAAACCAAATCGAATCTATGGAGATTTGTTTATTTTTTTCCTTCTGTTTTCTTCAATAGTCTAATTATATTCCTTGCGTTCAATTGTGTCTATCAAATCTATTCTATCATATACCAAATATTTGATTAAATCTTCTTTCTTATATTTTTTCCTATCTAATGTGTTTTCTACAGGAGCTTTTTTCTAGACAAAGTCTAATTGCACTCTCTAGCTCCGTTCCAAAGATACGATGTAATTATAGGAAGCGTGCTAGTTAAATGATGTCATCTTTGACCAAGCCTATAGCAAAAAAGTATTAGCATTTATGACTCGAATAAAATATATTTCATAACTAATCTAACTTACTTATTTAGTCTCATAAATGTTTGTGAGATGTGAGAATTGCATGTTTTGTGGAACAGAGATAAGTACATCTTTTCGTACAAAGAATTTTTATTCCTACCATAGATTTTTTTCCCATCCTTTCTTTTTTTTTTTCTTCTAAAATAGAGTCTGATGTCTCCATCATGCACACACACGAGGAACAACTGCTAGTATTTTTTTGCATGCAGGCATGCAAATCTAGTGGATGAAAGCAAACTGCTCGCCTGGGCTGTCCTAGCCCAAAGCATGAGGGGGAGCGGGGCGGGAGGGCGGGCGAGCGGGGGGGGACACACGCCGCCCTGCCGGTAGAGTCTATGTTTGGGTCTTTTTAGTAGTAAGATTTTTCCTAATATCCATCCATATCAAATATTCCTAGACTTCGGTGATCAAGCCGTTACCCCCTTAGGTCTCGTTTGTTTTGGTCGAATTGGCTCATTCCAGCCATTTAGCATAATTTTAAATCCGGTCCATGTTAAAAATAAGCGTTCGGTTAAGAAATGGTTCCGGACAGATCAATTTAGTCTGCTCAAAATCCACCCATTTTGTATATCAAAACACTCAAATTTATTCCACACCTCTTGATGACCTCCGGATTGAGTGACATGATTGGATTCACTCAAACCAGGTCCGGAAGTAATCCGAACGAAATTTAATCTGACCAAAAACGAACCTCAGGCCGTTCTAGATGGTCGTGTGCATAGCGCAGCAGTGTCATCTGAAGTCGTCCCACTTCTCTGTTCTTTCGTCCAAAATCGACGCCCACGGCAAGTTACCGGAACCGGAATTGATTCGTGCACTGCTCCTGTTGCTCACTTCGCTGGAACCAGGATTCTCCCGCCCGAGTCATCACTCATCAGCCGCGTTTACTAGTTCAGCCGGAGTATATCTGCATCGGATTCCTTTCATTCTTCCGTAGTTTCGATCTGATTTGCATTATTGTGCCAATTGCCAAACTTTTGCACTGATTCGTCTTTTTGTCTCTTCTTTTTTGAACCAAGATTCTTTGTGTTGGATTATGTACAGAGAGCAGTGCAGGTACATTCATACATCAGGTTGTACAAGAGTTTACTATGGTCATGATGGTTTCTGATTCTCCTCACTTTGAAGCTGTCGTTGGTTGCATCGCTCTCGAAGGTTTCTTAAACGACTGAAGAAGATCTATTCTCTTCCAAGTTCCAAAGACCAATACAGGTATAGGTTATTTAAGTTCTCCATTATTTCCTCCTCTGTTTCCTGTAAAATACATTTGTGCAGAAGGGAACGGTACTTTGCAAGTAAAGGGGAATATCACTTTCGGTTAGCCCAAACAAAGTATATAAATAACATATTTCAAAGTGACACACACATCATCAAAGATGGGACTTATCCTCGCAACAGGACCGTATTGACTTGACTGCAAGTTGTCTTATGACAACATTAGTTATTCTGGCAATGCCATTATTCTTCAGTCTGCAGGAATAATCCCAAGGCTCTTTTTCTTCCTGAGAACCAATTCGACTGGACCTGACTTGCCTTTGCATGTAGGTTGCTGCAAACGCAGCATTCTATTTTCCAGGGCTTTGAGCTTTGGGCTATAGGCCAATAGCAAATAAGCAACAAAAGTCATGTAACAGAACCAGAGAAACATTGATACTGACGGTTTCTATAAGTCACTGTATTTTATCACCGGTAATATAAATTAAGCCGTGAGATATTAGATGACACAAACTACTAACTGAACTTCCTTACAAGTTCCAGATTGATGGCCAGTATTCAGAAGAACACAACTTTAGGTCCAAGAACAAATTCCACCAACTAATTCCATTTGCATGTAGCTTGCGGCAACTAAGCTGAACTTTCCAGTGCTTGGACTACCAAACAAAAAGACCAGAAATCAACTACAACTAAGGTAGGATATTGTTACAGGAGTCAAGGGCTTACTGGGCCTTAGCCCGTTAGGGTTAATTAGTTGCTTGCTAAGCAAGACCTCTCTATATAATTAGAGGGGATGTATCAATCTGAAATTAAGCAAGAGATTAGAAGGAATTCACGGCTCTCTTGCCGGCGGGGCAAAACCCCGCAGCTGCCCTCCCCCGCGCCCAAAACCCTACCCCCCCTCACGATCTCAATCCCAACAACGTCCATAACAGATATAGAAAAAGTCAACACCGAAAACCGATACATGATGGCCACTTGTCCTATTAAGCGTATACTACATACTTCATCCACAAATTATAAGTACTACAATATTCAAATTTTATCAACAAGTATAACAAATTTCATAGTATGTATGTAATCAGGAGCTTGCCAATCGAAAGCTAGCTAACCATCAAATTGTGCTAACCAAGACCAGCTTATTCAATGATGAGCATAAATGACTTTCCTTCTCTACTTAATTGCCCCTCTTTGATACCACTTGTAGCATTGCTTGTATGCCATTTACAAAACCTTTTTTTGTTGAGAATAACCGGGATTATATTTCATAGGAATAATTCCAGGTTTACATGGCAACTTACAACAACACTCTTGAACAAAAACAAAATTACATTGAAGTCCATAAAAGGGTTGTGCATAGTCCTGGTCGTCTTTGTCGCTGGCGAATGGAGAAGCCCCTCGACGAGCATCCGCTGCACATCAAAGTTGCAAGTTGAGGTCAATGCCCTTCCTGATGAAGAAAATGTTTTGACTGGCACAACGAGTAGCATGCCAAAAAGAACATGTCGTAGAACCGTTGAATACCCAAGCCAAAGAAGATGGCCACTTGCCATCCCGCCGCCGAGGAGCATGGGAGTCGTCATAAGCTTCAGGCAACTCCAAGTCGATGGATGACGAAGCAACCAAAAGAGGAAAGAAATTGACACCTAGTTGCATGTAAACCACCACCCGGAATCCTTAGAATAATGGTAGGCATACCTCCTTGGAGCCTCTCGGAAGAGGGCATCAACGGTGTCGGACGTGAAGAAGCCGATGGAGAGACAAAAGTCCTCGCCAAAGAGATCCAAAGCTTCAAAAGAAACCCTAGATCTGACAAGGTAGGAGACACCTAGCTCTTCGTCACTGCCAGAACACATACTGACGAGGTAGAGAAGGGGCTAGCGAAGATTATTCCCTTAAAGGCGGTGGCATCTCCACCAATCACACACCTCACGGATCTAAAACTAGTAAACTAGGTAATAATATACAACGACTGCCTCGTTCCCCATCCCCTCGAGTGTCGAACTGGCTGCTAGAGTGGAGGGGGAACAGAGGAAGTCGACACCGGAGCCCGGTTGCCTCTCTTCCGGCCTCTTTCAAACTGTAGCACCTAGAAGAGTCTTTTTGGAGAGGCTCAGTTATTACCATTTACAAAACTTGTATACCACCTCATGTTGGGCTCCTCTATGTCCATGGGATCTTCAAGTCGAATTCTCAGTTTTGGGAATAGACCTATATGGGGTCCTCCTTGATCCTTGATTTCCTCCTTTGCCATGTTTTCCAAGCTCTTGTTGAAGCCTTCCCTTTGTCACCAAGAGTTGTGAAAGATTGCTTAAATGTGACTTTCAAATCTAAATAGCTCATTTTATCCTTAATAAGGAGTAGCCTTGCCTTCTTTCCTTCTTGGGAAAAACTTTTTTCTTCAATGGAAAGTTTGATTTGGCTACTAGCTCTCCTCCTTTGTCATCTATCTCGAAAAAGATAGCTAGGAGTGCACACTTCAGAAGGTGTGGAGGAAGGATGTCGTGCCTAGTATGGGCGAGCTAGAGAATACAATAGTGGTGATTGAGGATGTAGATGATGTGGAGAAGACGAACTACGACACTAAACAAAATCCGATCTTTTAACATAAACAATCATTTCTTTTACACTTAAATCTTCAGACGAATAAAAATCAGTATATGTTTTTTTTATTATCCCATTGCAATAGCGGACAATTATGCTAGTAAAATAAGTTATCTAAATTCTCTCGGTGTCTATTTTGATCCCTTCATTTTGGAGGAATTGGAATCTATTTAATAAATCAGACTATTTGGCTTGGAATTTGAGATTCCATAAGTTTACTTAAGTTTACAAATAAGTCTATCTCAAATTCGTAGGGTGGAAGACGGGAAGTGTATTATATATCTATTCATGCTATGTTTGTACTCTCAAACTTAAGTAAAGTTATGGAAATTACATAGCTTATTCCAAATATGTGCTTAAACTACAATAGGATCTAAGCGGGGTCTAAATGTCTTTGTATCTTTTGATACACGAAACTTCTTGGAGCTACATATATTTCCTTGGAGCTGAAGCTCAGCCAAACGTGATCGACCCAAGTTTACCCTCGCAGCGTGCAAAGGGAAGAAAATGGATTTGGATGCGACACGTGGGGATAGTATGTGCTTGTTCCCCCTGCGGTCATGACATTAATGAAAGTGGACGCCAAGCATTCCACTGGGAAACCACTTACCACATGGTTTGTGGGCGTCAATGGATTTGCTTTGATAATAGAGGGATTTTTTCCCCCCTAGCTAGACAGTTCCGATCGATCCACTCAGGCAAAATAGTTATAAAAGATGAAAAGTAAACTTTTTGATGTTATAAGAATCTAGGAGCTGTGCTATAAATGACATGCACAGCCAGCGCAAAAAAATTCACTGGCCTTGCATTGCATGCAGCTACATGGTAATATGGAGAAAATGGAGAAAATACCTCAAACCATACTGTTCCTTCTTCTACTGGCCTTCACTTTCGCAGCAGCTGAAAATAGCACCGCACATAAGGGTGGGGCAGCAGACGAATTCCATGTAGGGGTGATCCTTGACTTGGGTTCGTTGGTGGGGAAAGTATCACTAGCCAGTATTTCACTGGCGGTGGAAGATTTCTATTCAGTCCACCCCAACTACAGCACGAAGCTAGCCATCCACATCAGGGATTCCATGGGCAGTGAAGTCCAAGCTGTTTCAGCAGGTATGTTGATGTTACAATCATACTCTTGCTCAGTTCAGGTTCAATCAACAAAAGAAAATATTCGTATGTTTTGCAGAAACCAATAATATTATCCTGCACAAACATATATGGTTTTTATCTTTTGAATGCAACTGGCATATATAGATGAAGGCACACACATATCACGTAGCAGTCATCGCTCAGACAAATTAAAATAGAAAACCACTTGAGCACATGAGGTTGAGTATCAATTGTACACCAGATTAGAGTCCTCAACAGCAGAAGTGGACTACAAGTTAAAAAAAAAAATCTTTGCCTTTGAAAGGAATGGAAGTAATGCTCTGATTGTAGTTGTATAAAAGGTCCGAGGCCGATGTTTTTGGCCTGCCCGAGCACAGCTTAGGTAGCAGGTGCCATGCTTGGGCCTATCGTCCTAACATGTCTAGTGACATGAAACACTGCTTGTTAAACAATGGCCTGGTGCTGGCTTGTGGGCCACGAGCCACAAGCCAGGAAGGCCCGGGCATGTCAGAAAACCGCAATGTCTGCTTTGTACTATGTAATACTAAAAAAAAAATGAAAGCCGCAACAAAGTCGGTGGCCCTATTGACTGATGCCTCACAAGAGCGCAACAGTGCAGCGTGAGCCCAAGCCCAAGCCCCACCCAGCCTTCCACCTTCCCCTCACACCGATAAATCCTCCGTGCTCATACCAAATTAAAACTCCTCCACGGTCGTGCCCTCCAGTCTCCATGCACGCATCTTGGACTCTAGCAACCAGAAGCTCCTCCAATTACCCCCAGCTGTGGCGACTCCTTTGAGTTGGCTGCAAGGGCGTAAGAGGAACCTCTCAATCTTCTCTCTCTGGGCATGGTGGATGGGGGACCTCATACTCCTCTCCTTTCTGGTCGGTGAGCGAGGATAATGACGGGCTGGCATGGCACATGATGGCCTTGTGCCTTGGGCTAGTCTGGCCAACGCGATATTGCACATGGTCGTGCTGTGCTTGACCTAGTAAAAACAAGACATAACATGCTGGGCAGCCCATTATTTGTCCATCTATATATAATATATTGGTCTAATAAGCATGAATTTATCTTCCAAAATTCAAGTCAATATGTGTTGTGCATGCACTTGCGCACGCCTATGCGTATTCTTAGAGCAAGTATAATAGTGGGCTACAAGAAGGCTAAATGTTGATGTGGAGGAGAGAAGAGAAGAGTGAGAAGAGAAGCAGGTTGTAAACTTATAGTCTGCTTGTGCACAAGAACCAAGATAACATGTGAGAAAACAAGTGGACCATATATTTATACTGAAGAGGCTAGCCAGGCAGCCAGCCGCAGGCTGTATTATTAAATTTGTTTTAAATTAACAACTCTATCTTCTAGTAACCCATGGTCAGCTTTGACTAACAACACGAACACCTCACCGTGTTAGAGCTAGCCACTGTAGTACTCTACCAAGCCATTCTACATGTGCCCACAACTACAACTTAATTGATCAAGACATGCCTACTTTTCCTCTCCCCCAGACGTCCCAACGGGCGACTCAGGGGTGCGCCGCCACTCCAGAGCCCCCTCCCCCCAGTTCTCTCCAGCCAGTAGCCACAACTGGTACCGTCCGGCATGCGGCGGTGGCGGCCTGTGGCAATCCAAAAGGGCCCCCCGTGACGATGCCTCTTCCATTCATCCTCTCTTCTCCACCCTCTCCTCCACCACCAAACCCTGACCTGTAGCTTCTCCGACGAGATGGCCGGCCTGCAGCCGGATCCACCAACCTAAACTAGGACCTACGGTTGACACACCTTTTTAGAGTGGTTGATTGAAATATGGAAGTTAGTAAAGCCGTTAAGATGGAGTTTTGACTCGATTGTTCTCCTTTGTTTTTCTTTGGTAGTCTCCTTTGTATTTTTTAGAATAAGTGCAACATCGTCAGGTTGCAGAATAAGTGCAATGTAGTTCACTAATGGAAACTCAAAATTTCCTGTTGGTAAAAAACAATGCAAAAATATGAAAAACCAACAAAAAATAGGAAAATTTCCAACAGGACTAGCTCCAAGGTGAAATAGAATTTTCACGTCGGTTAGTTAATTTTCCTATCGGTTTACATTAAGGTTCTGAAATTTTATTTGTATCAGTAAATGTCGACAGGAAAATTAGGCTCACTGAAAGGAAATAGTATTTCCTATCGATATCATACTGTCATGATAATAAATTTGGACCGATGGGAAATAGCACATTTTTTCTGTTAACAGCGCCTCGGTGGGAAAATTCTAGTTTTCTATTGGTGTCGTTTGTACCAACAGAAAATTTCGAGATTCCAATATGGTCGCTATGGTTTTCAATATTTATGTTATATTGTCTTGTGGTGTTTTCACCAAAATCATTTATAACCTTAAACAAGCACATTGTGCATAAATATTTTTTTTTTCAATTTTGAAAGCACTAGAAAACATACATTCTCAAGAATTGTAAATTTCTTTCACCTATATTATTTGACCAAAGTTTTATTGCTTATTCAACTCTCAAGCTATTGAATTACGGGAGAATTACAAAGTGCAAGCAATCATTGGCCCGCAGAAATCATCAGAAGCTGCATTTATATCAAAACTTGGGAGTGTAACACAAGTACCTATAATATCATTCACAGCAACAAGCCCCTCTCACTTATGATAGTTCGCCATATTTTGTGCGTGCAACATTGAATGACTCAGTTCAAGTGAATACTATTACCTCTCTTATCAAAGCATATGGATGGAGAGAGGTGGTGCTGGTATATGATGACACTGACTATGGGAGAGGCATTCTGCCACACCTCATTGATGCACTTCAACATAGTGATACTTATGTTCCATATCGCAGCGGTATCTCTTTGTCAGCAACAAATGAAGATATTATGCAAGAACTCTACAAGTTAATGGCAATGCAAACAAGGGTATTCATTGTTCATATGTCATCGACAAGGGCCTCTATTATCTTTACAATGGCTAAGGATGCAGGGATGATGAGTAAAGGATTTGTGTGGATCATTACAAATGGATTGGCAAACATCATTGACTTACTGAGTCCATCTGTCATTGAGGCAATGAATGGTGTAATAGGAGTAAGATTTCATGTTCCAAAATCACCAAAACTTGATACTAGTTTCTTAATAAGTGATGGAACAAAATTTACCGGCAATATAACCCTAGTGAATTGCCACTTAATAAATCAATTAGCATAGTTGGGCTATGGGCCTATGATACAGTTTGGGCTTTAGCACAGGCTGCAGAAAAGGTTGGGGTGTCTGACAACAAAAATAAGAGACTGCAGCCCCATGCAAACTCTACATGCTTGAACTCATTGGCTATTTCCATAAATGGTTCTGAGCTCCTAACAAAAATTGTACAAAACAAATTTCGAGGTTTAAGTGGAAACTTTGACCTTACAGAAAGACAATTGCAAGTTTCTGCATTACAAATAATAAATGTCGTTGGAGGAGTTTGGAGACATGTTGGGTTTTGGACTTCGGAAAATGGACTTTCACGGCAGTTAAATCAAAATGAATTGGAAACAACAGGGTCAGCAACCTCAATGCCTGATCTGAATCTAGTAACTTGGCCAGGAGAATCAACAAAAATACCAAGGGGTTGGGAATTTCCTGCAAGTGGTAACAAGCTTAGGGTTGGTGTGACCTCAAGTGCATATCCAGAGTTTATAAGGACATCAAAGGATCCTGTCACTAATGCAACAAAAGTGAGTGGCCTTTCAATAGACATATTTGAGAAAGCACTAAAGATGCTACCTTTTGCACTTAGCTATGAATACGAGGCATTTGGTACAGCTGAAGATTCAACGAGTTCAAGGAGTTATAATGATTTGGTTTACCAAGTTTATCTTCAGGTAAGAAATTATTTATAAATGATATTATTATCTAGTTTCTCAATCTGTCTAGTGAAGAAACTATAAGTTCCACATATATATTTTACTATAGAAAATATTAGAAATGTATAGACTAACTAACCGTGTGTTATATTCTTTTAGCACAAGTTGCACCAGGCATAAATGCAAGTCACCCCATAGTGGGTGCAAGGTGTTTCCCAATTCCTTTCTACCTTTCCACATAGTATCATGAGTCCAAGTTTAGATATGTTGGCTTCTTTGAATACCCAAATATAGTTTCCATGCATAGACTGAACAAGGAGAGGAAATATGAAAGAAAGAATGCAATAGAGGTTGCTGCATGCCCACTAGTAATAACTAACGGGGTCATGATGGCATTTTAAGTTATTTCTTCTTCAAAAGTGGTCACATATTTTAATTGGAGCTATGTCCACTAGTAACAACTACCTTTTTCATTAGTTTCCATCAGTAAACATGACTTTCCCCTTGTCATCTCTATCAAAAGCCCTAAACATATAATGTTCTGCATAAAATTTTCCCATCAAATGTCTACTGGCCATTAATTTTGTCCATTTTCTTGGACATAAAAGAGCATGTATTGTTAAATAATTCGTATGTTCAATAATAAGTCTTTTACAATTAGTTTTTGTTAAAGAAAATAGAAATAGAACTAACTACTGTTATTGCTATTGCAGAGGTATGACATAGCAGTTGGAGACATAACAATTATATACAACAGATCATTGTATGTTGACTTCACGATTCCGTACACAGAATCAGGTGTGGGGATGATTGTCCCAGTCAAGGAAAAAGTGAATACAAATATGTGGATTTTCTTGAAACCACTAAGCCAAGGAATGTGGTTCAGAAGCATCATATTCATTATTTACACAAGAATTGCTATCTGCCTGCTAGAGTATCTAAGTGGCAACGAATATCTACATGGTTCCTTTTCACTTAGACAATGGGGGATTCAGATTCTGATGTTCTTCTTCAAATTTGAAGAGAGTTGAGTAAATCATTTTTTTTTGTTGGTCTCTGTATGCAGTTTTTTATCAACCATGGCAATTAGTGCCTCATAATTAGCTTATTTATGTATAGTTGTCCTAGATAATACAAGCATTGAACCTTCTTAAAAATGTAGAAACATTGAAAAGTTCCTGCAAGAAGGATTTTAACATTGAACCTACAATGTTTTAGAAAGCAGAATTCACTATATAACTCATCTTGATTCCCGTAGCAAAAAGTTAGATTAATCCTCATGAAAAAATAGAAATTCTAAAAAATAAAATAATAATGAAGGAAATAGCCTCAATATATCTGCTTTTTTGGAAATCCCGTAGTAGCAGGCTTGCTTTACCTCAGCTTTGCACATTGACTTGGTTTATTATAAACACATCTTTTTTTATATCTACTTCTACAGAAGACATGCTCAAGTCTTTTCTATCTCGAATAGTATTACGTGTATGGAAGATTGTTCTTTTGGTCCTTGCATCAAGCTATACAGCAAGCTTTGCATCAATACTTACTGTACAACAGCTTTCACCAGCATTCACTGACATTCATGAACTTCAGAAGCAAGGTGGATATGTAGGATTTCACCATGGTTCCTATATAGAGGGTTTATTGGTGGATATTGGTTTCGATAGATCAAAAATGAGACCCTATGATACTCCAAGCAATTTCCATGTTGCTCTTTCTAATGGAGTTGAAAATGGTGGTGTTGATGCACTTGTTCTAGATGTTCCATACATCAAATTGTTTCTTGCAAAGTACTGCAAAGGGTACACAATGGTTGGACCTATTTACAAGAATGCAGGGTTTGCATTTGTAAGTTCAACTCCACTTGCTAGCTGATTATTTCATCTATCTCTTATTTTTTTAAAAAAGAATTGCTACTAAGGTACAATAGAACATGTACCGTTGAAATTATGCCTTCATGTGCTGAATTACATTCCATATTCCTATATATTAGTTTTCCTGAAAAGGTTAGATAAATCAGGATGAATAATTTTTTTTGTATGCATGGTTTTATTGAATCTGATACGATGTGGTGTCCTCCTCTATCGTGGTCTCGTTGTTGGTATATTAAGTCGGTTAGTGTTAAACTTTCAACTTCTCAATTGTAAGATGTCTACTTTTTGGTTCCCTAGTCAGACTTACTTATTTGCTAGACTTGTTCCTTTGGTAAGGTGATCTATTTCTAAACTTTCCTTTTCTCCATCTGTTTGGTGGATGTTCCATTCATTAATGGAACATGGGTTAGCCCTTGTTTGAAAAATCAAGACAATCTTTGAATAATGTCAGTAAGTTTAACCTAATATAAAAATTATCTTTTCTGATTAGGCACTTCCCAAGCGATCTCCACTACTTGCTGAGCTATCTAAGGCGATCATCAACATAACAGGTGGAGATACTATCATTCAAATAGAAAAGAAATGGATTGACCAAAAGAGTTGTCAACATGATGAAGAAACGGATGGTTCAGGTGCTATCACTTTTGGCAGTTTTAGGGGGTTATTCCTCCTAGCTGAATTTGTCACAATCTGTTCCATTCTTGCTGCGTTTCTGATGTGCCACTACAAAAAACAAAAAGAAAGTGGTCATATTCAAGATGCAGATGAAGGTAATGAAGAAAATGGAGACTACAATGATGATACAGACAATCAAGCAACAATATCAGTACCTCATAGTCCGAACACTAATAGCGATCTACCAGGAGATTGCACACTGAATAACCCGGAGACAGAAGCAACTTATTAGGTTCACAAATTTTCTACTGTGCCACAAAGTTGTTCATGTATAGGACAATATTATTTCAGTGGACCAACTGATTGATGTTAGTTTTTTAAATAATTTTATTTCAGTCATGCCTCATGGGTTACTAGACAGGGCCACAGCGAACAACCTGGTTGATGTTGGGTTTTGAAATAATTTTTGTTCGGTCATGGGTTACTAAACAAGGCCATTCAATCTCTATGTCATTTCCCCCTTAAGTGCTTCTGTTATGAACGTGGTTGGGATGAGGGGATTGAGGAAGAAGAAAGGGCAGCGAGGGGTCCGCTACAGTACCCACAGGTACTGTTCACTACGTCAGCGGCTAGGGTTCAGGGCTATAGAGGCGCTAGGAACACCGGCCGCGGGGCTCTGTCCACGGTCGGCAAGAGAGAAGGGTTTTTCTTCTAATCTCTTGCTTAATTGTAGATTGATACATCTCCTCTCATTATATAGAGAGGTTTGACTTAGCCTCTAAACAAGCCACTGATTAACCCTAATGGGCTAACGCCCAATAGACTCTTGACTCCTCTAACACTACTCCCCACCTGGACATGCAACTCGTCCTCGAGCTGCACCCTAACAACGACACTAACGATGCCTCCACTCAACACAAACCTAACACCTAGAAACAAGCCTTTTACATCTCGGCTTATTGTATTGACCGAAAATAAATTGTGTCTCCTTATTTTTAACTCCTAAAGATAAGGTGGACAACCTCTGCGTGCTGGACCTGCATGTGTGTAGCCACCTGGATCTCATGGACAATGGCGGAGCCAGGAATTATTCATAAGGGGGGCCGAGCAAATCCAACATGTAAAAAATGAGCACAACGAGTTACGTTAGATCTTTCATGGTGACTATTAATTTGTCGACATGACACGAGTACTTGCATTTTTATATATACTCTTGGAGCAAAGATGCTATTTTTTAATGGTATACAACAACCCCTTAACAGATGATTTTGTAGACTTTGTTATTGTTGGCATTTCTTAGCGCAATCAAAGGAAACATGTATAAAACCCATCCCCAATAAAAGCGCCAGAAATGCGCCGCTGACATTCCCAAGTAAACCACCATGTCGGTGATCCGAAATGGGATTGTCAACGGGATAGATCTTGCCATCTTAGATATTTCATCCGCAAGCGCACGGATCTATCATTGTAGCATTTCACCGGAAGTATTTGGTATCGTTATTTATATTTTCCCAAATGAAGGCATGTGTTTAATAAACCAGCATGGCATCTGAATAGAGGAACATGTGTTTGCTTAGACCAAATTGTTCATAACAGGGGTAAGCAATAATAGTTCATGGATAGTGTGACACACACTTAAGAATCCACCAGCAAAAGGATAAAGAAAAATAGATAAAGAATGAATGAATAACCTAATGGAGTAATTCTAATGTATCTAGTTATGGCCAAACAAATAAATAGTTAGGATCATACGCAAACTGATTTAATCGTAGTTAGGTCTAGGATAACAGGGAGACTCCCGGGTGCCATACGGCCCAATGGAAGCATTTACGAACTCCTACAAAGACACACCTAACGTGGGGATTTCAAGGGACGGTCAAGGCTTGTCACGACCAAGCCGCCTACCCCCTCAACCGTGGCGTGCACTCATATCCGCAGGTGTCGTAATACCCGGGCACCATGCCCGCATATTAGAGCACTACTCTTCCCCCCCGGGATCCCCACTCATCGAATGGACGGACTAGAACAAGAGCAAACCCGAAGGAACAACGAACCGTTATCCCACCTCTAATCAAGTTAGGCATATGATGATCGATGATGAACTGAGATGAACATGTCAAGATTATGATATGTAAACTATATGCTAGTTCATATACCAACACAAGAACATGAACAAGACTATGCTCTAGTTCATAAGTTAGGCCAAGAACATAGATGTAAGACTTGCAAATAGAAGAATGCTCCATAGAGAAGATGTATTACCAAAGCACTTTCTTCTAGGAGACAAGCCCTCCTTGTAGCTCTTCTACTCCAAGTGCTAACCAAGAACTAAGAAGAAGAAAGTAGAAGAAGAAGGAAGAAGTAGAAGAAGAGAGAGAGGTAGAGGTGGTAGAGAGAGAGAGATTGCTGGTTTGCTGGACTCCAAGTGGTGTGTGTTGAGAGAGGGAGAGAGGGGGCCTACTTATACACTTGGAGGAGGGGCCTAAGTGCTAAATTACATCAAAACCGACCTGGTAAACCTTTCTATTACGAGCAAACCGACCATCCAACGGCGGGAATCCCCATTTGGCGGTGCACGAACCGCCTCCCCGAGGTTGGGGCGAAACCGCCTCGGGGAGGGGGTGCGGCCGCACCAGGTGGTGTGGCAAGCACCCCCGGGCTCGGCTTTGGCCGGGCCTCGGTGGGGTGTCTTCCCTCGTCTTGAAAAGTTGTGGGCGGGCTTGGCTCGGCCCGTTTTTGATGTTTTGGGTCGATTTGCTCCACGGGCTTGAATTTTGCAATAATGCGCTTTTCCGGATGGCGTACTTTGGTCGATTTTCCACTTGCTTTTATTATAAATCTGCAAAATAAAATAATAGACACTACAAGTGGAATTTTATTAGTGATAAATGCATATGAGTATAGAAAGGTATAGTTTTACTCCCTTTTTGGTAGTAAGTTGACGGAAAAAAATATGTCGTTGGTTACCGTCAACAAACTCCCCAAGCTTACCCTTTGCTTGGCGTCCTCGAGCAAAAGAGATAAGTACTTGGTTGTTGATCGGGGAGTTGCTACTATGCCGATTACGTTTTACAAGTGCCGGGGTTATAATAAGATTTTCTAATAGAGTTTGAATAAAATGACACATCTTTTTCCCACCCTTTATTACCTTTCATCGTAGCGGGGCTTTCTAGCTTTTCTCAAAGTCTTGGGCGGTTGCCAGATAGAACGGTTATAACCGAGATGCTTATCATTCATCCTTTTGATCAACTTTTTATCCGGGGTTTATTTTTTTTTAGATAATATTTATTTTTCGAGAAAGCATGGGCTTTATTGCTATATATATATATATATATATATATATATATATATATATATATATATATATATATTGGAGAGGTGGGCTCTACTCGCCCTAGACTTTTGTCTTTTATTTCCTCTCTCTTCCTTTTTTTTTTTTAGAGATGTGGGCTCTACTCGCCCTCGGACACTTGTCCATTTTTATCTCATTTTTCTTTTTTTTCTCTTTTTTTTTTTTTTTTAGCATAGCCCAAATCATTTCTCTTTTCTTTCAAAGTATAGATTCCGGATGTCAAGTTTTCTCTTTTGGACGAAATCATAGCAAATCCATTTGTACCATATCATACTTGGCAACAACTTAGACTAGATAGAGCCTATGCAACCCACATGAATTAGGTTTTTCGGGATGAGTTTTTAGAATTAGCCACTCAACCCAAACTTTAGAGAAATTCGAATTATAAACTAGGCACAGGCAAAGCATAAGACGAGCAACTATTCATCATTTCAACAAGGGACTAAGACTAAACATTTTTATAGCTCATATGTATTAAAGAATAAACATTAAAGGCACGGGCCCATAGTGCGAAACGGTCCGGCTACTTATTCTATTTTGGGATTTTTTTTTCCCAGCCCGTTGGATGGCCTATGATGGACTACAACCGTTGGATCCACCGTATATAAACACAATCATAACCCTAGCACACTCAATCTCTCCCTCGACTTCCACCGCACTCCACCGCACGGCCTTTCGTAATCGCCGTTAATCTCTTCTTCCCGGCCCAAAGAACTCCAAAGCTCCCAATCCCCAACGCTCGGCATAATAAAATAACGCGTCGGCGGTGAGGGCGGCGAGCTGCGCGGCGAGGCCTGGGCGTGGGGCGGCGGCGGCACGGCAACGGCGGCGGAGGTGCGCGGCGATCGCACGGCCCGGGCGGCGGCGCGGTGGTGCTATGCAAGCGCGTGGCGGCCATGGTGCAGCAGCGGCAAAGACGACAGGCGCCGTGGCGGCATGGCACGCCGCGGCGGCCGCCGGCGACACGGCACGTTCAACCATCGTGCGTGCCGCGGCCGCGGGCCACGACCTGGCTATTTTTGCACGGCACGCACGGCGGCCCGCCGCGGCGCCCGTCGTGCGCGTGCCCGCCGTTCGCCGTGCTCGTTAGACGCGTTTGGAATTCTTTAATATGTATAAACATTAAGGCACATAGAAGAGCTACTTATTCTATTTTTGGATTTTTTTTTTAGTTTTTTTTTCGATGCAAGATTGCTGGAATTTAAACATGCTAAAATAAAATAAAAATTTGATGGAAGTAAATATGCAATGCAATGATACCTGTGGGGGTCCTCCCCAAGCTATCCGGAGGCCTCTTGATCGGAATCGAAGCCTTGGTACCTCCAGAATGCTTCCTCGCGTGCGTTGCGAGTAGCCATGTTGGTCTCCAATTGGGTCCATCTCTGGCCGACTCTGCTTTGCTCCCGATTCTTTGCCAGCATGCGGTACTTTGCACATGGGTATTGAGCGTGTGCTCAATGTTCCTAGTGCGGACGTCGAGGTGCTGCAGCTGGATACCGATAGCCTCCACCCCTTGTGGTGGCTGCCTGTGCTGGACTGGTGGGGGCATATCGTCGGATCTGTCGTCAAAGTCAAATCTGTTGGCCCTCCACGCTCTTTGTATCTCCTTTAGGCCACTCGATGGTGCCGGTATGCGAGGCGGCGGCTCCCACCTAGGATCATACCCGGGTATTACCCCCTGGGGTCCCCATAGGATGAGGCCATCTTTGCTGAAACATCGGGTGTAGGCTGTGGGTCGTGGCGTGGCGTGAAGTAGGGCTCATGGGAGGAGGATCCGACCTCCGGTCTCCCGACACTGCGTGAAGAAGCGATGGGGTGTCTTTCTGCGCAAGCTATCAGCAGATCTCGAACTCAAATGTTAGTGCGGCTTTTATACAACCGTAAGTCCGGGGTTAGGTAACCGAACTATAGTTGCATAGCCGGAAAAAGATGACCAAGCTCGTCGGATGGTAAAATCTTAACTAAGTGCCCCCGCACAAGGCTGCATAACCGTCCAAAAATCCCTGGGTGTGGAAATGTACTCTATCTGCTGATTATCCAAAGCTCCAATCGCAGAAGCGAGGCGTGTGATAAGAGATGTGCGGTGGCCAGGAACAGCAACTTTTGTGATAATATGTAAAAAGTTCCTGCACATCTCTACCACTGGAGCTACTTTCTCCTTGTGGACAATAGCATAGAGTAATTTTAATTCAACCTCATTCACCCATCTAACCCCGTGTCTAGGAAACAAAGTCAACGAGATCCAGCGATGGATATATCTAAGTGATGGGTGCTGGATCTGTGAGTGGCGAGGTTTGAAAGTACCGGCCTCATGAGCACCGGATATTTCCTCCCAAAAGTGATTTCTGACAAAGCCGGGAAGAGCAGCATCTATGTTTAGTGCACATCTATAGCTGAAACCCCAGTGACGAGCTAGGTCCGCCCACGTGACATGATAAAGTGTACCAAAAAGGCGGAAAGAAATTCCTAGCTGGTCCTCTACTAGTGTGCACAAGAATTGAATTGTCAGGAGGCGAGAACCTTCCTCCTCGAGAGGGGGAATATCCTGCCACCCGACTGCTCTCCAAAGGATAGGAAATTCATCGTCCATACCTGTTTGTTCGAGGAGCTCGGAGTCGATTCGGGCGCAGGCTTTGGAACACACGGTCCTTGAGTAGGAGATATGCTTGCATCTCCCGATCTCCACGGATGTCGAGGTACGGCGCGTCGGCTTCGTCGATTGTCGGGGGAGCTTGAGCTTCTTCCTCCCCGACGGGTGCGGCGTCTTCTTGCATGGGGAGTCTTCAAGATCGTCCGGTTGAGGGCGGAGCTTGTGCTTGTTTGTCGTGAGTCGTGTCTTGACGCCGCCTCAACCCCGAAGATCTTCCCGGCTTTCTTCATGGCTTCGCGCAAAACGATCGAGCAAGACCTCGGGTGTGCAAGGGTTAGATGAAAGTATAAACTTTCACACCCGTGTTCTTGCTTTCGGCACAATGTTTTTGGTGGAGAAAATGGAGTGTAGAACAAGTGGGAGAGAGTGTAAGAGTGAGAGAGAGTGAAAATGAGAGGTGGGTGCTCTCACACCGGTGCTCGGGCTATTTATAGCCGAGCCAGCGGCCGAGGGCGCTCCACACAACGGCTAGGAGCCGTTGGTGAAGGCGGGGCCCGAACGGGCGCCCAAAGACGGGTGCGGGCGCACCTTGAAGTGCGCTTGGCGCACCCCGCCTAAGCGGCTGCCGCCGCGCTTTGGTGTGGTGTGCACAACGGTCACTTAAAAGCTCGTGGCCGTTGTTTTCTCATATACCTGGTTCGACCGTTTTTCTCCCTGTTTGAATTTCTCCAAAAATTTTCAAATATAAATTTATTTTTGAATAGAAAAAATTATTTTAAAAATATTTTTGTTTATACTTTTTATGTAGAAAACATTTTTCTTTATTTTTCATGAAAGAATTTATTTTATGTATGAAAACTTTTTATTTTAGTTTTCAAAATATTTTCTTATGTAATAAATATTTTTGTTAATAAAATATTTTATAAAACAAATTTTTTTTTTCAAATATACCCCATTTTTTTTCTTTTTGGATATACCTATTTTTTTTTTTTTTTGAGCGGGTTATTTATAGTCGGCTGTCGACTCTCCCAAGCATCGGCGGGAAGCACACGCTCGGGGGTCTCGAGTCGATCCTTCAACACTCCACACCGGTTTTGATGACGATGAATTCGGGTGTGTTGTTGTTTGTACCCGATGAATGGGCACTTTACCGCCTTACTCTCGGCGTGGAAGACTATGAAGCCTTTCCCCATGCAGATATCGGCTTTGGCCGTATAGAGAAACGGCCTCCCGGAGAGGAGAGACGTATCCTCCGATGGGCCCATATCGAGGATCACAAAATCTGCGGGGATGTACTCGCCTCGTATTTTGACTAGCACGTCTTCGAGTATTCCCTCTCGACCGCCTTGTTGATTGATCCGCCATTTGGAGGACAAAGTTGGCGGGAGTAAGTGTTCCTCCATGGATTTTGTTGAAGGTGGCCTTGGACATCACATTGATACCGCCCCCGGTCACGAGAACGCGTTGACGAAGGTGTGGGGGCCAATAGCACGCTTGATGAGTGGACGTCCATGGTCACCCTTCTTGGCAATGAATGGCGAGCTCCGGGGACCTTCTTTAGCTCACTTTGGGTTGGATCGAGCCTCGAGATATATCATGTTAGCCCGACTCGTCGCGGGACCTCGGGTTGCCCTAGGATCCTTCCCGAGTCGTTAAGCGGCACTTGGGCAAGCAACCGAGCCACCTGTGTTTCTATCATTTTGTTGAAGCTTAGCTGGTTCTTCACAGCCGACGTCAACCCTTCGAGTTTATTATTTACTCCCTCAAGGATCTTGTCTTGATGGCTCATCTTTTTGGTGAGATTTTCGTTAATTTTCGCCCGGCCCGTACCGGGTCCTTCAATGATGGCTGACCGGGGTTGTAATTGGAGTTGTACCCCCGGGTTGCCTTGGAATGGTGGCTTTGACTGGTTGTTCGGCCCTCGCTGCGGTTGGCGATACCCGTTCTTTGTTGTTGATGAAGGGCTTCTTTCACGGGTCTCGGGGCGGTTATCCCCCGAGTGGCCAACTTCACCACACGTCTCACAGGTCATGTGAGCGCCTCAGGGCGTAAACGGGCGCCTTTGTGTAGTGGAGTCGTCTTTGCGCTCCTCCGGTTTCTTTAACGTAGAAGATCCATTTTTGCGGCAAGCATATCCGCCTCCTTCACGGTATGCATGTCTTTTTGTGTTTTGTCTAGGGCTCGTCTTCGCCCGGCTACGGTTTGCCACCATTTTATCGATCGGGCTGTTGCACGATCTATGGTGGCGATAGAAACGCGCCACCAGCCAGTGGCGTCGAGGTGCCCCTTCGATATGGCCGTGAGACCATTGTAGAGATTCTGGAGCACCAGCCAGCTCTCCATCCCGTGGTGCGGGCATGCTAGAATGTACTCCTGCAGCCTTTCCCACGCCTCCGGAATGGGTTCCATTGAATTCTGCTGGAAATTGGCGATTCTCCCCCTTAGGGCATTAGTTTTGCCCATGGGGAAGAACTTAGCGAGGAACGCCCGGCGAGCACTTGGCCCACGCATCGACGACTTCCTTGTCCTTGTAGAACCACTGTTTCGCCTTCCCCACGAGGGAGAAGGGAAATAGGCGGAGCCTGATGACGTCTGGTGCGACGTCCTTGATGACGATGGTGTCGCATAGCTCCAGGAAGTGTTGGAGATGAGCGTTTGTGTCCTCGCTAGGCAGTCCACAGAATGGACTGGCCTGCACCATGGTGATCAGCCCAGTGCGCAGCTCAAAGTTTTTATCCGCCACGTTCACCACCGGCCCAGTGGGCACGTTGGTGACGGCGGGGAGTAGAGAAATCGCGCGGCGACCGGGCCATAGCTTGGGTTGCGGTTGGTGCGGGGATGTCGGTCTCGACCGTCGGGGTTCCCGGCCGAAGAAGAAAACGCCACGAGACCGGTTCTTCCTTAGGAGTGCCTACGGATCGGAGGTGAAGTTTTCGGCGAAGAAGGAAAGCGACATACACTATCCCTGTTTTCATCCACAACAGTGAGAAAACATAAAAGATTAGCCTGTATGAGCAAATGGTAGCCCACGCACACGTTCATATTCATAGCCCGGCTTGTATATTTTTTTTTCACAATGCCTTCCCGACAACGGCGCCAGAAATGCTTGTTGGCATTTCTTAGCGCAATCAAAGGAAACAGTATAAAACCCATCCCCAATAAAAGCGCCAGAAATGCGCCACTGACATTCCCAAGTAAACCACCATGTCGGTGATCCGAAATGGGATTGTCAACGGGATAGATCTTGCCATCTTAGATATTTCATCCGCAAGCGCACGGATCTATCATTGTAGCATTTCACCCGGAAGTATTCGGGGTATCGTTATTTATATTTTCCCAAATGAAGGCATGTGTTTAATAAACCAAAGATGGCATCCGAATAGAGGAACATGTGTTTGCTTAGACCAAATTGTTCATAACAGGGGTAAGCAATAATAGTTCATGGATAGTGTGACACACACTTAAGAATCCACCAAAGCAAAAGGATAAAGAAAAATAGATAAAGAATGAATGAATAACCTAATGGAGTAATTCTAATGTATCTAGTTATGGCCAAACAAATAAATAGTTAGGATCATATGCAAACCGATTTAATCGTAGTTAGGTCTAGGATAACAGGGGAGACTCGGGTGCCATACGGCCCAATGGAAGCATTTACGAACTCCTACAAAGCACACACGAGCGTGGGGGATTTCAAGGGCGGTCAAGGCTTGTCACGACCAAGCCGCCTACCCCCTCAACCGTGGCGTGCACTCATATCCGCAGGTGTCGTAATACCCGGGCACCATGCCCGCATATTAGAGCACTACTCTTGTCCCCCGGGATCCCCACTCATCGAATGGACGGACTAGAACAAGAGCAAAACCCGAAGGAACAACGAACCGTTATCCCACCTCTAATCAAGTTAGGCATATGATGATCGATGATGAACCGAGATGAACATGTCAAGATTATGATATGTAAACTATATGCTAGTTCATATACCAACACAAGAACATGAACAAGACTATGCTCTAGTTCATAAGTTAGGCCAAGAACATAGATGTAAGACTTGCATATAGAAGAATGCTCCATAGAGAAGATGTATTACCAAAGCACTTTCTTCTAGGAGACAAGCCCTCCTTGTAGCTCTTCTACTCCAAGTGCTAACCAAGAACTAAGAAGAAGAAAGTAGAAGAAGAAGGAAGAAGTAGAAGAAGAGAGAGAGGTAGAGGTGGTAGAGAGAGAGAGATTGCCGGTTTTCTTTGGACTCCAAGTGGTGTGTGTTGAGAGAGGGAGAGAGGGGGCCTACTTATACACTTGGAGGAGGGGCCTAAGTGCTAAATTACACCAAAACCGACACAGTAAACCTTCCTATTACGAGCAAACCGACCATCCAACGGCGGGAATCCCCATTTGGCGGTGCACGAACCGCCTCCCGAGGGTCGGGCGAAACCGCCTCGGGGAGGGTGCGGCCGCACCGTGGGTGCGCGCGCGCACAGGCTCGGCTCGGCCCGGGCCTCGGTGGGGTGTCTTCCCGCGTCTTGAAAAGTTGTGGGCGGGCTTGGCTCGCCCGTTTTGATGTTTTGGGTCGATTTGCTCACGGGCTTGAATTTTGCAATAATGCGCTTTCCGGATGGCGTACTTTGGTCGATTTTCCACTTGCTTTTATTATAAATCAAAAAAAATAAAATAATAGACACTACAAGTGGAATTTTATTAGTGATAAATGCATATGAGTATAGAAAGGTATAGTTTTACTCCCTTTTTGGTAGTAAGTTGACGGGAAAAATATGTCGTTGGTTACCGTTAACAGTTATCTATGTTTCAGTCCTTCTAATGTGTTTCGTAATATTATCTAATCGTGTTTTGTATGATTTAATTATCTAGAAGATATTAAAAGGTATATGTGACAAGAATTTTGTTATATTCTCCATCGAATATATATAAAATTCATGAACTCATACTAGTAAAACATTTGCTTGAAATCTTAGGGGGGCCATGGCCCTTGCCAGCCCCCCTTGGCTCCGACACTGCCCATGGAGACCATTGGAATGAGATAGGAGCGCGGGTATGGCCACCATGAATTAGTCGGGACCGCGACCAGCGGAGACGTCCTCGCGGCGGACGGTAGTGGAAGGCGGTGGCACTAGGCATTGCGTCCCCGCCAGTGACAAAGAAGAAATCGCCTTTGTTGTCGCAAAGATGGAGTTCGCCGGCAGCGGAAACAACACCACGCTCGTGCCCGAAGACAGCAATGGAACAACGCGGTTGCTGGTGGTCGTCCCACGTGGTAAGGATGCGCCCAACAGCCTGCAACCGCACCACAGCCGACACCTGGCACTCAAGCATCTTCCCCACTAGCTCCATCGTGATGTCCACCGACTGCTCGATCTACTGTGTGGTGTCCACCTTCGTGTGGCGAAGCACAGCTTGGAGGAACTGCAACGGGGTGTGGGGATGAATCAGCTGCAGATCGCAAAGTCGTTGCGCTTACCAGCGTGCTAAGAGGCCGCGCGCAGCAGCTTGTAGCCGTACCATCGCCGTCAGCCGGATCTGCTGGACATCGGTGCCCCTATAGAAGATCCCATTGGTGAATGAGTGTTGTAGGATCGGGCCGCCAGAAAGGACAACAGCACCGGTGGTGGGCATTGGAGCAACCGCCGTCGTGGCCGCTGGGACGCTCACCCTCATGTACACCAACCCCATCGTCGATGCCATAGCATAAGACGGGATCGACGAAGGAGAGGGCAACATCCATGGCTGCGGTGGCAGCGGCGGTGGAGCAGATGGCTGCACGCCCTGGAACGGTGGCACCGTTGGCTGCACGTCGCGGAACAGCAGCAGTGTCTCACCGTAACTTGGCCACCCATAAAGGAAGGGCCACGACAGGGAGGCCGCGGCCGCCATCCGCGCGGAGATGTCCTCCATCTAGCGTTGCAGGTTCTGGGAGAAGTTCAGGAGGTACGCCGTGAGTTTCTTGCTGGTCATGGTGGGGAGGGAACTCGACATGGTGGAGATCGAACCTGAGATCACTTTGATACCAGATGAACGTGGTTGGGATGAGGGGATTGAGGAAGAAGAGAGGGCAGCGAGGGGAGCGCTATAGTACCCGCAGGTATTGTTCACTGCGGTGGCGACTAGGGTTCGAGGCTGTAGAGGCGCTAGGAACTCCGGCCACGGGGCTCTGCCCACGTTCGGTAAGAGAGCAGGGTTTTCCTTCTAATATCTTGCTTAATTGTAGATTGATACATCTTCTCTCATTATATATATATAGAGAGGTTTGACTTGGCCCTAAGCAAGCCACTAATTAACTCAAATGGGAATAATTAATTATCATAAACCCCTTCTTTTTGACATCAGAGAAGAATTATAGCAGCTTTTCTTATAAGGGAAGCATAACTTCCCACGTTTGCACCAACCGTTCTTTAGAGAACATAAAAAAGATCTCTATCCTTTTTGCATCGCCTCATGCCTAAATTATTAGAATAATCTACAAATCTTCACTATGTGAAAAGACCAAATAGACATGCAATAAGTAGCGAAAGTGACGGGCAGCATGTGCCTGTCATCTGGCCTCCAGGACGCATCGGTAATACTTGCTTTTGGCACGCAATTGTGATGGCTGTAATAGTTTAGTTTGTGTCGCCCATGGCCTAGGGGAGGAATGTGATCCGACACTAATGACATAAAAAGTAGCTCTCCTGTGTTTTCGAGAAAAAACTAATGACATAAAAAGTAACATGCCACAGAAAATCAGTGATTTGTATTGAGTCAAAAGTGAATGTTTATTAGTCCCATCACTTTTTTACTCATATATTAATAGTGGTTTGTTTTCTACATGCCGGTCACAATTTAATTTACTCATCAAGAGTGATGTTCTTCCTCTATGCCCATGAGAACTAGAGGCCTCGGAAGCCATGGTAGGGTTATTGCACAATGGTCATCAATCCCCGTTGTGAAAATGGTCAGCTGTGGCAATCGGCAATGATGCAAACTGCGGTAGAGGTGAAGGAACTCAAGGGTGCAACACTACATTATGTGGTTGTGGTAATTTGAGATAACAACTATGGCTACAACAAATCAAGAAGAACGTCATTGAGATAAGGGAGACCAGAGAAACATTATTCCAACTCATAATTGTCATCATTATCTTGCCGATGACACCAGAAATCAAACCCTAAGAGAAGCGAAAACAAACCTATTGATGAATGATGAGGAGGTCAGCGGCTGCTCCCTTTTTCACAGCTGTTGTGGGGCAATGTACGGGGTCGGCCTAGCCTATGGATGGTTATTTGTCTGTTTGGTAAGATGCACTGTGCCAGGCAAAGGCGAATACAATGTTTAAGCAGAGTCCTATGTGGCCTGCTTTGGGTGGCGGTTAGGATGTAGACAAAATCATGGACCCTCATGAGTGAAAAAAAAAGTTAATGGATCTAGGTGAGAAGTGAGAAAACATTTAAGAACCCACAGCGCAATTCACTCTAAAATATATTTGGAAGATAATGCAGCAGTTTAGTAGCAATATTAAAGGGAGAGAAAAAAATACATACAAATAGAACAAAAACTGCATGGAGATTTGGTAGGTCGGTGCTACTTTGGCCTGGTCAAATGTGTACGTACCTATAAGTGGAAGAAAAACATTTTTTTTTGACAACTGTGGAAGAAAAACATTAAACTATATGTTCATAAGCTGATGGCACTTACAGCGTTACAGTCGTACACAGTACACCAAATACTTCCTTGCAAACGGCAAGCCAGAAGAACTTTCCCATTGCCTGGACCAGTGGACCAGCAACGGAACAACAGAGCACAAGTTATGCGAGACAGGCAGTAAATGCATCACCAGTAAATCCAAACACTGAAACCGAGGCAATTTGGATTTCGATAACTCCGACTCAACAATTAGCTGTATCTTGCGTTCCAAAAAACAATTAGCTGTATCTGGTGCAAATCGGGACGACACTGATGGCAGAAACTATGAAGCTCTGAACGGGTCCATATGGTGGTGGTCGAAAATCATAGCCAAATTGAGGTGGAGGGAAGTTTGGAAGCTGCTGGTTGTTGCCACTTTGTGGTCATTGAAAAGCTGAGCTGGAGGTTGAAGAGTTCAACAAACTTGTGAAGCTACTACTTGAGGATGGGTCCATGCTCGTGTTTCTCTCAAATGGAAAGCCGATTTGTATATTTGCTTGTTTTTGTGAAATGGGAAGGGTCGGCAGGCTGCTTTATTCTATGAACTGGAGAGGAGAGGAGGGAGCATTTGTGAGCATTTGTATGTGCTTGTATTTTGTGAAGTTGTTCATATGTAGAGCAGTGAATCAATAAACAACGGCTAGTGGGTAACGGTTGGTGGTTGCCAGGTTGCCGTTGGTTTGCACTGTGTAAAAGTATTTTTTTAGTCATTATGAATCGGCTCACATGTTTGAATCGGTTCCTGACACAAGGCATGAGTCGGCTGTACTCCAATGGTTGTGAATCGACTCATGCCATGAGTCGGTTTCGTAAGGCCACTGGAGAAGCCCTAAGGCTAGTCTCAATGGGGTTTCATAGGTGTTTCATGCACATTAAATAGGACGTCACATCAGTAAAAATTCACTTTTTACATGAAACTCTGAGGAGAGAGAAGGGCAAAGTTTCATCTTGGTGAAACTCTCTTGGCACGAATATCAACTATCTCTGAGTCATGAAATTAAATGCCTAAATCATAGAATGAAACTTTCCATTGAGAATAGAAGTTTCATATAAGTTTCATTTCATTTTATATGACATGGTAGTCTTAAAAACAACGTAATGAAACTCACCATTGAGACTGGTCTAACTGCCGTCCCAGGTCGATATGAATTAGAATCTGGGTCCCGGCAAGCAGTCCTACAAATGATTCACAGACGCTCTGGCAAGATGACAGACCTTTGCATTACAGCTATGGGGATGGTGAAAAGACGCCAAGTCATCTTGCTCCTGCTGCTACTGCTCGTCCGCAGTCACGGTGCTGCTCAGAATGCTACCGCAAGACCGGCAGAGGAATTCCATGTCGGGGTGATACTCGACTTGGGTTCTCTGGTTGGGAAAGTAGCACTAACCAGCGTTTCACTGGCAGTGGAAGATTTTTACGCAGCTTGCCAGAACTGCAGCAGGAAACTAGTCCTCCACGTCAAGGATTCCATGGGCAATGATGTCCAAGCTGCTTCAGCAGGTATGTGTTCTGCAGCACCCCACCTTTTATGAACAGGGTAGAACTTCTCTTCCTCCACGTCATGCTTAGATTAGAGTTTGGTCAGTTTCTCAGTTGGGGAAGGAGAACAAAAACAGGGTCCATGGAAATCATAGAAATAGATAGAGGTTCCATTCTGATCAAAGAAAAGCATAGATACGGATTGACGTAGTGCTACGAATTGTCTACTAAAGAGGCTAATACATCTATACAATCACATAAAATTAAAATCTCTTTTAAAGGGAAAATGAGAATCCACATCCTATGCCGAATAGCATATACTGAGATACAAGACCCATATTAACTAGCAGGTCCTTAGACGAAACTGCATTTCACTTGAGCATAGACATGAGGCTAGGCAACAGTTGCAAGTCTTGAGCTCTAGATTAAAGACCTTAGCATAGGCAGAAGACCAAAAAAACCACTTTCGTTTTCTCTCCTGACCATGAATGCACTAGGAAAATACATACACATAGAACAGCAAATTTGTTTATCTGGTATTATCTAACAAACGTTTCCTTTCTTTATTCAATTCCAAAGCTATTCAATTGCTGGAGGATTACAAAGTGCAAGCAATAATTGGCCCACAGAAATCATCAGAAGCTCTATTTATATCAAAACTTGGGAGTGTAACACAAGTACCTATTGTATCGTTCACAGCAACAAGCCCCTCTCTCACTTATGATGGTATGCCATATTTCGTGCGGGCAACATTGAATGACTCAGTTCAAGTGGAGAGTATTGCCTCTCTCATCAAAGCCTATGGATGGAGACAGGTTGTGCCAATATATGACGATACCGAATATGGGAGGGGCATTCTACCATACCTCATTGATGCCGTTCAACAGATAGATGCTCGTATTCCATATCGCAGTGTTATCTCTTTGTCAGCAACAAGAGAAAACATTATGCAAGAGCTCTACAAGCTAAGGGCGATGCAAACAAGGGTATTCATTGTTCATATGTCATCGACCAGGGCATCCCTTCTCTTTACAAAGGCCAAGGAGGCAGGAATGATGGACAAAGGATTTGTGTGGATCATTACAAATGGATTAGCAAACATCATCGACTCACTCAATCCATCTGCCATTGAGGCAATGAATGGGGTAATAGGAGTAAGGTTTCATGTCCCCAGAACAGAAGAACTTGATAGTTTTTCCATAAGATGGAACAGAATGTACCAGAAACAAAACCCAAATGAATTGCCATTTAATAAACTAAGTGTTGTTGGTCTATGGGGATATGATACAGTTTGGGCATTAGCACAGGCAACAGAGAAGATTGGTACATCCAGTAAAAAAAATGAGAGACTGCAGTCCAGTAAAAACTCTACATGCTTGGAATCACTGGCTGTTTCCACAAATGGTCCAGGACTCCTAACAGAAACTGTACAGAACAGATTTAGAGGTTTGAGCGGAGACTTTGACCTTACAGATAGGCAGCTGCAAGTTTCTTCGTTACAGATAATAAATGTTCTTGGAGGAAGTTGGAGAGAGATTGGGTTTTGGACTTCGAAAAACGGGCTTTCCCGGAAGTTAAATGTACCAGGTCCAGTATCAATGCTTGATCTAAACCCAGTAATTTGGCCAGGTGAGTCAACAGAAATACCAAGGGGTTGGGAAGTTCCTGCAAATGGTAACAAGCTCATAGTTGGTGTGCGGACAAGTGCAAGCCCAGAGTTTATACGGGCATCAAAAGATCCTGCCACGAATATAACAACAGCAAGTGGCCTTTCAGTAGACATATTTGAGGAGGCAGCAAATAGGCTTAACCTTGATTATGATTATGAATTCTTTGACTCAGCTGACACACACAGTACAGGGAGCTATGATGATTTTGTTTACCAAGTTTATATTCAGGTGGGAACAATCATCTTCTTTAATCTTCCAAGGAAGTAACTAAAAACTATGTATATATATTATCTTTGAACATTAAATACACCAGGGGAGGCCCCAACTGTAAAAATTTTATTGAGAAAGGAAATTTTGTGTACTATATCACAAAGAAAAAAAGATACTCTAGAGTTTCAAACATTAGACAAGTTGCTTCCTGTTTTTCAAACTCTACTCTTTTTCAATCAGAATCAAAACTTGCTGCTGCTTTAATTTATTAAAATGAAATAAATTAGAAAGTCTTGTTTCATTATTTCTCAATAAATAAAATATCTATTTACCACTAATTGTTTTCCTTTACTCACAGGTGGATTGAGCATGAGTTATTTTCCTTTATTCAACAGATAACTTGGCCACATATTGTTTTCCCTTCATTCAAAGAATTGACCACAAATCATTTTTATTTATTCAACAAACGAGCATATACCATTGAATCAGTTGTAGCACGGTACTTCATGAAAGGCCTAAGCCCTAACAGCTCTCCTAGGAAATCACTCACACAAGAACACATACAAGCATAGTAGTTTTGGTGGCTGGAAAATTGCTTAGCCTTTTTCTGATTTTCAGCACTACATATACACAGCCGTGAGTTGCGCCAAGGCAGAGAATAATCTTATAGTTAATGTGGCCACTACTAATCAGCCTATTATTTTCGCTCCATAACAGTATATCACATAATAAGTAGATTTTCCTTTTTAATTCCACAATTTAAATAACAACTAACTAATCCCATTGCAGCGATATGACATAGCAATTGGAGATATAACAATCAGATACAACAGAACACTGTATGTCGACTTCACAGTCCCATACACAGAGTCAGGAGTGGCGATGGTTGTTCCATTGAATGAAAAAAGGAACAAGGACTGGTGGATTTTCTTGAAACCACTAAGCAAAGGGATGTGGTTGGGGAGCATTATATTCTTTATTTATACTGGAGTTTCTATCTGGCTGATAGAGCGCCTAAATGTCAATGGACACCTACAAGATCTCTTTTCAGCTAAACAGCTTGGAATTATGATGTTCTTCTCCATATCAGAAGGGAGTTAAGTAACTTGAACACTGATAATCCATACTTATTTTGTTGATCCATACAATTTTTAAACCCAAAAAAAATAGTGCCATTAAGTTTAATGCATACGTAGTTTCCAAAGCATGCATTGAACCACTTCAAAAGCATGGAAGCATTAAAAAATTCCAGCAAGAAATTTCATTAAGCTCATAGGTTTCAGAAAGAAGAACATGCTCTATGACTCATTGGGTCTTCGATAAAAGGTAGTCATTAATTTTGGACAAAAATAAGTCTTGGGTATGCATACAAAAATAAAATGATAACAAATGCAGTAGTCATAATGAATCAAGACTTGGATTTATTGCCTAAAGAAACAGATGTTTGAACTGGTTTAAGTCCCATTGTGGCATATGCTTCTTAACCACAGCTTTGCAAGTTAACTTGGTGTATCACAGAAATAACCTTTTTACTGTTTCATCTGCAGGGGATAAGCTGGAATGCTTTCTGGCTCAAATAGTGCTACTTGTATGGATGTTCATATTTCTAGTGCTTACATCAAGTTACACAGCAAGCTTTGCATCGATGCTTACTGTACAGCAACTTTCACCAACAGTGACTGACATTCTTGAACTCCAGAAGCAAGGAGGACACGTGGGATTCCTCCGAGGTTCCTTTATAGAGGGCCTATTGGAAGATATCGGTTTTGACAGATCAAAGTTAAGACCCTTAGATACTCCCGATGACTTCCACAACGCTCTTTCTAATGGAAGCAGAAATGATGGTGTTGATGTGCTCGTTCTTGAAGTCCCAAACGTCAAGTTGTTTCTTGCGAAGTACTGCAAAGGTTATACAATGGTTGGACCTATTTACAAGAGTGCAGGCTTTGCATTTGTAAGCTCTACTATACTGATTATTGAATTGGTTTTGATGTATATCTTATACGTTACAAAAGATTTACTACTAAGCTACTTTAGAAAATCTAACAATGAAACATTACCATAAGCTGCACTGCATTATACATTCCATCCTACAAAATACTGTTACATGTGAAATGCTTGCAATATGTGTTGATATTTAGAAAATGGAATACACAAATAATCAGAATGGTTCTTAATAGCTCAAGGACCTTCATAGCGGCTGGATAAATTCTAGAAAACAAATCCCTAGTAATGCCAGCTAGCATCAGTAGCAAGGTGAAGCATGGAAATAAATTGAGAAAAATACTATTATGGTCTGTACTGAGTCAGATAAATTGTATAATTTTTTTTTGGTATGCTCAAGCTAATAAGAAATTCTATTTGGTGACCAGGCACTTCCCAAGCAATCACCATTACGTGCTAACATAACAAGGGAGATCCTCAACATAACAGGAAATGATAATATCATTCGACTCGAAAAGAAATGGATTGAAAATATCAGTTGTCAAAATGAGGATAATATTGATAATTCAGGTGCTATAACTTTTGAAAGTTTCGGAGGGTTATTCGCCGTGACTGGGCTTGTGACTACCTTCTGCCTTTTTGCATCCTTTGCGATGAATAACTACAGAAAATATAAACAAAATGAAGGGAGGGAACGAGATGACCAGACTCAATGAGGAAATGGGCACAATCAAGACAGAGATCAAAACAATGAAGAAAATGGAGACGGCACTGATACACAGAACTAAAGCATGAGACTGGAAGCAGAACAGTAAGGTGACAGGCTGACAACATCGACTTATCTTAGTTCACTCGTAAGTCATAGGGGAGATAAAAAAAAAGTATAGGCAACCATGTGGCTCAAGTTTAGTTTCAAAGATAAATGAGCCCGGCCGCGTTGTGATGTTTGAAGTTCTGTGAGTGCAAACAAGTCCAGAAGTTTTGTCTCATGGACCACCAATCAATGGTTTTGTTGCACTGTGACAACTGACAAATCAATCTAATCAAAATTTTCAATTTCCATGACACCACTCTGTCACTTCAACCTCCTCAAACTGCCCCGTAGGGATGAGCATCCCTGCATCTCGGGGGGTGGGTGGTAGGCGGGGTAGAGATTAAGCCATAAGACGTACGGAGTAGGTAATGTTTGTGCTCGGGGATACAGCAATGCGAAAATAAACAATGGCGCCCGTAGTAAAAACGTCGTAGAATTAAATAGAAGACAGAATGATAAACTGCCCCTGCGCTCACCTCAGTTTCCATCGATAGCCACATGCCCACAGCTGCCTAACCGCGGATTGCAGTCTCCTGCTCCCGAGGTCCCCCTCCGCCGCAGGACGCAATACTATGCTATTGCTATTGTGTCGCCCTCCTCCCCCTACCCCGCCGGGAGCCGGGAGCCGGGAGCCGGGCGCCGGGCGCCGGGCGCCGCCCCCTTGGAGGCTGAGGGTCTCGAAGCGGCTTCCATTCTTCCAGCAGCGCGCCATTCCCCGCGGTTGGTGGAAGCACGGTGGTACGTGAGGTGGGCTTACAGACGGTCATTTCTCGTGGGCTGGGCCAAATTAGCAATATATATTGGATGATCCCGTACACTCAGAAAAATGGCAAGAAGAAAGGAGAATAAATAACACAACACCCAACCAGCCCAATTTTAATTCAAAAAAAAACAGCCCAATTTACATCTTGAACGTATATCGCCCTGTTCACTTGAACTTATCAGTGCTTTTGTTCCAAGTTAATTTTTTCCCAACAGATTTTTTGTGATGATAATAATTTTTTTGGCAAAGAACATAATCTTTTATTATTAGCGGTAAATCACCTCAATTACAGTACAAAGCTGGATATTCTTCAAACATGAGTTCGCAATGCTTTTAAGAGTTGTTTTCCTAGCATCAGTGGATGCTAGACTCCTTTATTTGTTTTGTATTCTCCCTTTTCTGTACACGCTTTTTTTCTTTTTATTTATTTCATAGTACTAGCAAATATACATATCAGCATGCATGCAACAGAGTATACTAATCGAACACTCTTTGCACTTACTATTAATCACATAAGCAAAAAGATGATTAATAGCGGCGGAGTTTCTTCTGTTCACCTGCACGTTGTACTTTGTCCATTCTTGAGCATAAAAAAAACACCATGTTGTCACACAAATGCCACTTCTCGGCGAAGTGTTTGGTTCGGTTATTTGTAACGCAAACAGATAACACCGTTAACCGATTCGAACACCAGCCGCGAACCGTCTCCGTCGAAGACCGCCGCCACCGCCGCCGCCGCCGCCAAACCTGAAGCACCAAAAGCGGAGGAAACCGCCGACGTTGAGGTGGACTGCGCAGAAGACGCTTCGATCTCGCAAAGGCGAAGAAGTCGTTGAACGCCCATCCGTCGGGATCACTATCGAGGTTGAAACGGCGATGGTGGAGCCGGCGATAGCATCCTCCATCACGGTGAAGCGAACCGGTCGAACCACCAATCTTCGGAAGACCCGCAGACCACCACCGCATCCACGATAGTAGGGGCGGGGAGCCTCCACGCACCAAGGCGCAAAGACCTCGCCGGCCGAACACCCTCGCTCCCAAATTCCCTTCGCCGCCGGCTCCCTCCCCGTCGGCGTCCTCCTCGACGCCGGGTGGGTGAGGGGAGCTGGCCTCCACGCCCTGGCGATGGCGTGGCCGGTGTTTCCCGAGTTGGTGGTGTGTCCCGGGAGCTAGGGTTAGGGGTTAGATCTATGTTAGGGTTTCCGATGATGGCGCCGAGGCGGCGGCGGCGTCGTCATCCAGAATAATGTCCTCTCGCTCTCTTCCCCGTCTCGGCGGCGTTCGTCTCCGGCGCCGGCGACGAGGGTGTGGAGGTAAGGTCCGCTCTTGGATCTTGTTTAGGAGTGTTCTACCGGGCGAGGTCTTTGCGCCTTGGTGCGTGGAGGCTCCGGCCCCTACTATCGTGGATGCGGTGGTGGCCGCGGGTCTTACGGAAGATTGGTGGTTCGACCGGATTCGGCTTCACCGTGATGGAGGATGCTATCGTCGGCTCCACCATCGTCGTTTCAACCTGGATAGTGATCCCGACGGATGGGCGTTCAACGACTTCTTCGCCTTTGCGAGATCGGCGTCTTCTCGCAGTCCACCTCAACGCCGGCGGTTTCCTCCGGCTTTTTTGGTGCTTCAGGTTTGGCGGCGGCGGCCGGTGGCGGCGGTCTTCGACGGAGACGGTTTGCGGCCGGTGTTCGTTCTGGATGGGTCTAAGGACCGGTTGTAATTTTCTTATTTGATGGGGTTCTTATAGATTATAGGCGGGGTAGCTATCATCCGTATCCTTATACGGTGTACTTGTATTACTTTTCCTTTAATTAATACAGGTATACTTTATCAAAAAAAAAAAAAAAAAAAAAAAAACTGGTTTGTTTCAGTGCTGGTCGCATTCGCTTCCCTCGTAATCAGATTCCATTAAAATTTGTTACACCTCCCACGGTGCCGTAATCAGATCGATGGCTCAGATCGCGACTGGATACTGCAACCGGTACCCTTACATGTTGAAACCAAACAAATCTCATTAGCGCTAGCGTTTGCAGAAGTGGAACCAAACACTACCCAGTGTAAATGACTTTGATAACTTATAAGAGTATAAATTAGATATTTTGAAGCAAGGGTAAAAATTAGACAGGCACAGGAGCTGAGGCCTATAAAAAGATATATCCTAGAAGAAAATATGCCATCTAAAAATGGGGAAATCTTGAAGGAAGACTTGACAAACCAATGTAGTTTGGCCTGGTCAAATTTATTTGCCTCCGCATTGAAGGAACATAACATAATCCTACAAAAGCTAGCAACAACAACTGACATTTTGCTCTGCACAAACAAATCCAATTTAAAATTTAAGCGCATACCCTTTTTCCTCGACAAGACAAAAAATTTCGTTGATCAAGACTTGCAACCTAGACTTCTCAGCGTAAATTCCGAGTTCTTGGACAAGCAATCAAACAATAGGCCAGCGCCCAGCAGTCATGTTACTGGACCAATCGCTGAGAGGTCAAGCCGAGACAAGATGGTGGTCCATATGCTAGTATTTCCAGTCACTGAACTGCCTAGCAAGTTCCAGCTTGACCAGATCACCAGACTTCAGAATCAGGGTCCTCGACAAGCCATCGTATTAATGATGACTGCATACCAGCACAAGGCTTGCATACTTCACTGCTACACTGAAACTTGCATACCTTGCGGCAAAAGGTAATGGACAGAACGCCCCAATCCATCCTCTTCCTGCTGCTCATCTTCAGTCCCAGTGCAGCTCAGAACACCACCGGAAGCAGCCCAAATGAATTCCATGTTGGCGTGATCCTTGACTTGGGTTCACCGGTGGGGAAAGTAGCTCGGACAAGCGTGTCACTGGCCTTGGAAGATTTCTATGCATCCCACCGGAATTGCACCAGGAAGGTGGTTCTCCATTTCAAGGATTCGGCGGGCAATGATGTCCAAGCTGCTTCAGCAGGTACGTGTTCTGTATCATTGTCATCAAAACCCAATAACTTCCCTTGAAACTGTTTATCAGTTACTGCAAAAGCATAGTTTCATAAGTGTCTTGTCAGTTACTGTGTGGGGTACATGATCTTAGAACAAGCACAGGATCTTATAGAATCATAGAAGTAGATAAAGATGTTTTGTTCCTATTGAAAATAAAATCATAAATAGAGTGATATAGTTATGGATCTATTGAATACAAGGCAAATATATTCTATGCAGTCATGGGGATAAATCTGTGTCTTTTGGAGACAGAATTTGTAGAGAAACTTCTTTGCATAGGTGGCAAAAATGTTAATAAAACATAAGGGTGGAGAACAGAAGGGTTTTAACACGCCCAACTGAACAAGTGTGAGAACCAGGGTTGGAACCTGATCAGCTAGCACCTCTCTGCAGAGACTAGCCAGCTATGCTTTGGCAGCACCATTCACTCAGTCAAAACTGCATATCATTTGGACAGATGACAGAATCGTGAGGTTGGGTACGAATTGCAAATCTAGATAAGAGCCCTTAAACAAACATAAATGGGGAAAAAATTCTCTTTACCTTTTCCCAAGACAAATGTTACTAGAAAACGCACTGTCCTTTTTGCTGGACTCTATATTTCTTGTCTTCAGGGGAACTGTTAAAAAAGTGAATACTTGCTACAAGAAAATGGCAAAATATTTCACTTTTCAAGAATTTCCTCGAATGGTAAACATTTTTAGCGTCCCACAAACAAAACCCACATAGTCAGAGTGTCCTCTAGCAAATTTGTCTTTATGGAATCTTGACAGCACTTGAAAATAAATATGCTTAGTAGTACAAATTTGTTCTGCTGATATTACTTGACAGAAATTTCTTGTGCAATTCCAAAGCTATTGAATTACTGGAGACATACAAAGTGCAAGCCATCATTGGTCCCCAGAAATCATCAGAAGCTGTGTTTATATCCAACCTTGGGAATACAGCACAAGTACCTATTGTATCCTTCACTGCAACAAGTCCCTCACTCAATTCAGATATTATGCCGTATTTTGTGCGTGCAACATTGAATGACTCAGTTCAAGTGAATAGTATCGCCTCTCTTATCAAATCCTATGGATGGAGAGACGTGGTTCCAGTATATGATGATACCGAATATGGGAGGGGCATTCTACCATACCTCATGGACGCCCTTCAACAAATAGATGCTCATATTCCATATCGTAGTGTTATCTCCTTGTCAGCAACAAGTGAAAACATTATGCAAGAGCTCTACAAGCTAAAGACAATGCAAACAAGGGTATTCATTGTTCATATGTCATCGACCAGGGCTTCCCTTCTCTTCACAAAGGCCAAGGAGGCAGGGATGATGACCAAAGGGTTTGTGTGGATCATTACAAATGGATTAGCAAACATCATTGATTCACTCAATCCATCTGTCATCGAGGCAATGAGTGGAGTAATAGGAGTAAGATTTCATGTCCCCAGATCAAAAGAACTTGAAAGTTTTTCCATAAGATGGAGCAGAATGTACCAACAAGACAACCCAAACGAATCACCATTTAATAAACTAAGCATTTTCGGGCTATGGGGATATGATACAGTTTGGGCATTAGCACAAGCGGCAGAAAAGGTTGGGATATTAATTGACAGAAATAAGGGAGTGCAGTTCAGTAAATATTCTACATGCTTGGAAGCATTGGCTATTTCCAGAACTGGACCAGAGCTCCTAGCAGCAATTGTACAGAACAAATTCAGAGGCTTAAGTGGAAATTTCGACCTTACAGACAGACAGATACAAGTGTCTGCATTGCAAATAATAAATGTGGTTGGGAGGAGTTGGAGACATATTGGATTTTGGACTTTGAAAAATGGTTTTCAATACCAGTTAAATCAAAATGGTTTGAAATTAACAATGCCAGCCTCAATGCAACATCTAAATCCAGTGATTTGGCCAGGAGAATCAACAGAAGTACCAAGGGGCTGGGAACTTCCTGCAAGTGCTGACAAGCTTAGGGTTGGTGTGCACAGAAGTTCATATCCAGAGTTTATAAAAACATCAAAGGATCCTGTCAAGAATGCAACAAGAGCGAGTGGACTCTCAATAGACATATTTGAGGAGGCAGTAAAGAGACTGCCTTTTGCACTTGATTACGAAAGTACCAAGCATTTGATACTGTTGATCCACAAACTACAGGGAGCTATAATGATTTTGTTTACCAAGTTTATCTTCAGGTAAGGAATAATTTCTAAAAGATACTACTCAATTTCCCAATCTTCCAATGAATAAACTAAAATGTGCATATATTTATTGTAAATAGTATTGTAGTGAGTTAACATTTTACAGCATTTATATTTTCGACCAGTGTAAAACTTAATCCTACTTTTCGACCAGAATCAAACCTTGCTGCTGGTTTATTGAAAGGACATAAACCCTAAAGGCTTGTTTCTTTCTTTCCTAAAGAAAATATACTGGCCCTAATTGTTTTACTTTTATTAAATACAAATTAGAATGCATTATTGAATCAGAAGTAGTGCATATCACATAATAAGTAGACTTTACTTTTCATTTCACAATTAAATACAACAAATTGATGTCAATGCAGAGATATGACATAGCAGTTGGGGACATAACAATCAGATACAACAGAACGGAGTATGTCGACTTCACTGTACCATACACAGAATCAGGAGTGGCGATGATTGTCCCAGTCAGGGAAAGGGGCAACAATAACATGTGGATTTTCTTGAAACCACTAAGCAAAGGAATGTGGTTTGGAAGCATAATGTTATTCATATATACTGGAGTTGTTGTCTGGCTGTTAGAGCGGCTAAGTGGCAACGAATATCTAAATGGTCCCTTTTCACTCAAACAACTTGGGATTCTGATGTTTTTCTCCATATCCGAAGAGAGTTGAGTAAAACACTTACACAGTATACTTTCTCACTGGTTTTGCTCATCTACAGATTTCAAATAACTATGGCAGCCAATGACAAAAATTGCTTAATATATAACTTTTTCAAGAAAAACTCAATATGTTGTTTTAAAAAATGAATTGGTGTATTGAAATAAATAACATTTTTTCTGGTTAATTCTGCAGAGGAGAAGCTGGAATGTTTTTTGTCTAGAATAGTTCTAGTTGTATGGATGTTTGTTCTTCTGGTGCTAGCATCAAGTTATACTGCAAGCTTCGCAGCAATGCTTCTTGTACAGCAGCTTGCACCAACGGTAACTGACATTCGTGAACTCCAGAAGCAAGGAGCATATGTAGGGTTCCACAGAGGTTCCTACATAGAGGGCCTATTGGAAGATATCGGTTTTGACAGATCAAAAATAAGACCCTATGATACTCCTGATGATTTCCACATTGCTCTTTCTAACCAAGGCAGACATGGTGGTGTTGCTGCCCTTGTTCTGGAAGTCCCATACATCAAATTGTTTCTCGCCAAATACTGCAAAGGTTACACAATGGTTGGACCTATTTACAAAAGTGCTGGCTTCGCATTTGTGAGTTCAACTACTCTTTGCTAGCCAATTATTTGAATCTTACCTAAGTATATTAAAAATTTCTAGTTTGCTACTAAATTGTGATGGAAAATCTAACATCCAAATAATAAAATCATGTGCTGCATTGAATTCTACATTCCATTGTATCACTAAAGCTGAAAAGGTTAGATCAAAATAAAGATGAGATTCAGAAATCCTATTTTTCATGGCTAGTACTGAGTAAGATATACTGAAGAATTCTTTAAATATTAGTGTAGTCTAGTTAATAAGGACTTCCTCTTTGGTGATTAGGCACTTCCTAAGCGATCTCCGCTACTTCCTGAAATATCAAGGGCAATCCTCAACATAACAGAAGGAGATAGTATCATTCAAATCGAGAAGAAATGGATTGATCAAAACAGTTGTCAAAATGAGGAAACAGTCACTGATTCAGGTGCTATCGCTTTGGGCAACTTTGGGGGATTATTCCTTCTAACTGGACTCGTGACAACCTGTTGCCTTTCTATAGCCTTGCTGAGGAACCAGTACAAAAAAGGTCAACAGACAGGGATCAACATAGATCATCAGAATCCACAAGGACATGGTCAACAAGAAGAAAATGGGGACATTCAAGATGGAGATCAAAACAATGAAGAAAATGGAGGCTGCAATGATATAGAGAACCAAGCCACAACAATATACATGCCTCATAGTCCGAACACAGATAGTGATCAGCTAGGTGACTGCCCGCAGAATAAGAAGGCAATAGCATTGACGCATTTTGGTTCTCAAGTCACCCACAGGGGAGGCATAACAAATACAAGTGATCAAGTGGCTCAAGTTTAGTTTCATAAACTATGGAGCCAGACCAGGTTGATGCTTGAAGCTCAAAGATCTGCAGTAGACCTATTGATCGTGGGTCAAATAGCTAATCCGTATAGAAACAGAGTAAATTTTCAATTAATAGCTAATCCTATGACGTTGTTTTCTAGATACTTTGATCATTTTCGCTGTTCTGGGCATGTAGGGATGGAGGCCCCCATCCACTAAATTGGAGCTGTAAACTGTTTTTTGGTCCATTGGCCTGGTTAATGGCCTGGGGCACATGCCCTTAAACTCTAAAAAAAATTCAATTAATTTTGTGTCATATATAGGTTAGTAAAAAGGCACCCAATCTGTAGAACGGTTACTATGTTTTCACACCACAAATTGATTATTGTAAAATAAATCACACCAGAGAAGAATTATGGATTTATTGTAACTAGTGCACATGGAACTTCCAATAATGATATTTTTCTTGTCATACCCTTTTGTCGTTGGCACTGGAACAAACTATCATACATTCATACCTGCATAGTCGACATGCAAGTATGCCACCGTGTGGTGCGATGCAACCATGCAACCGGCAGCGAGCGGTGCATCACTTTGCAGGAATCCTGGAATCAACAGGTACACCTAGAGAACAGAAATGAGAGTAGGAGTCACATTGAGAAAATCAAATACAGTAGAAGCAACAGGCACTCAAGCAGTCTGTAGAAACCAACAGCACACAGCATCAGAAACATTCAGGAGCTGCGGCGATGGTGGGGGGATCGAGCAGGGGCGAAACCTTGGGGTGGTAAAGCGTCGTAAGGCAAAGAGCTGAATGAGCGAGATACCCATCCCCGAGCCTTCGTGGTCGCCCCCCAACCGCACGCGGAACGGGCTGTCGCGTCGGGAGCTCGGTTGGCTGAGAGTCTCAGCACTGCGCGCCACCCTTTGGAGGGGACTGGTGGGGGGAGAGATGGCGGCGGCGGCGGCGACGGCGAGCGCAACTGCGGAAGAGGAGAAACGGATGCGCCGCGCGGAACTCCGACGGCCCACTAACCACGAGCAGCCGTGCGAAGGCCCAGTGGCAACACAGTACCGAGCGCATTTGACGGGCCAAGCACGTGGCCCATCGTTCTCTTTTCCGTTTTTTGTCTGACTGTTTTGTGCCAATGGGTTAAAATTAGCTCCTGTGTATCTTTTTTTTAGCATCAGCTCCACAGGAGGGGGTTTTTTTTCGGCAAAGAAAATTTCATTGATACTAAATCAGGTTACATCCTCTCATTACAAAAATAACCCAAACTACACCAACTCCATTGATGGGAGACAAAAAAAAAACCTTGAAAAAGTCATAAATTCCACCATCTAGAATCATCATCCCAAACGGATATGTTACGGACATAAGCTACGATATGAACGAACAGGGGCATCTCACCATCCACCACTGTCATCCTCATATCCATCACTTTTGTAAAATAGAAGTAAACTGCTAAAACTCCACATGCAAACATGATGGAATTGGCGCCGCCGATTACGTCATCGACCTCATCGTCGACACCTTCACCAGATTCGTCATGGGAGAACACAAGTCCAACCGACATCCAGATAGATATCATTGGAAAACAAACTCTCACTAGCCCCCCACCATGGCTGCATAAAACCACAGTGAAACAAAGGAAGGGTTGGAGTACCTTATTCTCCATCAATGATGATGACTTCGTCTTGCCATCACCACTGAGGAACGACATGCTCCATCGCTCCATCGATGATCTTGACGACGTCATACGCCGTGGGCAATCTCTTCAATTGGATCTCCGGAGAAACCTTGAAGACTCGATCTACTAGGGAAAGACTTATTAAAAACGATGGACCCCACTCCCTTCGCCCCTGGCGTGATGTCGGAGAAGGGAGGAGGCCAGCGGTGGTGGAAGGCGAGAGCCGGCGGCGCCCTTCTAGGGTTTGGCGGTGGCGGGGTGATCTAATATTATTCTACATCCAGTGTCAGTGGCTATAATATTATTTGTACGTTGCATATGACAAGAGTATTGGAGCCACCGCTCAAAGGCCCTCTACCACATCTTATATATTCTAGGTGTAAGGTTACATATAAGATCTCATAGAGACTTCATGTCTTTATTGAGGCGTTAATCACTTAATCTTCATTCTTCAAGTTTGTCTTCGTCTGTGAATCTATCTTGCATCATCGAACTAAATACCTTATAACTAGCATGCGGCATTATCTAAAATCTAAATAATTATGTTGTCAACTTATCATAGAATCACCAAAAATATATATGACTCTAGCTAGATGCCATTTTTCTTACACCAGACATGATATTAAAGAGCTTAGGACTTTAGAGCATGGATGACATCCGAGACAACTGATCAGAGACCTAAAAATACATTTTAAGAACAGACAAGATTATGAACTGTTCTGTTCATGTATTCTGGCTGTTTTTTTTTAAGGAATCCATAAATTCCATTAACCAAGTGACACGGCCGAATCGCTGATCACCGTAAACAGAATACAATCGGGAGTATCAATTGTCACAATATCAGAAATACTAGCTTGGGAATGGGAGGTACGACCAAGCACAGCCATCTTGTGTGGTACGCGATTACACTCCCTTGAGAAAACGATTGATAGAGGCAGAAATGAATGCATCATGAAGCAAATCCGTCAGTACGAAGACTAGTCGACCCATGACTGAAAGCCACTTGAATGGAAGCATGGCATCTGTATGAAAAATGATACGGCCAGTTCCTCGCTTCTGCTGCTCACTCCTTGCAGACATGCTAGGATTTTCAGCAGATCATGGTCCAATTTTTGGCTCAACATAAATAGACCTGCATTGCATGCTTACTTCATTCCCTTTACCTTCTCACCAATCTTTGCCTCGAAATTTCCTTACCGCAACAAGAGAGAATAATTCAATTTAGAATGTCCAGATGACACTGCAGGTGCATGACAATTTTCTGCCAAGGTCTATCACTGGCTGCCGAAGTAGTTTGAGGAAAACATCACGCTGAGCCAATCAAAGCAGCATACGCCAATATTAATTTAACTTTGCTCAGTCAAGTCAACTGTGTCGCACTTCCCAATAGAAAGAGCGTGCAGTGCAAGTAACTGACTTCGAGAAGGCAGATCGATCGACCGTGAGACCCAGCTCAAATGTCAACTACTGCAGTCCTTCCTACGTGATCAACTACCAATAATTACTATTCGCTCCATACCTTAAAAAGTTTGACGTTTAGGAAAAGGTTTAGGTCAAACATTAGAAATATAAATCATCAATAATTTTTATGTCTTTGAGTTTGCAAATGTGAAACCTATATGAATAGATTTGTCTTGAAAATAATTTCATAAAAGTATACATATATCACTCTTCGATAAATAATTTTATAATAACAAGAGGTCAAAGTTGTGTTTTGGAGACCGTGTCGCTGTCCTAAACGTCAAGCTTTTTAGGTATGGAGGGAGTAGTTACTATAATCCATAAAAACATATCAACAAATACACCATCCAAAGACAACTTGAAACAAAAAAAAAAAAAAAAGTTAGGGCATGTTTGATAGAGCTTCATCTGATTCTATATGAAAGTGATTCTTTTTTATTCAGGCCTCATTAGCTACAATAGGAGCCCCCCGCCCCCCCCCCCACCCCGAGGTCATGGAGTCAACGGGAGCAAAATGGGAAGTCTTTTTTGACTTGGCTGCTCCCACCGACTTAAAGAATGAACGATAAATGCATCCAAGAAGCTGGAGCCAGTAGGAGCTCCAAAGGGGGCCTCAAAACCACGATGGAAATCACTTCAAGAACAAGGATATGCTACTTTTTTCAACTCTCGGCCTCTTAGTTCATTTCAGAGAAGTCCTAGAATCATCAGAGAATGACTTCTCTCTAAAAAAACTGTTTGGTAGACCTCCTGCTGTATTCAGCAGAGAATCAGCTTTGGGAGCTCTAACAAACAGGACCTTAATAGGTTGTCAAACAGAGGACGACAAAGTTTTCAATATCTATGTCAACATCAATTCATCATAGTTGTTTGTTGCATTATTCAATTTTTATTTTTATATTTTTTTGACAAAGTTGTTGTATTATTATTCAATTGATTGCTAAGCTCGAAGCAACAGTGTACTGCTGCAAACTAAACACTGCAGAAACACTATGGAGAAAGGGGCTACCAAAACAGTCTATATAACTAGTAGGTAAGAGGGTGCAATGCAATCCACAAACCTGACAGCGCCCGAAATGGAGATAGTTAACAGAATCGTCCTGCTCCTCCTGTTATTATTACCTGGAATTACTGCTGCGCAAAATGCTTCTGGAGGAGGAACACAGGAGGTCCATGTGGGGGTCATCCTTGATTTGGAGTCCTTGGTCGGAAAAATAGCAATCACCAGCATTTCATTGGCCCTAGAGGACTTCTATGCTGCCCACCAAAACTATAGCACAAAGCTTGTTCTCCACATCAGGGATTCCAAGAGTGATGATGTCCAGGCTGCATCTCAAGGTAGATGTATGAAACCTTGCTGTGTGTCCATTGCATTTACATGCTATTTTGTGCTGCTGAATGATAGGTTGCAGACACTGTTGCTCAATTATACAGTCGTTTTATTTGAAAATATTTGAAAACATAACTTGAGCATATATGGCTAAGAAGGAACAGAAGAGCATACACGCAAAGGAGAACGAGGCACTAACAGTGTTTGCATAAATCAAAACTTGATGTAAAAGGAACAATACACATGAATAAAAACAAAACATGGAGAATCTTGGCCATTACACGTGGAGAGAAACAATCTTCATTAGTGACAATATGCACTTCTCAACAAATAGATCAGGAAGCAATTTGCATCATATAAGAACAGAAAATGGCCATATCACACCTAGTTGTTCCTAATAAGATGTGAGAGGACAAATTTCCTACAAGCTCTTTACCGTTGGGATTGCATCAAGACAAAATAGCCAAGTTTTGTCACCTTTTTTATTGAGTACTAATGTTACAAACCCAATCGAAAAGGTGTTCAATGCTAGCTTATTTCCTTCTGTTTCTCACAACCGGTCAATGATGTGCATAATGCTAGAATGTGATTCCTAATATGATATATTCGAAGAAATTAATTAACTAACTAATAACAGAGCTAGGGTTAGTTAAAATAGTTACGAGATGTTCCTAGGGAAAAAGAAGGTAAAAAGTGTTCTAAAAAAGAAGGGAAAAAAGGTCAAAAACTGCAGAAAATAGACAAACTGTGAACACACAGATTATGCAGCTGCGGTATCAACACTGTTTTGGTTGTTTGGACTAAGGACAACAATCAATTGTAAATATCCAAGTTTAAGTTTACAAGCACTTGAAATATTGTTCTCTAGAAATGGGATGTGGATTTTTATATTTTTGGGACAATATATCCCGTAGTGAGATCACAGATAGAGTGCAAAACATTCATTCTGTGAATCAAAAAGTCAAATACTCATAGGGAATGCAGCCATCGAGAGGCCACATTTTTTATTGAACACGTAGGAGGGCTCTGTATCTTTATATTATGAGAAGAAGGAAGCAGAGTCAAGATAATCCTTACAAGAACGACACACAAAACCCCCCAAAAAAACTCGCATACACAGAATATAATCCACACCATGCAATGGGGCAGATAGATAAGATATGCCCTTGGCCCTAATTAACCGAGACATCATGAAGCCCTTTGCCAATCCTATGCGAGGTTAGTATTACCGAGACATCATGAAGCCCTTTGCCAATCCTTTGCTTAGTTAGTGTTACTGAGAAGTGAGAAATCATAAAGCCCTTTGCCATGCCTGTTCTTGCTTAGTGTTACTGAGAAATTATGAAGCACCACCCCAATAGGAGGCGGCCTTTTGGGTACCGGAAAGGTTACCATTGAGGAATTTATTACATTTCCAGTACTATAGTTTTTTTTTTTTGAGGAATAGTACCATATTAGTTGTCCTTGAAGATTTTGGTGCTTTGTCCTTGAGGATTTCGGTGCCTATATAGAGAAAATGGTGCGATTGTTTAGTACCAGTGCCTTGCCTATTATGCTCTGCTGCTGCTGGATGTCGACAATTGAATCATTAAGTCCCTCAGCTTGCATCGTTACTGGACAGCTAAGACCACTTGATCAATCACATCGATAAGGGGGTATGGATGTGCAGCTGATCCCTGAAGATTATAGAGACGAATGATGAAACATTGTTATCAATTAGTCTAACCTCACCTGTGCTTGACGAAAGGGAAACACGGACTGGGTTAACAAGTCCTCTGGTTGAATGTGAAGCAATTACTATCTGGTCTTGATTGATTGAAACATGAAAATGAAACATAAATTTGAAGATTTTGTCATGGTAAGACGTAGATTTTTCATCCCAATAGTTCTCAGGCTAGTGGCTTATTTCTCATTTAGTCCGCACAAATTGACTATCATATTTGCATCTTTAGTTTCTTAGTTATAGCTATACTGAATTTACATGGACAACAACCATCTGATGGTAAAGTGTAAGTTTCAGTCTGAGGCTATGGTGTTACCTTTCTTAACCACGAGCAATTATCCTTTGCATCCTTTCGTTGCATCAAAAGTGAAAATGGTGACACTTGTTGCTTGACATATCTAGTTTCAAAATAACTCTTCTTATCAAGATTGCTTTTTCCATTTTCATATTTTTAGGCACTGCCTGTTTTGCTGTGCCTGGAACTGAACCATCTTTGTTCGTATTGGCAGGTGCGTCAGTTGTCTTGCAGAATACGAAGAGAAAGACATGCTACGCATTCTGCCTTACTGCAGCCATAATTTCCACATGACCTACATCGATTTGTGGCTGGAGCAGAACTCGACCTGCCCGGTCTGTAGAATCTCACTGCTTGTGCTTGATAACCCTGAAAGTGAACACACTGCACCTGCTCCTCACTGCTACCGAAATGATTTTTGCGTGATATTGCAAAATCTTTACCCGCCACGGTTAATGCCTATGATTTATCGAGGCGGGTGCTTTTTTTTTCCATGGCCACGGAAAATCGATTTTCCGTGGCGGGCGTCTTTAAAGGCCCGCCATGGAAAATAAAAGCCTAGCTATAAATCTAGGCGAAAGCCAATTATCTCATCACTATCGGGTCCATATATAAACCAGGACTTCCCAACCCCACCAAACCCTAACTCATTTCCCTCCTATCCACTCTCTCTTCTCTCCCTCCCGTGACCTCGCTCTTCCTTCTCTTCCTTGCCTTCAAGGGCTCCCCTTTCCCATGGCGCTCTCCCTCCTATGAATTGGCGACGGCAAGACGCTTGTTGACGGCATTGGCTTAATTGCTTGGAGGTGGCCCTTCCTCTCCATCGTGGCGGCGGCGGCAAGCTTGGCATGGATCCCCTTCCTCCCGTTGTATGCATAATTTGCACAATAAGAAAATGATTTTAGCTACACACCTGGATCTGTTGTTTCATAATTTGTGCTAGGTATCTGTTCTATGACACGCCTCATCTTAGATGCTGATTTCTTATGATAACAATGTGGCCCGGGGTGCATTTTAGCTACTATCTAATTGTCATCTGTATATCTACCTGGCGTGATATTAGCTTCTATTCTTTAAATCATTGTAGAGCGAAGGGTGCCGATGTTCTAGTCTAGTTTCAAAATAACTCTTCTTATCAAGATTGGTATCGTATTTTCCATCTTTGTTCGTATTGGGGACGGTGTCTTGCAGAATACGCGGACATGCTACGCTTTTCAGGTTTATGTCAACCTAAGGCAAGGGTTTGTTTTAACCCGAGAGTAGCGAGGTATCTATAAGCCTAAGTTTTCCATGGCGGTGATTCCTAAAAGTTGCCAATTATCTCATCACTATCGGGTCCATATATAAACCTGTCATTTCCCTCCTATCCACTCTCTCTTCTCCGGGCGGGCACCGCCCACGCCCAAAGGCGGTTGTCCGCAATTGTCTCCGGGGGCGGGGTATCGTATTTTCCCACGACGTCAACCGAACGTGGGGGGATTTCAAAGGGACGGACAAGGCTGTCACAACCGTGGGGGGCCGCCTACCCCCTCAACCGTAGGATGCACCGCAAAAGGTAGGTGAATGTTGACACTTGTTATCATATAAAATTATTAATCAATTAAACATGAGAAAGGGGTATAAATAATAAAAACAACCTAGAATAGGGGTCACTAACATATTTCCATCAGTTTTGGTAATGTTGTGAATTGCGGGGACTAAACGAAAAAAACAGCGAGTTCGCGAGCCATACGACTACGCGACGCAACGCAATCCAACTCCGAGAAAGACTCTAGAAGGCTCCGGATTAATCCCGACGTGGACCAAACTTGACACCGAAGAAAACATCATCTAGAAGACTCCGAAGCCACGGACGCACGACGGGACCCGGGGGACTCCCCCGGGCCGATCGGCCCAATAATGGGGCCGATCGGCCCTACTTGGCCGCCAAGCAAGCCCTCGTCTCGGAACCTTCCTCCACCGCCTCTAAGACGCAATCTAAACCGGTTGTTTAACGTCGGTTTGATCCGAGGGCGTCGGTAGAAGCACGAGATGAATCAAAGATTAGTACCACATGCGCCTTTGGTGAAGGGACATAAGAAGACCCATATATATAGACCCCTAGACCCCCTTTTCGGATCATCAAGTTCTCAATTCAGCAACAACGCTTCAAGATCCAAGTCATATCCCATTTGTAGAAACATCGCTTTAGGAAGAGTAGCAATCAAGACTAGAACTAGTAGGAAGGGAGAAATCCGCTCCGGATCGTCGGAGGCCGGCTCAAGATCAGGCCTCGTTCTTGTAAGTTCTTCATTGTAAGTAGTCTTCAAGTTCGGACACGTTCTTAATATGAATATCTTGATCATGTTTATATTCGAGATTATTTGTTCTAGTATTTACTTTGATTACACGTTTAGCATAGTTGAATTCTTTGTTATGTTCATACATGGATTCGTATAGCGCTCATCTATTGATATCATGGGTGAGTGGTAGAGATGATGTAATCGTGGTGATTAGATCTTATTTACCTGCGTTTGCACCCTATGTGCCGGGTCGTGTGGTAGATCGTGGTGGTGACAGCACCATTGAGTCCTTTGCAATCCATCCCCCGTATGTAGGCCTAGCGGATGATATTATTCGGGTTGTTCTAAGTTTCGGCCTTAGTCTTCACGGATTCTGTCCTCATGTAAGGATTTAATTAGTCTTTCTTCAATGATTGTTAGATGTATTGCACTAATTGAGTAGATCCTAACTTATAGTTTAGAGTTACATATTGGAGTTTCTAATGCTAGCTAGCCTATGAATTGCTATCGTCCACTGTTTGACACTTTCTATTTTCGCCCACTTAGATATGACTTTGGTTGAATCTATTTATCAAGAACTTTATCATTATCTTTATTGTGAACTTTGATCCTTGTTTAATTAATTGATAAGTTTAACACTTAAGCTTTGCACACGAGAGATGATTATGATGTTTAGCACCTATGCATAGTTAATTCATGATAGAAGACTTCTTTCCCCGTGGTAGAATATAAATTCAACACTGGTTCTTACTCCCGGTTAAAATGCTACAATGGTATATTCATATCGTGCGCTTGCGGATACCCATTATAATTGTTTATTTACTTATTAAGAAGTTATCAAGGCATAGTACGAATATTTTATTCCTTGCATATTAGTAGTTTAACTATAGGGATGACAACCTTTTCGGATATGCTATGAAGCGCAATGAATATTTCTTTTAGTTTTATACGAAGCAACATCGATATTCTTTCTAAACGCCATTACTAGTTAGTGACGTTAGAAATACCAACGATGAACGCTAGTCCAAACACCACGTTTGCACTATTGGTCACAGTTCTTGATGTTGGCCAAGGTTCCCCGGTCAAAGAGTCCCTCCACCAAGAACTAACGTAAACGATCTACCAATCCCGCAAGTCTACAACAACTAAGAAATGTACGATGGAAATTAAATAGCTGCAAGATAATCACAAGAGGCGCTTACCAAAGTGTAAGTAGTTTGCAGAGGTACAAGCCGGCAGGTGCCGACAAGTCCCAAGCACTGGTCCTCCTAGGAACAAATGGAACACCGAGGGGCGAACCGACAACTCGGTAGAAAGAACCAAGCTTCTTTCTAGCCTTTCCCTCTCTCACTCTCTAGAATTGGGAGATAGAATAGAAGAAGTAGAAGAAGAAGAAGATCTAATTCTACTCTCTTGCACAAGTGGACTGGTTTCTCCTTGTAAATTGTGTTGTTTTTTGAGAGGGAGAGAGGGGGTCTATTTATACAAAAGGGGAGGGACCTAAGTGCTAAAAATCACCCAAACCGACCTAGGAAAACCTTCCATGTACGACAAACCGACTATCCCACGTCGGTTTCACCGTTTTGGAAGGTAACAAACCGCCTCGCGCCGAAGATGGGCGCGAACCGCCTTGGCGGAGGGTGCGGCCGCACCTTGGGGGGTCTTGCGCGCGCACCTGCGCCGGGCTTCGGCTTCGGCCCGAGCCCCGGCAGCTGGGCTTCCTTGCTCACGAAAAGTTGTATGGTGCAATCGCGCCCGGCCTGGTTTCGACGTTTTGTTGCGATTTGTTTGGGCTTGCCATTTGCTCCTTTGGGCCTTTTTCTATTTATTGATTTTATTTCTTTTTTTTCCTTGTCTTTTTGGCCCAAAGTGACCATCCATGAGTTTGTACGCAAGTTCAAATAAACACCAAAACTTTGGAATATGTTAGTTGAAATTCCTATTTCTAGGTAGTTTTGGTGTTAAGTTGACGGTATTTGAATTGTCGTTGGTTACCGTCAACAGAGCTATGGGAAGGCACACAATGACACAAGGATTAGCAAATAACGAGTGCAGATTAGCGGTTGTTCAATCTAGATCCAAAGTATAAGTCACAAGTGCTGGCTAAGACGTGCCTAGTCGTAGCGCAACAAGATGAAACCAATGAGCGATGGAGAAAAACTATAGCGAGAAGCACACAACAAAGCGCTATTTCGTCTTTTTCTCGTATTTTTGGCGTCCCCAGGTATCACAAAATTTTTTATTTTTCTATTATTTTTTTGATATTTTTCCTGGAACAAGGATCACCAAATAAGGAAAAAATCACAAGAAGAATCACCTAGAACGAGAGGTGATATGCGGCTGTAGAAATTCAACAAGATCTCGAAAAGCGTGCAAAACTCTTGATAATTTTTTTTTTCTTTATTTTCCGAATTTTTTGGCACTTTTCCCGGAACCCAATAGGCCTTTGGCGTATTGTTTTTCTGAAATCGAATCAAGAGTCTCCACAAAAAAATTCAGATTTTTTTTCGACAAGCGAGTCAAAAGTTGTGGCCGTTTTACGAAGGTACCTCAAAATATGGTGTTCGGAAATTCCGAAAAGCACGAATCGGCGGCGGCAGTTAGGGCAAAGCGTCCCTAAACTCCAACACCGAACACACGATGAATCTCCCCTGTCAAGAAGAGCAATAGGTATGCGCCAGATGATGTAAGGAGGGGTGCGGTGCAGGCGAAATTGTGGCGGTTGGCAACCTAACTAGGGTTTGCGGCGGAGAGATCACACAAAGGCGGCTAGCGATGGCAAGTCGAGTAATGTGGTGGAATCGACTTGGTATATGGATGCGGTGGATAGGATAGCGGCGGAAACAGAAATCACAGCGACGGGCGGTTGAACTATGACACGAACACAATCCTAAACCAGCAACTAGACTCGACCAAGGACACAAACTCAACAAAGCAATCTGAAAACGAAATTGCAAGGCACAAGGGGTGATAGGATAGCGGAAAATTTTTTTTGTTGGATTTTTGTGGACTCTAGGTAATAAACAAATATGAATCTAAGGGTAGATGTGAACCTGACGGTATACCTGAAGCTTTGATACCACTTGATGTGAACTAGGGTGGCCTGATCTTCCGAAAGGTTCTGATATCTCTCGATTTGGTGAAAATGAGACACAATCGATCCGGCTTCCGAACAACTCAATCCGAAACCCCGCAATCGCAGCCCCACGTCTCCTCTGGTTATCAACCGGCGTTGCACGGTTGACCTCGCCAAGAAGGCTAAGTCCTTTGCCTGCGAATCGAAGAACACAAGCAAGAACAAGGAAGAATGCAACCAATTTGCAGATGAATGATTAATCTCACGAGTTGGGGTCTCACAAACCGATGAAACGGCGAAACTGTTCTTGACAGAATAATCTAAGCAAAACCCGAACCCTAACTTGGGTGACGGCTACTGATATATAGAGTTTAGGGGCGTGCAAGACCCCCTGGATGCGCCCCTATTGGGCTCCAACACGATACATGGCCCAAAGACCGAAATACGGTGGCGCAGCACCAAAACAGATTCTGGACGCCATAGTATTTCGATGATTCCTGTGGACTCCTGACGAATTTGGACCTGATTCTGGTGCCATTGGAAGCGTCTTGAAATTATCTTTCCAATGATATAAAGATCGTCCAAATCGAAGCCCGTATGTGACCTGGGCGTCCGTTTTAGTGCAGGCTGTCCCTGGACTCCGAAACCGACTTGAACGCGAATCGGTTTGGGCCTCCATCTTGATTCCAACGCCGTGGCTGCTCCTCCACGCCTCCAAGTCGTTCTCCAAGTCCTTGCCGGTCCTCTCCTTGATTCCTAAGCAAAACAAAGTCATTAAGTAGCAATCTATTCTCAAGTTCATCAAAAGACTTGCTTAGGAACGAGGTCACCTGTAAATTTAATTGTCGTGCGCGTGCTCTTGTAATTGGACCTTGAATGTCCAGCAGAGGTTCATCTTGTGCATGTGAAAGAGTGATGTCCTCATCACCTTTGACGATGAAGGGTCCTTCCCATGGGCTGAGAAGTTTGTGTCTGCCTTCTGTCTTTTGATTTCTCTTGAGTACTTGGTCTCCTGGGTTTAGGTTTCTTGGTCGTGCGCCATTGTCGTAATGCCTTCTTAGTCCTTGTAGATATCTTGCATTCTGTAGGATGGCATTTTCTCTGACTTCTTCTGCACAGTCGACTTCAAGTCTTCTTGTCTGTTCTCTTCTCCTTCTTCGAACTGCTCTATCCGTGGAGAGCTCCATATCAGATCTGCTGGTAATACCGCTTCTGATCCGTATGTTAAGAAGAAGGGGGAGTAGCCTGTTGCTCTGCTGATTTGAGTTCTTAGGCGCCAGACAACCTTTGGTATCTCTTCGATCCATTTTGCTCCGTAGTCTTTGAGTTCTTCGTATAGTCTTGGTTTTAATCCGGCAAGGATGAGTCCGTTGGCTCTCTCAACTTGTCCGTTTGCTTGGGGATGTGCTACAGAGGCATGGTCGATTTGTATGCCGCAATCTCGTGCACAATCTTCGAATTCTGCCGCTGTGAAGGGTGATCCGAGGTCAATGATGATCCTGTTTGGGCATCCCGAATCCGTGCATGATCTCCTGGATGAACTCGACTGCTTTGTTGGAGCTGTAGTTGACCAATGGCTTGTATTCTATCCACTTGGTGAACTTGTCAATTGCTACGAAGATGTATTCGAACCCTCCTTTGGCTCTTTTAAGTGGTCCGACTTGATCCAGTCCCCAGCACGAAAAAGGCCATGATGGAGGTATGCATATCAGGTTGTGCGCAGGTACATGCGCCTGTCTTGCAAACATCTGGCATCCTTTGCATCTTCTGACGAGTTCTTCTGCGTCTTTGAGAGCTGTTGGCCAGTAGTATCTTGTTCTTAATGCTTTTCCCACGAGGGTTCTCGACGCTGCGTGGTTTCCACAGCATCCAGAATGGATTTCTTTGAGGATTTCCTTTCCTTCTTCGGAGCCGATGCATTTGAGTAATACTCCTAATGATGCTGCTCTCTTATATAGCTTGTCCCCGACGAGCACATAGTTCTTGCTTCTTCTCAAGATTCTTGTTGCTTCTGTCTTGTCTTGGGGTAGCGTCTTGTTTTTGATGAAGTTGATGATGTCTTCAATCCAAGGAGTGGTTCTGCGACCTGGAGATATTATCATCACTCCTGTTAGGGCTGACTGCTCCCAGTTTTCATGTTCTGAGTTCTCTTTGATTGAAGGCTTCGAGAGTTCTTCGACGAATACTCCTGGTGGGACTTGAGCTCTATCAGATCCGAGTTTGGCTAGTACATCTGCAGCCACATTTGCATCTCGGAGCACGTGGAGGATTTCTAGGCCTTGGAAGTTCTTTTCCAATTTGCGTACTTCTGCGCAGTATAGGCCCATATTATCCTTTGTGCAGTCCCAGTCTTTGTTGACTTGGTTGATGACAACCGCGGAGTCGCCGTAAACTTGAAGTCTTTTAATTCCCAGAGTCTTCGCTACTTTGAGGCCGTGGATGAGTGCTTCATTTTCTGCCTCATTGTTGGTAGCTTGCCACTTTATCTGCAGCACATATTTGAGTTGTCTTCCGTCTGGAGATATGAAGAGAATCCCTGCTCCTGCTCCCCCGAGCTTCAATGAACCATCGAAGTACATGCTCCAATGTTTCTTGATGTCATCGGGTATTGGCGGTTGGAGCTCCGTCCATTCTGCGATGAAGTCTGGAAGTGCTTGGGATTTGATTGCTCTTCATGGGGTGAACTCTAGATTTAGTGCTCCGAGTTCTACTGCCCATTTTGATATGCGTCCTGTAGAATCCTTGTTTCGTAGGATGTCTCCTATTGGAGAATCTGTGACCACCGTAATCTTGTGGCTGTCGAAGTAGTGCCTTAGTTTCCTTGATGTGATCAATATGGAATAGAGTAGTTTCTGTATGTGCGGGTACCGAGCTTTGGACTCTGAGAGGACCTCGCTCACGTAGTAAACTGGCCTCTGGGTTTTACTGCTGTTCCCGGGCTCTTCTCTTTCCACGATGATCGCTGAGCTGACTACTGTGTTGGTAGCCGCTATGTAGAGCATGAGATCTTCATGGTCTCTTGGAGGAGTTAGGACTGGAGCTGACGTTAGATATTGTTTGAGTTCTTCAAATGCCTTGTCTGCTTCCTTAGTCCATTCGAACTTTCCCTTGTTCTTGATCAATTTGAAAAAGGGGAGTCCTTTCTCTCCAAGCTTTGATATGAATCGTTTAGTCTTTGCCATGCACCCTGTGAGTTTTTGGACGTCTTTGACATTTCTGGGCTGCCTCATCTCTGTGATGGCCTTGATCTGTTTGAAGCTGGCTTCTATGCCTCTGCTGCTGACCAAGAACCCAAGCAACTGTCCTGACGGTACTCCAAAAACACACTTTGTTGGATTGAGCTTCCACTTCCACTTCTTGAGGTTGTTGAAAGTCTCTTCCAGGTCTTGAATCAGAGTATCTGGCTCACCACCACGTCGTCTACGTATGCTTCGGCGTTTCTGCCAATCTGCTCTTCTAGACAAGTCTGTATCGCTCTTTGATACGTTGCTCCGGCGTTCTTTAATCCGAATGACATTGTCTTGTAGCAGTAGGCACTGAAGGGGGTGATAAAAGAGGTCTTGCTCTAATCTTCTTTCTTGAGTGCTATTTGGTGATAGCCTGAGTAGCAATCCAGGAATGATAATAGGGCTGATCCCGCTTTGTGGAGTCCACTATCGGTCAATCCTTGGTAGCCCAAATGGATCTTTTGGGCAATGCTTGTTTAGATACGTGTAGTCCACACACATGCGCCATTCTCGAGGTGTTCTTCTTACGTACGAACTGGATTAGCTAGCCAATCTGGATGTAGGATTTCTCTGATGAATCCTGCTGCGAGTAGTTTCATGATCTCCTTCTTGATGGCTTCTTTCTTTTCTGGTGAGAATCTCCTCAGTCTTTGCTTGATGGGCTTTGATCCCATATTGATATCAATTACGTGCTCGGCCCGGCTCCTTTGGTACGCCCGGGCATGTCTGGCGGTTTTCGAGGCAAATATATCTTTATCTTTGCCTTATGAAGCCTGGGGCGCGAATTCCTATTTGGGGGATAGTGAGAGCTGATGATCGCCGTCTTGGATGGATCACCAGTCTGTAAGTCGATGTGCTTGACGTTGGCTTCTTCTGGGGGGTACCAAGATTGCTTGTTTCTTGGCTGGTATCTCGAGTTCTTCTGGTCTTGTCGCCTCAGCCATGCGATGGACTTCTCTTTTTTCGAAGAGTGTTTCTGACTTGTTTGCTATCTCCACGGCTTGGACATCACACTCGAAGGCCTTTTTGAGGTCTCCCTTGATCGAAAGAACCCCGAATGGCGCCGGCATCTTTAGCAATAGATACAGGTAGTGTGGAATAGCCATGAATTTTGCAATTGCTGGTCTTCCCATGATGGCATGATATGGAGACTCGAGATCTGCTACTTCGAACTTGATGTATTCCGTCCAGTAGTTTGTCGGTTTTCCGAAGGTGACTGGAAAGGTGACTTGCCCGATTGGTATTGCTGCTCGTCCAGGAACTATCCCGTAGAAGGGGGTGTTGGAGGGCGCGATCAATCCTGAAAGGTCCAGTCCCATCTTGTCCAGTGTATCTGAAAATATGATGTTCAGCCCTGCTCCTCCGTCGATCAGTACCTTGGTTACTGTCACCCCAGCTATAATGGGTTCTATCACCAAGGGATACAGGCCGGCGTTGCCTACGCTTGTCCACTGATCCTCCCTTGTGAATTGAATCGGGTATTGGACCAGTTGAGGTATTATGGTGTTGCGGGCTCTGCTGCCATGATCGATCGTAGTGCTAGCTTGTCTTGTCTCTTGCTCTTTGATCCAGGGACTCCGGAGAATATGACGTTTAGAGATCTTGTTGCTTTCTGGAAGTCTCCTATATTCTGTCCGTCGTTGTTTTCTCCTTTGCTTTCTTGGTCGTCCCTTTTCTGAGCTGAATCTCTTCCCTTGCATCTCTCTTGGAAGGTTGTGCAGTTTCCGAGCGAGTGACGAGCTCCAGGATGGAAGACGCAAGGAATGTCTTCTAGGTTGACGTTGTCCTTGCTGCTGCCACTGCTCTTGTTGTTGCTGTACTTCTGTTTGTAGGGCTTCTTCGGCTTCTCTGCCAACGTGACTGTGTTGTCTGGCCCTTGCTTTTTGTACTGCTGAGAGTTGTTCTATTCTTTCTTTGGGCCTTCCGTGTTCTTTCTCTCTGGGAAGCGATCACGGGTTCTTTCTTCAATGCCGATCATCTTCTCAATAGTAAGCTTGAACTGTTCGTTGGTTCTTGGGTTGTCTTTGTAGAAGTCCGAGAATTGCCACCTCTGAGAAATTCCATTACCGAACGCGTCCACCACTTCTCTTTCCGTGATGTCGTGTACTTGGGATCTCATCTCTCCAAATCTTCGTTAGTAGTCCCTTAGGGATTCTCTCGGCTTCTGCTTGAGGCTCTTCAATTCAGCCTGTGTGATAGGATGGGTGATGATTCCTGCGAAGTTGTCGCAGAATATTCTCTGCAAATCTTCCCAGTATTTTATGGAGCCCTCTTCGATCTTGTCGAACCATTGGAGCGGCAGTGCTTCTAGAGCCATGGGAAAGAAAACGGCCTTTGCGTCATCATCTCCTCCAGCCAGCTCAATGGATTGTGAGTAGACTCTGAGCCACTGCTTGGGCTCTATTTTCCCATCATATTTTGAGTGGTTTGAAGGTTTGAACTTTGCGGGTAGCTTGACTTCTTGCAATCTTTCTGCGAAGCAAGGGAATCTGTCGTAGCCCCCTGTTGTCCTTCCTTCAGTTTGTCCCGAGGATCTTGCTCCTCTTGTTGGGGTTCTTGCGGGTCGGTATGTGGACTCCACGACTTCTTCTGGTCGGCTTGGTCTTGAGGTGGGATTGGCCCTCTGGGGTCTCTGGTTCCTACCATCCCTCCGGTGTTGCCTTGAATTTCTGGAGTTCTCCGGCGTACCCAACCTTTCAAAGACGTTAGACCGGTTTCTCTGAGTGTGCGAATTGTTTACCTTCGACTGGGACCCAGCGGGATCTCTTTCATGGATGGCTTTCTGAAGCGCTTCCTTGATGAGCCTCTCCTCGTCATTTAGGTTCGAAGCAGTCTTTAGGCGGTTGATCAATTCTTGCATCTTCTCGTGTGTTGTTTGATGATCGTCCTCAGCTTCTCTTTCAGACTTCATCTTCTCATACTCGCGCAGGTCGGCTTGGTATTTGTTCCAGGCTTGTTTGCGCTTGTTTGCTCTATCTCGGCGTCCTCCCTTCAGCTTGTTCCTTCTTAGCCGTGAATGACATTGGTCTTCTCCTTCATCTTCTTGGGTTCTTTCGTCCGCCAAGATGTTTGATAGGCCTTCGTCAGTGGACCTGATGTCAAGGGCATCTGGAGGGTTAAGCGGCGTGCGGGCTCTTGCTACCATTAAAATTTCATTGGTTGCAGCCGCCTTCGGACGCCACTCCTTCCGTCTAGGGAAGATTCGTCGCTTGTCATCCCTGTTCATCGTCGCGTCTTGACGATCTGCCTTTGTGAGGGTTCTAGGCCAGTGGACAATGCACTCCTCCGGCGTCCTTGTTAGGATGAGCCCTCTTTGCGCACCTTTCAAAGGAATCTCTAACCTCCTTTTGAAAGTAGTCTTGATACGCCTCGTATGCGTGAACGCTGCATTGCGTAGTCCCGTTGGGAATTGGTAAGGCAACTTTGGGCCGGTACTCGAGTTGTCTTTGTTTTCGCCTTCTATCTCCGAGTTGGGGTTGCCTTTCTTAAAAAAATTCTTCTTCGAGTCGGCCTTGGTCCCCTCGTCCTGATCGAAGTAGGAGTACGGCTTCGTGTTCCTTCCGGAGTCCATCTTGGAACTTTGGACGTCTTCCTTCCCCGAGTCTGCCTCGGTTTCGGGTACCTCCACGTAGCCTTCCAAGTCGTTGTCGAGCTTGTTCTCCGTTTCTGAGGCGATGTCGGTGAGCGTCAACTGCTCGTGCTTTTCGGCGAGTCTTGATTCCTCGGTCTTGGTCTTCTCGACGATGTAGCTTTGAGTCTTGTCGTTGTGGTCGATCTCGCAAGCCCATGATCCGAAGATGATCATCTTCTTCGCCGACGAGCCCATGATGTCGTGGTCCGCCGAACTCTCGTGCTGAAATTCGACGAGAGCCCCTACCTGGCGCACCAGTTGTCGATGTTTTACGACCGAGAGCCCGCCACGGGGTGAACCGGGCGGTTTGTTCGGGCCTCGATGAACCTGGAGTCCAGTGGTGTGTTGCGCAGTTGACATGGAGAGCGGGATTTTATACTGGTTTGGGCCCTCGATCCGTGATCGAGTAAAGACCTTTACGTCCAGTCGGCGTGAGCCTGTTTTTGATTGATGGGGTCAACCGAGAATCGGTTGTAAGGTTTACAGCACTTGATGTGTTCAAGTTGCGCTCTCCTCTACGAGGTGCTCTTTGGTCGCCTTTTATAGTCCAAGGAGCCAAAGAGCTTGCTACGGACCTAGTCCAACTCAAAGAGGGTTGTCCGTAGAGGATTCGAACACCCAAACTCTTTACATGGCAGTTTGACTAGGATTCTATCCTGATTACAACAGAAGTCTACCGTAGCTATGCTTCCATTGCCTTCTGGGAGTTGTTTGTGCCGTAGGCTAGGATAGAATCCTGCAAACAACTCTGTAGAGTCCTTAGGTGATCATGTATCCACAGGGGAATAGAGAAAGACAACCTCAAGGCCAAATTGGACCAAAGCACCCCTAAACTACGGATCCAGGCCGGCCCAGGAGCCTAGAGGAGAAAGGCGGTCACGAGACGGGCCACCCCTGGTCCGGCCGGACTGGAAGTGGGTCCGGTCGGACCCACGCTGCCGCCTCTCGAGTCGACCTTTCACAGGCGGTTGCATGCCGCCATGCATAGGCGGTATTGCTATTTGTTTCCATTTTTACCTGCACGAAACCGACCATGTTAGATATAAATAGAAGGGTAGAGCTCTCACCTCAACACACACCACACAAGAGCTCTCTCCCTCCACACTTGTATCTTTTACTTTTTGGTTAGTATTAGGAGCTTGGCAAGATTTAATACAAGTTCAAGATCAACTATGGAGGTGCTTGGTATGATCCATTTATTGTTCTTCATATCATGTTCTTCATCTTGTTATTGTTCTTATTATCAATGTAGCTATGCTATGAACTAGAGTATAGTTCCTATGATATGATCTTAGCATATGAACTAGTATATAGTTTTCATGTTATGATCTTGTCATATAGAACTTTATGCTTATCTATCATACATACATGTTTAGACCAAATCCAAGTTGAGATGTAGAGTTCTACTTCAAGTTAGTCTTGGTCGTTGTTGGGTTGCGGGATCATCGTTTGTCCTCGTGGCGGATGCTCTAGTAGAAGGACCCCGGGGACGGGTAAGCCTTATTACACACTAGAGTAGTAGTCAATAGCTTGGACGTGGTGTCTAGGCTAGAGGCTACCTTCGGTTGCCCCATTCATCAGACGGACGAGGTGGTAGGCAGCAGGTGGTGACAGCCCCGTCCGTCCCTTGTAATCCCCCATGTCTCGGGTGGTGCAGAGCATTTGCCGGTATCACTTGGCAGACCAGGTGCGCTCCGGTGCCGAAGTAAGTCAACAGTGACCATGGCTATCTTAACTTAGAATCTCTAATGGTACAAGCATGTAGTATACCCTGCTCTCTAACATAGCTATTTAGGATATGCCTTGCTCCAGTTTAGGGTCTTCTTTATCCTTGAGATTGCTTGAATGTGTGTGTCAAGTTATCCTTCTTATCCTGTTCTATCCTAGTTATGAACCTTGGTCTATTGCATAGTCATGTTATTGTGTCCATGTTCATATTAGAGACTTCTACACCATGCCTTCCCTGTGGAAATACGATACCCTCGAATACTTAGGGTGAAAGCTACAATGGCATTTCCGTGCGCTTGTGGAACCCTTTCTATTTGCGTTAAAAAACGCCAACAAGCTTTCTGGCGCCGTTGCCAGGGAAGGCGTTGGTTAAAGGAATGATCTAGTTGAACATGTTCATGATAATATACTTGTGTAGTAGCCTTTGTTTACAACAGGGTTTTATCATAAAAACAAAAAAAAATATATATGATAAAAATTAAATGTCCTTCTTTGATAGCTTCAATAAAAATTTGAAAAAAAAACAACTAGCTCAAATTGCTGCTCCCGCATATGTTTTCCATTGAGGTAATTACAAGGGATGGTAAGTCCCTTGTGATCTACCATATCGTAACCATGGAGGAAAAATCGAGAAAGCATTGGGGTGTACAACCCCGATCCGATGGGCGTTGAGCTAGCTTGGGGGAGGACCACAACAAGGTAATGAGAAACCTACACTCTCATCCTTTGTCCATTACCTTGTCAAAAAAAAAAAAAAACAAAAAAAATATTGTTCACCTTGCAATGCCTTTATCTCCATTGGATGAATCTTGTTATCAATTTGTGCTTCCTCTTTCTATATTGGTATGTTATGGTTTGGAAGTTTTGGTTATTCGAATGATCATGCTTCCATAGGCTTTTTGAATTAAGCATGGTGCTTAGGTCAAAATGTCTACCTTAATCGATTAGACAAGGAGTCGAGTTTGATTATTGAACCGAGCCGCTAGTATAGAATTTGGTCGACCATATGGACTAACCCCCTGTAGGAATTTATCAACTTCAAGAGGGTGTGTCCCGGAGATGACAATGGAGATTAGATCTTGTGCGGTGAACCAAAAAAAAATATTTTTTATAATAATATGAATAATAATAAAATAAAAAAAAAAAAAAAAAAAAAACTTTCAAACCCCAAGTATGGTTGTCCCTGTTCTTACAATTTCATCACAAGACAAGCTTGGGGGGGAGTCTCCAACCACGCCAACAATCACGACATCAACTCGTGGCGTGCACAAGCTATAGCAACGTTCTTAACCAAAGGTAAGTCAGAAGCTAGCTTGGGGGTGGACTCCCACAAAGGTAAATCTCACATTTATTTAATCATTTCTATCTTATAAATGATGAGATATGATGAAAACATAATAACAATAATATATATTCCACTCTCATATGTGTTAAGGAATGTTAGTTTCTTCCATGTTGAAATGATGAATAGTTGCTCTATCTATAATTCACTAGTGCCTAGTTTATAACTTTGTATTCCCCAATGTTTAGGTTTGTTGGCTAAAAATGTCTCATCCTAAAAACTTGATAGATTGTGGGTTTGCAAATACATGATCCCTTTCTAAGTTGTTGCGGATATGATATGGTGCAAAAGAGATTCTACTATAATTTCGTTCCAAGTGAAACTTGACATCCGGGATTTTTTTTAAAAAAAAATAAAAACGAGAGAGAGAGAGAGAATATGGCTATGCTAAAAAAAAGAAAAAGAGAAAAGAAGAGATGAAAAATGGACATATGTCCAAGGGCGAGTAGAGCCCACATCTCCCAAAAAGAAAAGAGAGGAAATAATGGACACAAGTCCAAGGGTGAGTAGAACCCACCTCTCCAAGAAGATAGCCCATATTTCCTCAAAAGCATTTAAAATAATAATAATAAATAAGTAAAAATCCTGGATAGATGGTTGATCAAAAGAATGGATGATTAGTGTTTCTATAGCAACCGTTATATCTTGCAACCACCCAAGAACTTGGAGAAAGTTAAAAGCCCCACAAACGTTGAGTAATAAAGGGTGGATAAAATGCCGACTCATTTAAACAACGGAACAATACTTTGTTATAAGCATGGTACTTTTTGAATTATATTAATTGTCATTGTAGCAACTCCTGATCAACAACCAAGTACTTAGCTATTTGCTCGGGACGAGCAAAGGTTAAGCTTGGGGGACTTCTTGGCGGTCGTTATCGACCATTTTATACCGCCAATTTTTGTTCAAATCCGGAGAAACAAGCATACTTATGACACATATACATATACTATGATCCCATTCCACTTGTTTCTCGAGATAACATGTTTTGCAGGATAAACACCGGAAACAAGTGGAAATGCATGAAGTAAATAACAAAGCGCAAAGCATAATACACATTCCAGAAATGCGCAACCAAGGGGGAATAGAGAAAGACCAACTCAAGGCCGAATTGGACCAAAGCACTCCTAAACTACGGATCCAGGCTGGCCTGTTGACGTTTCTTAACGTCGCAGAAGAATCCGCAAGCGTACAGAATTGTCGTTGTAGTTTCACCCGAAAATATTCAGGGTATCGTATTTTCCACAGGGAACGGAGGTACTCTCTCCTAACTAGTTCTCCCAAGGACACACAAGGCCAAAGATGGGGATGATTATTGAGAAGGATCCATACACCTTTAAGGTCTATGGATAGCCTCGCTTAGAGCTACTTGTTCACTTTGGGCACCGGCAGTCGCCCAAACTGGGATGGAGACCGGCATTTAGCACTGCGCCACACCCGAACATGGGGGGATTACAAGGGACGGACAAGGCTGTCACAACCCAGCCGCCTACCCTCTCAACTGTGGGATGCGCCACAAAAGATAGGCAACCCCTAGCCCAGACACCACATCTACACTAGTGATTATTACTCTAGCGTGTTAATAAGGCTTACCCGTCCCCGGGGTCCTTCTACTAGAGCACCGCCACAAGGACGACTATCAATCTCGCAAACGAGTAGATAATGCTTGGATAAACATGAGACAATAAAGGTTATCGAAATCATGGAAACTTACTTAGCCAAGATCCCATGAGGGAGCCGAGCACGAATCCACCGAGGTACAAGTCCGGGGAGTCGCCGACAAGTCCCAAGCACTTCCCGCTCCCGCCCTCACATCTCTCCTCCGCCGATCTCTCTACTACTAATGTGAGCCTAAGCCCATTGGAGTGAGGTAGAAGAGTAGAGGGGGAGAGCTCTCTTAGAGGAGAGGGAGAGACTCTTGCCCTTGGAATTGGTGTGTGTTGAATGAGGGGAGAGGGCCTCCTTTTATAGGTAGACGAGAGGGGGCTCTTTGGAAGATGGCCATCCCCACAAGGAAGGAGCAAAACCGACCTTGGAACACCTTCCTAATCAGCCCAAACTGACCAATCAACGTCGGCAACACACTTTTTGGAAAGTAATGAACCGCCTCGAGAAAGCTGGGCCCGGTTGGCAGCCGCCAGGGTGCGCGCTCACCACTTGGTGCGCCCGCACCAAGATGTGGGCCGTTTGGCATGAAATTTTGCAGGAGTGCTTGGGCCTCGGAGTAAGCTTCGTTTCGAGTATTTGTTCGCTGAAATCCGATTTCGTATGAGAAAGTTATGCCCAAAACATTGAACCCATGTCCTGCGGCCCGGTATGATTTCGTGTTGGATTTGGGCCTCGACTTTTTGGGCTTGTTTCATCTATTTCATCCCCGGCCACACATTGAGCTGTACTCCTATGCACTTAATGCATCGTGTTGGGCTCATTTCCATTGGGGTGAAGGATGTTCTGAAGTACGCTTTCCCAGAAGGCACCTTTTGGTATATTTTCCACTTGTTTCTTATATAAATCTGCACAATAATAATTTGGACACTACAAGTGGAAATATGTGAGCTATAAATGTATATGAGTATGATAAGGTATAGTTTCACTCCCTTTATGGTAGTAAGTTGAGTTGAAAAAATATATCGTTGGTGACCGTCAACAAACTCCCCCAAGCTTACCCTTTTTTGGCGTCCTCGAGCAAAAATATAAGTACTTGGTTGTTGATCGGGGAGTTGCTACTATGCCGATTACGTTTTACAAGTGCCAGGGTTATAATAAGATTTTCTACTAGAGTTTGAATAAAAATGGCACATCTTTTTTTTCCGCCCTTTATTACCTTTCATCGTAGCGGGGCTTTTTAGCTTTTCTCAAAGTCTTGGGCGGTTGCGGATAGAACGGTTATAATGTAAATACTTATCATTCATCCTTTCGATCAACTTTTTATCCGGGATTTATTTATTTAGATTATTTTTTTTTCCGAGAAAGTATGGGCTTTATTATTATTATTATATATATTTTTTGGAGAGGTGGGCTCTACTCGCCCTAGACTTTTCTTTTTTTTTTATTTCCTCTCTTTTTTTTTTGGAGATGTGGGCTTTACTCGCCCTCGGACACATGTCCATTTTTCATCTCTTTTTCTTTCTTTTTTTAGCATAGCCCATATCTTTTTCTCTTTTCAAATTAGATTCTGGATGTCAAGTTTCTCTTTTTGGGACGAAATCATAGCAAATCTATTTGTACCATATCATACTTGGCAACAACTTAGACTAGATAGAGCTTATGCAACCCACATGAATCGGGTTTTTCGGGACAAGTTTTTAGACTTAGCCACTAAACCCAAACTTTAGAGAAATTCGAATTATAAACTAGGCACAGTGCAAATCATAAGACAGAGCAACTATTCATCATTTCAACAAGGGAATAAATCTAGACATTTTCATAGCTCATATGTATAGGAATGAATTTTATTTATTTATATATTTTTTAGCATAACTCATCATTTTATAAGATAGAGAATATAATCAAAATGTGAGATACACGTTACCTTACTTGGAGTCCTCCCCAAGCTAGCTCTTTACTTACCTTTCCTGGTTGTGCTAGCGGTCAGGCGCGCAATGATTTGAGTTGTGATTGGTTGCGTGGTTGGAGGCTCCCCAAGCTTGTCTTTTGATGTCATCACAAAAAACGGGGACAAGGAACTTGGGGTTGAAAGGTTTATCTCCTCTTTCATTTCTCCCCGCGCCTCTTCTCTCCCCTTTTTATTATTGTGAGGCGTGAGAGTGAGAGTTGCACAAACCATCGTTTGAAGAGGAAGGAGTTCATGGTAGTCGTTCGTCTCGTCCTTCTCCACCGTGAATTGCTCGATGATTGTGCATTGTGTTGGGTAGATCTTAAAAGTTTGTTCATCGTGTTGGGAGATCTCCCCACACTTGGTCTTGTACCTGGCTTTATTAAAAAAAAGAAGAAAACAAAAAAAAATAAAAAAAACACATGGCTCTATCGGCATGAATATCGTAGAGCCTTTATTTGTGAGAACTTTATTTTATTTTATTTTATTTTATTTGTTCACCTCATCATAACTCAAGCAAGGCTCATAAAAGAGGCAAGTGTAAGCATAGGCTTGATTCATCTCCAACATAAAATACTCCCATAGATCATGACAACAAAGCTCTAAGTTCATTAACCAAGATCCAACGCCATGTCGAATTTTGATTAAAGGAGGTCTTTTTAACCTAAGCACCATGCTCAATTTAGAAAGACCTATGGATGTGCTGTACGAGCTCATCCAAACTAGAACATAAATCAAAAACACGGGAAGCATAAAGTTTTGGTTCTATGGAGACAAAAATGAGTGAATGATTTGGTGAACATTACCTTTGCATACCTGGATATTTTTACCGTCAGTATTTTACGGATGAAGCATCGAAGTTGTTGCTGCAGGTTACGTGATGGCTTTGTCTAGGTGTACCATAAGACTAGGCCACACACACACAAATTTGTGTGTACGGGCCATGGGTCTTGATGGTAGCAGCAAGGGATGAGAGATAAACCCTTCTTGCTCGAGGAAGCAATGATGGGTGGAGTTAGGCAAAGCACTTTGGTATGTGTCTTGACCATGCGGGGCCAACTGCTCCTATCTTCTCTTATTGATTTTATTTTTCTATTCTATATTTTTTTCAACAACACTCTTTTTTTTTTACTATTTTTTTTATTTTTCTTCCTTTTTTATTTTTTTAATCCTTTTTCTTTTTTTTTTTCTATTCTTTTTTTTTCAGCAAGGTAGGGTGACATCAACTTTCATCATTTTTTTTGTGTGATGCCTTAGTGTATAGAACTTGAGGTTTTCATCATCTTTCCCCCACACTTGGACTTTTGTGCAAAAGTCAAGTGTGCAAAGTCCGGGTCTCCTTTTGAGTGTGTTCCACCATCCATGGGCATCAAAGTTTTTTTTTTTTTTTGATGATGTCGGCCCCATGCTTTCAAGCACCGCATGCCTCTTTTGATCTTCTTAATCGATCTTCACCGAAATGGTTAGCGACAAGAATACCCGAAGGTGCATACTAACTTGATAACATGCTCTTGCTTTTATTAATATAAGAGAGAAAGGCTTTTTTTTGATAATCCAGGGGTATCTCCCGGCAGTGCTTAAGTTGTGGTCATAAGCTTGACCGCGAGGAAAACATCTTGCAGCTAACAGCGGTGAAGTTCCCAATTTCACCACTGAGAGTTTAGCGTTACGCGCAAGTTGCAAGATTAGCGTCATCGTGCTACTACGAGACTTGCAACCATTCTCTTGAAAAGTTTTACAACAAGGACCAAGAGATGGTTGTAATCTCTATAGAAACACTCGGCTAGAAGCAAAACAAACTCTAGAGAACCCAAAGGTGAGTATGAAACATGAGATGTTTCGAATGAAAACCTTGTCATGCTCAATTTCGGGTTTTTGCTTGGTCTCAAGAGTTGTCGCTTCATGCATGTCCATGGCATAAGAGTGAAGGACGAACATTGAATCTCGACCATTGTCAAGAACAATGTTTTGTTGGCTAGAGGGACATGACTTGTGTTCGAGTGAAGGCGAGAGGTATTTCGTTTAACAAAGATGCAAAAGCAACTAGGTGAAGCGAATGGAATTATGAACGTCGCATCCTCGAACATTTTTTGGTGGGGAATAGAGAAAGACCAACTCAAGGCCGAATTGGACCAAAGCACTCCTAAACTACGGATCCAGGCCGGCTCGTTGACGTTTCTTAACGTCGCGAGAAGAATCCGCAAGCGTCTTTAATTGTCGTTGTAGCTTTTCACCGGAAATATTCAGGGGTATCGTATTTTTCCACGAGGAACGGAGATACTCTCTCCTAACTAGTTCACCCAAGGACACACAAGGCCAAAGATGGGGAGGATTATTGAGAAGGATCCGTACACCTTTAAGGTCTATGGATAGCCTCGCTTAGAGCTACTTGTTCACTTTGGGCACCGGCAGTCGCCCAAACTGGGATGGAGACCGGCATTTAGCACTGCACCACACCCGAACGTGGGGGGATTACAAGGGACGGACAAGGCTGTCACAACCCAGCCGCCTACCCCCTCACCCGTGGGATGCGCCACAAAAGATAGGCAACCCCTAGCCCAGACACCACGTCTACACTAGTGATTATTACTCTAGCGTGTTAATAAGGCTTACCCGTCCCCGGGGTCCTTCTACTAGAGCACCGCCACAAGGACGACTATCAATCCCGCAAACGAGTAGATAATGCTTGGATAAACATGAGACAATAAAGGTTATCGGAATCGTGGAAACTTACTTAGCCAAGATCCCATGAGGGAGCCGAGCACGAATCCACCGAGGTACAAGTCCGGGAGTCAGCCGACAAGTCCCAAGCACTTCCCCGCTCCCCGCCCTCACATCTCACCTCCGCCGATCTCTCTACTACTAATGTGAGCCTAAGCCCATTGGAGTGAGGTAGAAGAGTAGAGGGGAGAGCTCTCTTAGAGGAGAGGGAGAGACTCTTGCCCTTGGAATTGGTGTGTGTTGAATGAGGGGGAGAGGGCCTCCTTTTATAGGTAGACGAGAGGGGTCTCTTTGGAAGATGGCCATCCCCACATGGAAGGAGCAAAACCGACCTTGGAACACCTTCCTAATCAGCCCAAACCGACCAACCAACGTCGGCAACACACTTTTTGGAAAGTAATGAACCACTTCGAGAAAGCTGGGCCCGGTTGGCAGCCGCCAGGGTGCGCGCGCACCACTTGGTGCGCCCGCACCAAGATGTGGGCTGTTTGGCATGAAATTTTGTAGGAGTGCTTGGGCCTCGGAGTAAGCTTCGTTTCGAGTATTTGTTCGCTGAAATCCGATTTCGTATGAGAAAGTTATGCCCAAAACATTGAACCCATGTCCCGCGGCCCGGTATGATTTCGTGTTGGATTTGGGCCTCGAATTTTTGGGCTTGTTTCATGGATTTCATCCCCGGCCACACATTGAGCTGTACTCCTATGCACTTAATGCATCGTGTTGGGCTCATTTCCATTGGGGTGAAGGATGTTCTGAAGTACGCTTTCCCAGAAGGCACCTTTTGGTATATTTTCCACTTGTTTCTTATATAAATCTGCACAATAATAATTTGGACACTACAAGTGGAAATATGTGAGTTATAAATGTATATGAGTATGATAAGGTATAGTTTTACTCCCTTTTTGGTAGTAAGTTGACGGGAAAAATATGTCGTTGGTGACCGTCAACACCAGGAGCCCATAGGAGAAAGGCGGTCGTGAGACGGGCCACCCCCGGTCTGTCCGGACTGGAAGTGGGTCCGCCGGACCACAGTGCCGCCTCTCGAGCCGACCGCTCATTCGAGCGGTTGCATGCCGCCATGCATAGGCGGTATTGCTAGGTGTTTCCATTTTGACACGCATCTAAAACCGACCATGTTAGATATAAATAGAAGGGTAGAGCTCTCACCTCAACACACACCACACAAGAGCTCTCTCCCTCCAGACTTGTATCTTTTACTTTTTGGTTAGTATTAGGAGCTTGGCAAGATGTAATACAAGTTCAAGATCAACTATGGAGGTGCTTGGTATGATCCATTTATTGTTCTTCATATCATGTTCTTCATCTTGTTCTTGTTCTTATTATCAATGTAGCTATGCTATGAACTAGAGTATAGTTCCTATGATATGATCTTAGCATATGAACTAGTATATAGTTTTCATGTTATGATCTTATCATATAGAACTTTATGCTTATCTATCATACAATCATGTTTAGACCAAATCCAAGTTGAGATGTAGAGTTCTACTTCAAGTTAGTCTTGGTCGATTTGTTGAAATTTCTTGGGATCGCCGTTCGTCCTCGTGGGTGGATGCTCTAGTAGAAGGACCGGGGACGGGTAAGCCTTGTTACACGCTAGAGTAGTAGTCAATAGCTTGGACGTGGTGTCTAGGCTAGAGGCTACCTTCAGTTCCCACATTCATCGGACGGACGAGGTGGTAGGAGGCAGGTGGTGATAGCCCTGTCCGTCCCTTGTAATCCCCCATGTCTCGTGTGGTGCAGAGCATTTGCCGGTATCGCCTGGTAGACCAGGTGCGCTCCGGTGCAAGCATGTAGTATACCCTGCTCTCTAACATAGCTATTTAGGATATGCCTTGCTCCAGTTTAGGGTCTTCTTTATCCTTGAGATTGCTCGAATGTGTGTGTCAAGTTATCCTTCTTATCCTGTTCTATCCTAGTTATGAACCTTGGTCTATTGCATAGTCATGTTATTGTGTCCATGTTCATATTAGAGACTTCTACACCATGCCTTCCCTGTGGAAATACGATACCCTGAATACTTCCGGGTGAAAGCTACAATGGCATTTCCGTGCGCTTGCGGAACCCTTTCTGTTTGCGTTAAGAAACGCTAACAAAGGCCGTGCACTCTGCGTGTAGCGCCCAGTCTACTTCGTCAGCGAGGTCCTCTCCAATACCAAGACCCGCTACCCTCAGCTCCAGAAGCTCGCCTCCGCGCTCCTCATCACGCGCCGTAAGCTGCGACACTACTTCGACGCCCATTCGATCACGGTCGTCTCCAAGTTTCCGCTGGGCGAAATCATTCGTAGCCCCGAGGCTACGGGGCGCATCGCTAAGTGGGGAATCGAGCTCATGGGGTCGGACATCTCATATGCCCCGATGGGCGCCATCAAGTCGAGTCCTTCCCGACTTCGTAGCGAGTGGATAGAAAGACGGTTGCCACCAAGACCCGACGACATGTGCAGTGGGGCGCTCTGCGCCGGCGGTTCCTTGAAGAAGTGCGGCGCCGGTGCAAGCACGGTCTTCATCTCTCCATGCAGCGTGCGCATGAGGTACTCAATCCGCCTTCACTTCGGCGGCCCAACAATGTTGCTAAGTATGAGGCCTTGGTGAATGGTATGCGCATCGCCATCGAGCTCGGCATCAAGCGCCTCAAGATCAGAGGAGATTCCAAGCTCGTCGCGGATCAAGCCACGAAGGAGGCGGACTGCGTCAGCCTGAGGGTGATTGCATACTCTGCAAAGGTACGTGAGCTCGAAGGCGCTCCGGCCGAGGCTCGAGTTCAAGCACGTCCATCGCCAATACAAGCGGTGGCCTTGAGCGTCCTCGCCAAGCTCACTTCCGATCGACTCGAGGTCCCGCCCGGCGTGTTCGCACACGACCAATATATACCTTCCATCCGCCTTGAGGGGGAAGGCACGGATCCATGAATGGATCCATCAGGAACGCCATTCATTCCCTCTTCCACCAAGGCCGAAAAAGCTGCGTGAGCCCGAGCTCGCCGATGGAGATCGACCACGAGGAGGTCAACTTTATTGACTCTAAGGTCCTCGCAACCACGGGAGGCGAGAGGCTCCAAGGCCCGACTGGTGGCTCCCCATCCTGGCATGGCTACAGGATGGCAAGCTCCCTGCGGAGAAGGAAGAGGCTAGGTGCATCGCTCAACGAGCCAAGTCTAACGCCATAATCAAACGCGAGCTCTATAGAAAGGGCGCGTCGAGGGGTGCTCGGCGGTGCATCACCTTCGAGGAGGGGCGCGAGCTCTTCGGAGAGATTCATGCTGGCGAACGGACACCACACGCGGCCCCACGAGCTCACGGTAGGTGTTGACGGTCGTTAACTACCTATTTTATACCGTCAACACCTGCATAAAAAGCTTTATTTTGACCACCAAACTTAGTGGTACGGTTTAAATCTAACAAGTTCCACGAGTTTTGGTATTTCAAAGTGCAATGCAGGATTCTCCAATTTATCGTCATGAAAAAGTATCTTTTATGGCAAAACAAAGTACACCATCGCGGAGAGCTCGTCACGCTGATCGAAATGGATATATTATTTGATATATTTGGACTCGGATGGAAAAGATATTAGATAAAGAAAATCCACATGAAATGACGGTCCCACGTGTCAGCTAGAGTACCATGCGTGGCCTATCATTGCGCGACATGTGGCAGAACCAGCAGCACCTGCGCGCGCACAGCTGCCACAACAGCTGACAGGCGGGGCCATGGGGGCCCACGCGCAGAGGCGGCAATATCTCTCTCTCTACCACCTCTACCTCTCTCTCTTCTTCTTTCTTCTTCTTTCTTCTTCTTTATTCTTTCTTAGTAGACACTTGGAGTAGAAGAGCTACAAGGAGGGCTTGTCTCCTAGAAGAAAGAGCTTTGGTAATACATCTACTCTATGGAGCATTCTTCTATTTGCAAGTCATATATCTATATTCTTGGCCTAACTTATGAACTAGAGTATAGTTTTGTTCATGTTCTTGTGTTGGTATATGAACTAGCATATAGTTTACATATCATAATCTTGACATGTTCATTACGCTTTTTATTATTGATCATCATATGCCTAATTTGATTAGAGGTGGGATAACGGTTCGTTGTTCCTTCGGGTTTGCTCTTGTTCTAGTCCGTCCATTCGACGAGTGGGGATCTGGGGGACAAGAGTAGTGCTCTAATATGCGGGCATGGTGCCCAAGTATTACGACACTGCGAATATGAGTGCATGCCACGGTTGAGGGGGTAGGCGGCTTGGTCGTGACAAGCCTTGACCGCCCCTTCAAATCCCCCACGTTCTTTGTCTTTGTAGGAGTTCGTAAATGCTTCTATTGGGCCGTATGGCACCGGGAGTCTCCTCGTTATCCTAGACCTAACCACGCTTAGATCGGTTTGCATATGATCCAAACTATTCATTTGTATGGCCATGACTAGATACATTAGAACTACTCCATTAGGTTATTCATTTATTCATTTATTCTTTATCTATTTTCTTTATCCTTTTTCTTTGGTGGATTTCCAAGTGTGTGTCACACTATCCATGAACCGTATCGCTTACCCCCTGTTATGAACATTTTGGTCTAAGCAAACACATGTTCCTCTATTCAGATGCCATGCTAATTTATTAATCACATGCCTTCCTTTGGGAAAATATAAATAACGATACCCTGAATACTTCCGGGTGAAATGCTACAACGATAGATCCGTGCGCTTGCGGATGAATATCTACAATGACAAGATCTATCCCGTTGGCGGTCTCATTTGGATCACCGACATGGTGGTTTACTTGGGAATGTCGGCGGTGCATTTCGGACGCTTTTATTGGGATGGTTTTTTAATACTGTTTCCTTTGATTGCGTTAAGAAATGTCAACAAAGAAGCATGCGTTCAACAGCGATCCCGATAACCTCAATCCGATCAACGAGCGATTGCTTAACCGATTACGACCCGTAAACACTACAAAGAGACTCCCTTATCAATGCAAGTTCCGGACCGGTCTCAAATTAACATAACTTCCATTCTCTAGATGTGAAATCATCTTTGAAAAACTTATAAAACATTTTAGAGCATCCGACTTTAGGCAAGGCATAACGACTATGTTTTTTCAAATAAAACAAAGTTATCATGGATGATAAGTCAATAACAAGGTTGGTCATGCAGCAAATAGGTTATCACTCAACTCCTATTCACCTATTGCATCATATCATCAACATAAGTGATATAAAACTTTGTAAAATAACAAGGAAAGGTTTTAATGCATCCGGGGCTTGCCTTTAGCGAAGTAGCACTCAGGTTCAGGATCCGTTCCACAGATATCGAAACCCACTTGAACAGGATACTGAACCTCCTCAGCAAATTCTTCAACCTTGAACCCTTCACTAACGTTCTCTACACGAAGTAGAATGCATGCTTCAACATGATGCCATAATGATAAACATGATGCTTAGAAGTGCATGGAAATAAACAACACTTGAGTACAACTTTCCTTCACGATAAAGTTGCAACCCAACAAAACCAACTTGTTGAACTACTCTACAAGATATCATCACCATTGCCTAAGGAGTTCTCAAGGACCATTTGATTATGGTATGATCCTTACTTCATCAAACAATCCCAAATCAATCATCAACCTAACACTTTCTTCTCTAAATAAAACTAAGCATAAAACTAGAAAATAATTTAACTAACTCAAATTGACCCCAAACTTTTTCTACACAAAGGTCCTATCATAAAACAACATAAAATAAAGTTTCATGACATTTGGAAATCTAGACTAATTTATAAAATTCACCAAAGATCTACTTTTGAATAAAAGAGGCTAATTTTAAAACAACACAGAACATGTCAAAATCGAAGTTTGACAATTTTCCTACATTCTAGACATCATAAACAGCTCACACAAAAATTTCCATAATTTTCCAAGCTCTAAATAAATTTATACAAAATTTGGAAGAAGCTAAACTATTCACAATTAAATAAAATCGGAAAACGAAATTTAAATTGAAAATCGCGGCCTTTGGGCGAATCCGCCCAACTTCGACTCCGGCCTGCGGCATGCGCGTGGCGTATTAAGTTAGCAGGCTGCCGCCCCTCCGCTTCGCCCGCGGCCCGACCATGGGCGGCGGCGGCCCGGCCGGCGATTCCTCGCCCGCGGCGGGGGTTTCCGGCGACGCGGACTGGTCCTACGTGATCCCCACGACCGCGGCGCATCGATCTAGACCAAAGACACGGCGACAAACAGACTCGGCCACACCCACCGGCGGCGATGGCGGCCAGCGGCGCCGCAAGCGGCGGCGAGGCTCGTCGGAGCCAGCTATGGCCAAGATAGAGCACCGGCTACTCTAAAGACCATCGGGGAGAACCGAGCCCCCAACTAAATGGCCCTGAACCAGCTCTACGCGAGCACAGCATGGCGCGCGGCGGCGCGGCCACGGCGGAGCTCGTCGGCGTCGACGTTCCAGCGGCTACGATGCGACAAAGCTCAAATTGAAAGGTCCTACAGCTGCTGTAGGGCACAGGGAACACGGGGCTCACAATGGTTTGGTTGAAGACGGGACGGAGCTGGATGGTCGACGAGAGCAGCGGCAACGGCGGCGGTCTCCGGTGGTCGAGGCGGCGTTCCAGTGCGTCTGGAGCTTGACTGTGAAAACGGTCGAGCCGACCATGATCAGGACATGAAGGAGAATCGGAAACACGAGAAGATTCAAGCCGAAGCTCACCAGAACGGTGTGGCGACGGTGACTCGACCCGCGGCGGCGCTCCGGCCGGAGAGGAAGAAGACGGCGTCGGGCTGGCGAAATCGGTGGCGATTAGCTGGGGTTTTTGGGGCTTTAGAATCGCAATGAAGTTGCGACGAAGCTGGGAAGAGCGAAGGGCGAGAGACGGTGTGATGGGTTCCAGTTTATAGGAAGAGAGGGCGGTCGGCCGGCGGCGAGATAATGACGTCCGGCTGGAAAGCTGGCCATTGGGCCCTCCATATGCCAGAGATAGGAATGGGATGGGGTTTTGACACGATGGCGACGAGATTGCCACGACGAAGCAGGAGCTGGGGCGACGGGGTGGCTGGGAATCGTCGAGGCGGCCACGCCGGCGAGCAGAGTACCGGCTTGCTCGTCCACGTCGTCGACGATGGATATGGACGGGATGAGGTGATGACACGACGGCGGACACGCTAGCGGCCTCTCAACACGTCACAAGCAGGAGGTGGCGAGTCCGGCGGCCGAGATCGACGGGAAATGCCGAGAAGGGCGGCGCCGGTGACCTGCTTGCATTGTGCACATCCTTATCCCCCCCTTCTTCTTTCTAATTTCAAAACCCTAAACTGAATTCGTCAAATTACTCTCAAAATTTGAACTGCAGCACTCAAAAATCTCCAAAAACCAAACTTGCATAACTTTTTGAGATCTACACTTTTCATAATTGGGAGACTTCCTAATTCGGCCTCTAAGATAGACTTTTCAAAAAGGCAGATTTGAAATTTCAAAAAGAGATTTGAAATTACTCCAAAAGTTTAAACTAAACTTGAAAAACTCAAAACACCAAAATTATAGCTCTCAAAAAGATCTACAATGTTCTTTGTTGAAAGTTTTCTCAATTTTTGCTTAAATTTGGAATAATCAAAAAAGGGGCTAAAAAGGGGTTTAGGATCAACTAGGGTTAACACATGAAATAACAAACAATTAACCATTCAAACTTCACTTCTACTCAACCAACATACATTGCCATGAATTAAACTCATTTTAGTGAATGCATGACAAGGTTCTCAAAATGGATGCTTTGCAATGCATATGATGACATGACCAATTTTAGTGGTATAACACCAAGGGTGTTACAGCTCTTTCCCCCTTAAAGAAATCTCGTCCCGAGATTTAGGAACACTGTTGACGTTTCTTAACGCACACAGATAAATCCGCAAGCGCACGGAATTGTCGTTGTAGCTTTCACCCGGAAATATTCAGGGTATCGTATTTTCCACAGGGAACGGATGTACTCTCTCCTAACTAGTTCGCCCAAGGACACACAAGACCAAAGATGGGGAGGATTAGCGAGAAGGGTCCTTACACCTTTAGGGTCTATGGTTAGCCAGTCTCCAGAGCTACTTGTTCACTTCGGGCACCGCCCGCTCCCAATTGGGTAGAGTCAGGCAATTAGCTACGACACGACCCGAACGTGGGGGGATTTCAAGGGGACGGACAAGGCTTGTCACGACCAAGCCGCCTACCCCCTCAACCGTGGGATGCACCGCAAAAAGGTAGAAAACCGCTAGCCCAAACACCACGTCTACGCTAGTGATTATCACTCTAGTGTTTGCCGGGTTCCCTGGTCAAAGGGTTCCACCACTAGAGTTCGCCCAAGGAACGCATCGCCGATCCCGCAAACAAGTAGATAAATCGTGGATAAACAAAAGACAAGTAAAGATTATCGAACCGTGGAAGCTTACTTAGCCAAGATCCCGTTAAGGAGCCAAGTCCGAATCCACCGAGGTACAAGGTTGGGGAGACACCGACAAGCCCGGGCTTTCCCCGCTCTCAGCCCTTCACATCTCTCCTCCGCCGATCTCTCTACTACTAATGAGGGCCTAAGCCCATTGGAGTGAAGGGGTAGAGTAGAGGGGAGAGCCCTCTTAGAGGAGAGGGAGAGCTTAGAGGAGAGGGAGAGACTCTTCCTTGGAATGGTGTGTGTTGAATGAGAGGGAGAGGGCCTCCTTTTATAGGTAGAGGAGAGGGGGCTCTTTGGAAAATGGCCACCCCTACATGGAAGGATCAAAACCGACCTTGGAACACCTTAAGTAATCTGCCCAAAACCGACCATCCCACGTCGGTTTCACCAGTTTTGGAAGGTAATGAACCGCCTCCCCGAAATTTGGGCCCGAGGCGCCTCGGGGAGGGTGCGCCGCACCAAGGGTGCTTGCGCGCACCCCCCGGTCCGTCAAAAATTCGGGCTTCGGCAGGGTGGCTTTGTTGGGCCTGAAAAGTTGTATGGCGGTGTGTGCTCGGCCCAGTTTTGCATGTTTTGTCCGTTTCTCCCTTGGGCTTGATGTTCTTCAGGAATGCGCTTTCCAGGAAGGTGCCTTTTGATGCATTTTCCACTTGTTTCTTGTATAAATCTGCATAATAATAATTCGGACACTACAAGTGGAAATATATTAGTTGTAAATGTATATGAGTATGATAAGGTATAGTTTCACTCCCTTTATGGTAGTAAGTTGACGGAAAGAATATGTCGTTGGTGACCGTCAACAAACTCCCCCAAGCTTACCCTTTGCGCGTCCTCGAGCAAAAAGATAAGTACTTGGTTGTTGATCAGGAGTTGCTACTATGCCGATTACGTTTCACAAGTGCCAGGGTTATAATAAGATGTTCTACTAGAGTTTGAATAAAATGGCACATCTTTTTCCCGCCCTTTATTACCTTTCATCGTAGTGGGGCTTTTTAGCTTTTCTCAAAATCTTGGCGGTTGCCGATAGAACGGTTATAACAGAAATACTTATCATTCATCCTCTCGATTAACTTTTTATCAGGGATTTATTTATTTAGATTATATTTTTTTTTTTGAGAAAGTATGGGCTTTATTATTATTATATTTTTTTTTGGAGAGGTGGGCTCTACTCGCCCTAGACTTTTGTCTTTTATTTCCTCTCTTTTCTTTTTTTTTCTTTTTTTTCCGAGATGTGGGCTCTTCTCGCCCTCGGATACATGTCCATTTTTTCATATTTTTTTTTCTCTTTAACATAGCCCATATCTTTTCTCTTTTCAAATTAGATTCCCGGATGTCAAGTTTCTCTTTTTGGACGAAATCATAGCAAATCTATTTGTACCACATCATACTTGGCAACAACTTAGACTAGATAGAGCTTATGCAACCCACATGAATCAGGTTTTTTTTCAGACGAAGTTTTTAGACTTAGCCACTAAACCCAAAATTTAGAGAAATTCGAATTATAAACTAGGCACAGGCAAATCATAAGATAGAGCAACTATTCATCATTTCAACAAGGGAATAAATCTAAACATTTTCATAGCTCATATGTATAGGAATGAATTCTCTTTTTTTTTAGCATAACTCATCATTTTATAAGATAGGGAATATATTCAAAATGTGAGATACACGTTACCTTTCTTGGAGTCCTCCCCAAGCTAGCTCTTTACTTACCTTTCATGGTTGTGCTAGCTTGTGCGGCGCTAATGATTTGAGTTGTGATTGGTTGGAGGTTGGAGGCTCTCCCAAGCTTGTCTTTTGATGTCATCACAAAACGAGACAAGGAACTTGGGGTTGAAAGGTTTATCTCCTCTTCTTTCATTTTTTTCTTCTCCTTTTTCTCCCCTTTTTTATTATTGTGAGACGTGAGAGTGAGAGTTGCACAAACCATCGTTTGAAAAGGAAGGAGTTCATGGTAGTCGTCCGTCTTGTCCTTCTCCATCATGAATTGCTCGATGATTGTGCATTGTGTTGGGGAGATCTTGGATGGGTGTGCTTAACAGAGGAGAGAGTATAGGAGGTTAGGGTTTGGGAGGTATGAAGAGTTGCTTATATAGTTCAGCTTTCGATCCAACGGTTCAGATTGATCCAGGGTTGATGGGCTGTATGTTGTTGGGCTGAGCTAAAATCACAAGATGGGCTAACGTGGGACCATTATTTTTAGCGACAGATTGCATGACGTTATAAGCAGTTTTAGCATCAGATCTCATGATGATAAATATACCTAACTACAAAGCGTCGACAAGAATCTTCGCTAAATGCGAGAATTGGCGCCGGATGGTTGCGTGGGCTATGTTTAGCGTCAGATCATCCATCGACAAAGAATTTTTTTAGCGTCAGATGTTGTGTCCCTGATTTGGTGTTGTGGTGTAGTGTGAGAGATCTCCCCACACTTATTCTTGTACTGTTTATTTTAAACAAACAAAACAAAAACAAAAACAACAACATGGCTCTATCGGCAAAAATACCGTGGAGCTTTTATTATGAAAACTTTATTTTATTTTATTTTATTTTTATTTGTTCACAACAGCATCACTCAAGCAAGGCTAATCATAAAGAAGCAGTGTAAGCATAGCCTTGATTTATCTCCAACAAAAGATACTCTCATAGATCATGACAACAAAAACTCTAAGTTCATTAACCAAACTCTAACACCATGTCAAGGTTTGATTAAAGGAGATCATTTTACCCTAAGCACCATGCTTAATGTAAAGACCTATGGATGTATTTCATGTAAATGCACCTAAACTCAAAGCATATGTCATAACAAAGGGAAGCATGGAGTTTTAATATTCATGGAGACAAACATGAGTAAGAATGTTGGTGAACATTTATTTCCTTTGCATACCTGGATATACTTACCGGCAGCATCTACGGATGAAGCATCGAATTTGTTGCTGCGGGTTGCATGATGGCCCTTTCTAGGTGCACCTCAAGACTAGGCCACACACACATGTGTATGGGCCATGGGTCTTGATGGTAGCAACAAAGGATGAGAGACGAACCCTTCTTGCTTGTGGAAGCAATGATGGGTGGAGTCAGGCAGCACTTTGGTATGTATCTTGACCATGCGGGGCCAACCTGCTCCTCTCTCTTATTATTTATATATATATATATTTTCTATATATTTCTTTCTTTTTTTTTTTTTTTACAACAACACTCTCTTTTTTTTCAATCCTTTTTTTCTTTTTTTTTTTTTCTTTTTTTTTTTTTCAGCAAGGCAGGGGTAACATCATCTTTTATTCACCATCATTTTTTTTTTTTGTGATGCCTTGGTGTATAGAACTTAAGGTTTTCACCATCTTTCCCCACACTTGGACTTTTGTGCAAAAGTCAAGTGTGCAAAGTCCGGGTCTCCTTTTGAGTGTGTTCCACCATCCATGGGCATCAAGTTTTTTTTTTTTTTTGCCGATGTCGGCCCCATGCTTTCAAGCATCGCATGCCTCTTTTGATCTTCTAAATCGATCTCCACCGAAATGGTTAGCGACAAGAATACCCGAAGGTGCATACTAACTTGATAACATGCTCTTGCTTTTATTAAAAAGAGAAAGAGAAAAACTTTTTGTTCTTTCTTTTATGGTAACAACAAGAGAGAATTATTCACTTTTTTTTTTTATTATGATCCGGGTTATCTCCCTACATTGCTTTTGTTTATGGTCGTAAGGTTGACCTTGGGAATTTCTTCTTGCAGCTATGAAAGGTGGTGAAATTCCCAGATTGACCACTAAAAAGTTGGCGTTTAAGCTTAAGCCGCAAAGTTAGTACCATCGTGCCGCTACGATATCGGCAAAATTTGTGATACACGAAGACATCCACAACCATCCTCTTGAAAAGTTTGTGAACGAGGATTAAGAGAAGGTTGGGGTCCTCGTAGGGGCACGTGGTGAGAAGCAAGACAACTCTAGAGAACCAAAAAGGTGAGCATGTTTCATGAGAAGTTTCGAATGAAATCTCGACATGCTCAATAGCAGGTTCATGCTTGGTCTCAAGAGTTGTTGCTTCGTGCATGTCCATGGCACGTGAGTTTTTATCCTCACAAGATATGTCATGAGGGACGAACGTTGAATCTCGATCTTTGTCAAGAACAACGTTTTGATGGCCAGAGGGACATGCCTTGCGTTCGGGTAAAGGCGACAGGTGTTTCGTTTCACTAGGATGCAAAAGCAACTTAGGTGAATCGAATGGAGTTATGAATGTCGTCCCCTCGAACGGGTTTTGGTTGGGAAGATGCTTCACCTTTGGGATTTCTAGGTGAGAGGCACAAGCATTCTTTCCCAACTTCTCATTATGGCTCTCCTCTACAGGTTTTTCATGAAAAATCTTTTCAAGAGGGTAGCCTATGAGAAGATCAAAGTTGAGGATGGGATAGATATGGAAGTCTAAGCGAACCTCGATTCCATGAATTTTCATTGGCACGGCCCTAGCAATACCACAACATGCAAAGATGAGTCCGAATTGACCTTTAAAGAGTCTATCGGTCGAGGCTAGCGGCATATTACCCAAAAGGGTTTCCGCAAGATATTGTGACATGATATTTGCCTCGGCTGTTGGGTTGTATAGGGCATCTAAGGAATTTCCTTGTAATGAACAAGGTATGGTCGTGGGAGGTGAAAGAATCTGAATTGCTTCAGAAGAATGTTTCACCTCCATTAACCATTCTTTTGAAGGTTTCATGTTAGAGGAAGATTCCTTAGCTGGAGCTGTGCTCCATTTGCTCCATTCGTACCATAGAAGGTTCAAGGTTCTCCCATGATCCTCGAATTTGATCGGAAACTCCGAAGGATAAAGCATCCCTTCCTTCGGTGTTCCTGGTTCGGGAGAGGGCTCAACAGTCGGTTTTATTGTTGATACGTGGTATGGTTCGACTGATGAGGGCTCCTCAAAACTTGACATGCCCTTGTTATGGAGGGGAGTAGGTTCTACAACGGGAGAAGCATGCTTCTCTAGGATGTGATCTAGGATTTTCCTCTGTTCCGTTGTAGGTTTACGTGAAAACGACCCTCCGGCGGTCATGTCAAGGCATAGGGCAGCGTCTATGTCAAGACCGAACAAAAGATATGCAAAAGCACACTATCGGGTAATGAAAATCTGGGCTATCATGTATTAACATTGCAAACCTAGCCCAGCTGCACCTATGGCTCCTTCTCATCCTCGCTTGAAATCGAGGATTGTCCTTGGTAGGGTGTTGATGGGGAAAAATGCTAGACAAAAATTGTCTTTGAGTTCTTTCCAGTCCCCATTCAAACTTCCTACGACATTCGTGTACCATTGTTACGCTCTCCCGTGAGGGAGAACGGAAACAACGTCCATATGATATTTTCTTGTGTCATGCGGGGAATGCTTAGGCATGCACATATTTCTCGAAAAACTCATAGGTGGCTACATGGGTTTTCGATTGTGGTAGCCGAGAGAAAGGTCCGCCAGAACAATGGATTTTAAATATGGATGGAGTTCATAGCCGGATGAGAGTTTTGGTTTTGAAAAAGATTTTGGCTCGTGAACTCCTCCGTTGAAGCGTAAAGGTTTTCAAAAGGTGTGGGCTTCATTTTGGAAAAATAAAATAAATAACTATTTTGATTTTTTTTAAAGGATAAATACGAGGACTCACTAAGCTCGGAGATAATAGCAACCGTTCCGCAAGAAGCGGCGCCTTTAAAGCTTGTTGACGTTTCTTAACGCACACGTAAAAATCCGCAAGCACACGGAATTGTCGTTGTAGCTTTCACCAGGAAATATTCGGGGTATCGTATTTTCCCAGGGGAATGGATGTACTCTCTCTAACTAGTTCGCCCAAGGACACACAAGACCAAAGATGGGGAGGATTAGCGAGAAGGGTCCTTACACCTTTAGGGTCTATGGTTAGCCGGTCTCGAGCTACTTGTTCACCGGGCACCGCCCGCTCCCAATTGGGTAGAGTCCGGCAATTAGCTCTACTGACGAAATTAACGCGGGGGATTTCAAGGCACGGACAAGGCTTGTCACGACCAAGCCGCCTACCCCCCTCAACCGTGGGATGCACCGCAAAAGGTAGAAAACCGCTAGCCCAAACACCACGTCTACGCTAGTGATTATCACTCTAGTGTTTGCCGGGTTCCCCGGTCAAAGGGTTCCACCACTAGAGTTCCGCCCCGGAAGGAGCGACTACCGATCCCGCAAACAAGTAGATAAATCGTGGATAAACAAAAAAGACGGTAAAGATTATCGAGAACCGTGGAAGCTTACTTAGCCAAGATCCCGTTAAGGAGCCAAGTCTGAATCCACCGAGGTACAAGGTTGGGGAGACACCGACAAGCCCCGGCGCTTCCCGCTCTCGACCCTTCACATCTCTCCTCCGCCCGATCTCTCTACTACTAATGAGGGCCTAAGCCCATTGTAGTGAAGGGGTAGAGTAGAGGGGAGAGCTCTCTTAGAGGAGAGGGAGAGCTTAGAGGAGAGGGAGAGACTCTTCCTTAGAATGGTGTGTGTTGAATGAGAGGGAGAGGGCCTCCTTTTATAGGTAGAGGAGAGGGGGCTCTTTGGAAAATGGCCCTTTGTTGACGGTAACCAACGACAATTTAAATACCGTCAACACAACACCAAAACTACCTAGAAATAGGGATTTCAACTAACATATTCCAAAGTTTTGGTGTTTATTTGGACTTGTAGGTACAAACTCATGGATGATCACTTTGGGCCAAAAAGACAAAGAAAAAGAAATAAAATCAATAAATAGAAAAAGGCCCAAAGGAGCAAATGGCAAGCCCAAAAGTAAATCGCAACAAAACGTCGAAACCGGGCGCGGGCGCAGGCTGCCATACAACTTTTTAGAACAAAGGAAGCCCGCCTGCCGAGGAAGCTCAAGCGGGGCCGGCCTGGCGGGTGCGGCGTGCACCCCAAAGGTGCGGCCGCACCGGCAGAGGCGGTTGAGCCCATCTTCGGAGAGGCGGTTTGTTACCTTCCAAAGCGATGAAACCGACGTGGGATAGTCGGTTTGTCGTACATGGAAGGTTTTCCTAGGTCGGTTTGGGTGGTTTTTAGCACTTAGGTCCCTCCCCCTTATGTATAAATAGACCCCCTCTCTCCCTCTCAAAGAACAACACAATTTACAAGGAGAAACCAGTCCACTTGTGCAAGAGAGTAGAATTAGATCTTCTTCTTCTACTTCTTCTATTCTATCTCCCCATTCTAGAGAGTGAGAGAGGGAAAGACTAGAAAGAAGCTTGGTTCTTTCTACACGGAGTTGTCGGTTCGCCCCTCGGTGTTCATTTGTTCCTAGGAGGCCGGAGTGCGGACTTGTCCTGCCTCGCCCGGCTTTGTACCTCTGCAAACTACTTACACTTTGGTAAGCGGTCTTGTGATTATCTTGCGCCTATTTAATTTCCATCGTACATTTCTTAGCTGCATTTGTAGACTTGCGGGATTGGTAGATCGTTTTACGTTAGTTCTTGGTGGAGGGACTCTTTGACCGAGGAACCTTGGCCAACATCAAGAACTGTGACCAATAGTGCAAAGCGTGGTGTTTGGACTAGCGTTCACCTACCTTTTGCGGTGCATCCCACGGTTGAGGGGGTAGGCGGCTTGGTCGTGACAAGCCTTGTCCGTCCTTTGAAATCCCCCACGTTCGGGCTGTGTCGTAGAGAGCTAATTGCCGGACTCTACCCATTTGGGAGCGGGCGGTGCGAAGTGAGTAGACAATGACTTTAGGAATCACTTGCACGGAAAACTTAGCATATAGATACCTCGCTACTCTTAGAAAACAAACCCTTGCCTTAGGTTGACATAAACCTAAAAAGCACCGCGCGACCGTCCCTGTGAAAAATACGATACCACTCGCTTACCACCGGGTGAAGTGCTACAACGGTATTTCCGTGCGCTTGCGGATTTCTCTGTGTCGCGTAAGAAACACCAACAGCCACCCCTACATGGAAGGATCAAAACCGACCTTGGAACACCTTCCTAATCTGCCCAAACCGACCATCCCACGTCGGTTTCACCAGTTTTGGAAGGTAATGAACCGCCTCCCCGAAGCTGGGCCCGAGACGCCTCAGGGAGGGTGCGGCCGCACCTTGGGGTGCGCGCGCACCCTCCTGGGTCCGTAAAAATTCGGGCTTCGGCAGGGTGGCTTTGTTGGGCCTGAAAAGTTGTATGGCGGTGTGTGCTCGGCCCAGTTTTGCGTGTTTTGTCCGTTTCTCCCTTGGGCTTGATGTTCTTCAGGAATGCGCTTTCCAGGGAGGCGCCTTTTGGTGCATTTTCCACTTGTTTCTTGTATAAATCTGCATAATAATAATTCGGACACTACAAGTGGAAATATATTAGTTGTAAATGTATATGAGTATGATAAGGTATAGTTTCACTCCCTTTATGGTAGTAAGTTGACGGAAAGAATATGTCGTTGGTGACCGTCAACAAACACTCAACCACATAACGGCAAAGGAAATGTGTCGAAAAAGACACACCTCAAACTTTACTCACAAAGCACTAGAGGTAACAACACTCACTCTACTAAACTCAAAAGAAACAAGACACTTCTTCTACAAGGAACTATGACATATATTGAAGCATAGAATTCCGGGAAGTGCTCTTGCAAAAACTCTTCTGATTCCCATGTAGCTTCTTCTTCAGAATGTTGATTCCACTGAACTTTATACCACATGGTTGTTCTTCTTCGAGTAACACAATCTTTTGATCAATGATTCTAATAGGGTATTGAGAATAGGTCAAATCGGGCTCAAGTTCAACTCCTTCAAAGTCAACTACGATCCAGGCACTTTCGAAGACATTTCTTTAAGCGTGACACATGGAACACATTGTGTATTCTTTGAAAAGTCGCGGGTAATCTCAATTTATATGCCACTTGTCCACACTTCTTGGTTATCGGAATGGTCCAATATATCGAGGTGCTAGTTTTCCCTTGACTCCAAAACATTTTACTCCCTTCATAGGAGACACTTTTAGATAAACAAAATCTTTCACTTTAAATGCCAGAGGATGATGTCTCTTATCGGCATAGCTTTTCTGTCGGGATCTGGGCTGCCTTCATATTGGCTTGTATAACTCGAACCTTTTCTTCTGCATCCTTTACTAAATCCACACCAAAGAACCATCTTTCTCTAGACTCAGACCAATTCAAAGGTGTCCTACATCTGCGACCATATAGAGCTTCAAAAGGCGCCATTTTTATACTCTCTTGATAATGTTGTTATTGTAAGAGAATTCCCGCCAAAGGCAAGCATTCATCCCATTTAGCAGGATAAGTAAGAACACAAGCCCTCAACATATCCTCCAATATCTGATTAACTCTTTTCATGCGTCCTCCGATGCCTGTGGATGATAAGCGGTGCTATGAGTATGTTGAGTACCTAAGGACTCTTGCAACGGGCTGCCGTAATTTATCCATAAACACGTAACCTCTATCGATAACGATTTTCTTGGGTGCACCATGAAGACGAAAATCCTTTCTACATATAACTTGGCACAGTCAAGTGCGGTATACTGACTTCTTAGCGGTAAGAAATGGGCTATCTTGGTAAGACGATCAACAATAACCCGGATGGAATCATATCCTTTAGCGGTTCGCGGGTAGACCGACAACAAAGTCCATACCAATTCCATCCCATTTCCATGATGGAACAGGCAAAGGATTTAATAGTCTGCGCAGGCTTCATGTGCACAACTTTCACTTTCGCCGACACGTATCACATCTGGCTACATACCGAGCTATATCAATTTTCATCTTGGTCCACCAGAATCTCTGCTTCAAGTCTTGATACATCTTGGTGCTTCCTGGATGAATAGAGTATCTAGTCAAGTGTGCTTCATCGAGGATCTGTCAACGTAACTTCGGGGAACATTTGGCACTACTAACCGATTCTTGAACCATAACACATCCGCTTCATCAATTCGTAAAACAAGTAGGCTTCCCACTCCTAACTTTCTCCTTGATACAAGCTACTCCCTTGCTTTCTTTCTATGCCGCAATGATCTAATCTCTCAAGGTTGATTGAACAGTGAGGCTAGATACAGTCCCTTGTTCAACAATTTCTATATTGAACTTTTCTAGTTCTTGGCATAAAGTTCTGTCTCTCAAATTTACTGTCAAACAATTGCAATGAACCTTGCGATCGAGGGCATCGGCAACTACGTTTGCCTTACCAGGATGGTAATGCACTTCAAAATCATAATCTTTAATCAATTCTAACCATCTTTCTGCCATGATATTTAACTCATTCGGGTGAATATATACTTCAAACTCTTATGATCTCGTATAGATATGACAGGTATTGCCCAACAGATAGTGTCGCCAAATCTTTAAGGCATGGACAACTGCTGCTAACTCTAAATCATGAGTCGGATAATGCTCTTCATGACACTTGAGTTGCCTAGAAGCATAGGCAATGACTCTGCCTTCTTGCATCAGCACACACCCAATTCCTATGCCAGAAGGATCACAATAAACATCAAACGACTTCTCAATATCAGGTTGTGCTAAGACTGGTGCAGTCATGAGTGACTTCTTCAGGATCTGGAAAGCTTTCTCACATTCAGACGACCAGACAAACTTAGTTTGAATTTTTAGCAACTCAGTAATAGGCTTGGCCACTTTAGAGAAGTCGGGAATAAACCGACGGTAGTAACCTGCCATTCCCAAGAAACTGCGAACTTCATGAACAGTGGTTGGCGGCTTCCAGTTCAGAATATCCTTGACTTTACTTAGATCCACAGAAACTCCATCAGCGGACAATACATGCCCTAAGAATTGCACTTCTTCTAACCAGAATTCACATTTGCTAAATTTTGCGTATAACTGATGGTCTCTCAAACGCTTCAGAACAATCCGAAGATGCTCGGCATGTTCTTCCTTATTCTTAGAATATATCAAGATGTCATCTATGAACACTACCACGAATCTGTCAAGCTCGGGCATAAAGACTGTGTTCATCAAGTACATAAAGTGAGCTGGGGCATTGGTTAACTCAAAAGACATCACCAAGTACTCATATAAACCATATCTAGTGGTGAAAGCTGTCTTTGGTATATCTTCCGGCTTGATCTTTATCTAGTGGTACCCCGATCTCAAGTCAATCTTGGAGAACACTTTGGCTCCGGCAAGTTGATCAAACAACAGATCTATTCTGGGCAAAGGGTACTTGTTCTTAATTGTCACTTCATTTAGTGGATGATAGTCTACACATAGCCTCAGGGTTTGATCCTTCTTCTTTACAAATATTGCAAGACATCCCCAGGGTGAAGAACTAGGCTGGATAAAACCTTTATCAAGCAACTCTTGCAACTGAGTCTTCAACTCTGCTAATTCCTTCGGTGGCATTCTATATGCTCTTCTAGATATCGGTGCCGTCCCAGGTTTCAACTCTATACTGAACTGAACATCTCTATCTGGGGGTAGACCAGGCAAATCATCTGGAAATACATCTGGAAACTCATAGACTACTGGGATATTCTTTATCTCCTTGACTGTGGTAGCACAAACTCTCTCAACTGTTCTCTTAGGAATTAGAAGTTGAATAAGAAGTTGAGAATTGCTATCAGGGATGTTTACTTTGATAGTCCTATTCAAAATATCGATGACAGCCCCATGCTGATACATCCAATTCATACCCAGGATCACATCTATATCCTGATCCTTAAGAACTACCATACTGGTGGGAAAATCATACCCACCTAATGTTATAGGTACCTGATGTACCACTTCTTGAGTACACGACGTCCCCCGTGTGATCAAGTCAATAAAGAAATTTTCTTTTGTTTCCCCAATAGGTATTTCATGTTTGACCACAAATGTTCTATTGATGAATGTATGGGATGCACCGTAATCAAATAATGTAATTCGGCAGTGGTGATTAGCAACAGAAACATACCCATCATTATCGGGCTCTCCCGCGGGTATTTCTTTCAGCGTTTGTATAGAACACCCGCCGTTTTCTTCTCCATTTTGCCCTTTCCGGGCATTCTCATCCATTATTGTTCTTATTCTCGAGGCCGTTTGACCACCGGTGTTGTTTGATAGTTTGGGTTATACCTCCGAGGATTGGGGCATTCTCGGGAATAATGACCAGGTTTGCCACAGCTTAAAACAAATTGGACCACCTTGGCCTTGTGGGAGTTGGTTACGAATGCCGGGGCATTTAAATTCGGGTAGGTTAGAGCTGCAGCGAAGCCCGACAAATGGGCCGCCGCCTCGGGCCGGAATTGTGGTGGACGAAAGGAAGGGATGAGAATGATTCACAGGGTGATAGAATACCTTCTGACGCTTCATATTGCCGCGAGAAGAACCAGAAGAAACATTCTTCTTCTTTCCCTTCATCTCCTTATAAGCGCGATACTTTTCTTCAGCATTCAATGCTATGTCCACTACCTCATGATAAGTGTCTGCGGGGCGAACTGTCATCATGGTCTGGAGCTTTGGATTCAGACCTCGCAGAAACCACTCTTTCTTTTTCGCATCAGTGTCCACATGTGCAGAAGCATACTAGGACATGTGATTGAAGCGATGGCGTCAGATTGCATTACCGTCGATCATCCCGCTTCAATTCTATGAACTCGGTTAACTTCTTGGCCATGACTCCTTTCGGGATATAATGAGCTGGAATGCCTCGTCGAAATTCCGCCCCAAGTCACGCGATGTCCAGCTGGCTGCATAGCTGAGAAGTTTGCCCACCATGCACTGGCACCACCCCTAAGCTGCTGGGCAGCAAAGGCAGGTTTGTGATGATCCATGCATCCTTCAACAAGCTCAAATTTCAACTCCATTGAGCGGAGCCAATCATCAGCTTCCAGAGGTTCTTCCGCCTTATGAATCTTCGAGGATGTGTTTGTTGACGGGTGAATCGACGACAATTTAAATACCGTCAACACAACACCAAAACTACCTAGAAATAGGGATTTCAACTAACATATTCCAAAGTTTTGGTGTTTATTTGGACTTGCAGGTACAAACTCATGGATGATCACTTTGGGCCAAAAAGACAAAGAAAAAGAAATAAAATCAATAAATAGAAAAAGGCCCAAAGTAGCAAATGGCAAGCCCAAACGTAAATCGCAACAAAACGTCGAAACCAGGCCGGGCAGCTGCCACACAACTTTTTAGAGCAAGGAAGTAGCCGCCGCCGGCTCGGGCCGGCCGCCCCTGGCAGGGTGTAGCGCGCAACCCTTAAAAGTGCGCCGCACCGGCAGAGGCGGTTCGAGCCCATCTTCGAGAGGCGGTTTGTTACCTTCCAAATCGGTGAAACCGACGTGGGATAGTCGGGTTTGTCGTATTACATGGAAGGTTTTCCTAGGTCGGTTTGGGTGGTTTTAGCACTTAGGTCCCTCCCCTTATGTATAAATAGACCCCCCTCTCCCCTCTAAAGAACAACACAATTTCAAAGGAGAAACCAGTCCACTTGTGCAAAAAGAGAGTAGAATTAGATCTTCTTCTTCTTCTACTTCTTCTATTCTATCTCCTAATTCTAGAGAGTGAGAGAGGGGAAAGGTTAGAAAGAAGCTTGGTTCTTTCCACCTGGAGTTGTCGGTTTCGCCCCTCGGTGTTCATTGTTCCTAGGAGGGCGAGTGCGGACTTGTCGCATTACCGCTTGTACCTTAATACCCTCGCAAACTACTTACGCTTTGGTAAGAGTCTTGTGATTATCTTGTAGCTATTTAATTTCCATCGTACATTCTTAGCATTTGTAGACTTGCGGGATTGGTAGATCGCTTACGTTAATTCTTGGTGGAGGGACTCTTTAACCGGGAACCTTGGCCAACATCAAGAACTCGCGGACCAATAGTGCAAACGTGGTGTTTGGACTAGCGTTCACCTACCTTTTGCGGTGCATCCCATGGTTGAGGGGGTAGGCGGCTTGGTCGTGACAAGCCTTGTCCGCCCTTTGAAATCCCCCACGTTCGGGCCGTGTCGTGAGAGCTAATTGCCGGACTCTACCCATCGGGGAGCGGGCCGGTGCCCAAGTGAGTAGACAAATGCACTTTAGGAATCACCGCCCCTCGAAAACTTAGCCTATAGGTACCTCGCTACTCTTAGAAAACAAACCCTTGCCTTAGGTTGACATAAACACGAAAAGCCAACTGCGCGACCGTCCCCAATGAAAAATACGATACCCGCTACCACCGGGTGAAGTGCTACAACGTATTTCCGCGCGCTTGCGGATTTCTCTCAGGTGCGTAAGAAACACCAACAAGCATTTCGGCGCCGTTGTCAGGGACGGTTGTCATAGTTATATATTGAACCGAGTCAACCTACGTGGATCGGGGGTAGTATCCTTTAAACAAAAATACCAAAAGAGTTCCCGTTACCCATGGAGCAACCTACCATCCAAATCCACGTGCGCTCCCAAGGGCGAGCTCGTAGAACCACGTCAATCTGCCGAAGCCAATCACAGCCTTCCGAGTATGAGCTCCGCCCCGGCTTTATAGCCATGGGCCAAAGGCCGAGCCTTTCGGGCTCGAATATGAAAACCCTATCATCACTTACGGGGAGTTTGAGCAGCTCTGTGGGTCGCGACAATAAAGGTGCATGACACATGACACGTTGAGGTGGAAATTGTTTCCGTTCTCTCACCGAGAGGGCGACTCAATGGTACGCCCATAACGTAGGGTTGGTAAACGGAGAATGGGAAGAATCGCGGCGATTCGTCGTAGCGTTCTACCCGATATCGAATCGCGGCCCCGCGACAAGAGATACTCAACTTCCGACAAATAGAGGGTGAAACACTAGGTGCAGCCTAGGACCGGTTTACCACGCTTACACGATCCGGCCCGACACTGCCCATACCAGCCCACGTGCCGCTACAACATTTCTGGCTATGATTGACAGGGCGACCCGCCTCGGCCGCTTGATTTAGGCTGCCGAGGGTCGTTTTCACATAAAACCACGGCGGAAGGAGAAGCTCTCCTAAACCGTATTCTTGAGAATACTCCTCCGCTAGAACCCATCCGAGTAGAACCCAAGCGTAAACAAGAGGAAGTCTCTTCGATTTTTGCCGAACCCGAAACATCTTTAGAGAGACCCTCGCCTGAACTGTAACGAGAGGAGACCGTATGCACGGATCTCCGTTCTTCGAGGTTGACCTTATCGATCAATTCGGTGACACTCGGCACGAACAATGGAAGAAACCACCGGCCCCAAATGGCCCCGAACAGCCCCCACGGATAGAACTTTCCTCCTAGAGTCTATTAAGGAGCTAACAGCCTATAATGAGCACGAATGGTTGAGAGAGGAAGGGCCCTCTTCCAAAGAAATTCGGATAAGTGGCCCCTCTACACCAATCCATTGCAAATACCGGGGACGGGTGGAAGTCATGTATAACCCTCATTTGTGGGGATAAACATAATGTCCGAAACCTTCGCGACAAACTGTGGACGAGGAAACTGTTAGAACCCCACAACACGGACCTTGCGCGATAGCACCACGAACCACCATTGAATGTCGTGAGGTTGTACATGAACTTCCAACACAAGGATGTTAAATTGTCTCTCGACTTTCATGTTTTTGATATCCAAGACTTCGACATCCTAATCGGGCATCCCTTGGAAAAGATTCTTGATCTACCAAAGATCCGGGATTTAGATGTCACACTCGGAAGAAAAGCTTATCTATCCCGGTTATCGAGCTAAAAACTCTGAATGTAACCCTTCCCCTCGAAGTACGACATGCCCGAGGAGGTCATGGGAGTTATGCTATATGAGAACCCGTAAAACAGACCTTGAAAAAGACGCCCAATTCTTCATTGAAGAAGAGGACGATTCAGTGGGAACTCATAGAACTTCCCAAAGAGGAAGAGCTAACTCGACCTCCGCTTGAGCTTAAACCCCTACCCCCGTGCCTACGCTATGTCTTCCTAAACGGCGATTCACAAGCACCGGTCATCATAAGCGACAAGTTTAGTGACCAAGAAACTACCCACCTAATAGCCGCCTTAGAGAAACACAGATCGGTCTTCGGGTATTCTCTTCAAGATTTGAAAGGGGTAAGCCCAACACTATGCACACACATCGCATTCCTATTGACCCCGACAGTACCCCCATCATGTTTAACAAATAAGCAGCTCAATAATGCGATGCGTGAAGTCGTGAAGAAGGAAGTTCTCGCTTCTTCACGCCGGATTATCTATCCCGCACACACAAAGCTGATTGGGTTAGCCTACCCAAGTGGTCCCTAAAAAGGAGGAATAGCGGCCGTTGAGAACGCTTAAAACGAACTCATTCCACAAAGACAAGTCACGGTGGTGGAGAATGTGTATTGATTATAGAAAACTTAACAAGGCAACAAAGAAAGATCACTTCCCCACGCCCTTTATCGATGAAATGTTGGAGCGGTTAGCTTAAACATTCTTTCTTCTCGTTTCTTGACGGGTATTTCGTTACCACCGATCCCGATCCACCCCGATGACCGCGAGCAAGACCACGTTCACATGCCCATACGAACCTATGCCTATCGTAGAATGTCATTTGGGCTATGTAATGCGCCGCTTCTTTTTAGCGGTGCATGATGTCTATCTTCTCGACATGATCGAAGAAATCATGGAGGTCTTCATGGACGATTTCTCTATCTATGGTAAGACCTTCGAGAGTCGCCTCGAAGAACCTAGACAGTCTTGCAGCGATGCCAAGAAAAGGACTCGTACTTAATCGGGAAAAGTGCCACTTTATGGTCCGAGAAGGCATCGTTCTTGGGCACCTCGTGGTCCGAGAGGGGGATAGAGGTAGACAAAGCTAAGATAGAGGTTATCGAAAAGTTATCACCCCGCTGAACGCCAAAGGTATCCGTAGTTTCCTAGGCCACGCAGGTTTTATAGAAGATTCATAAAAGATTTTCGCAAATCGCTAGACCACTTACGACCCCGCTAGCCAAGGATGTACCCTTTGACTTCACAGATGAGTGCCCGCGACGCTTTGAAACCCTCGAAGAAAGCACTCATCTCGCTCCGATCATCCAACCCCCGGATTGGTCGCTGCCATTTGAAATCATGTGCGATGCAAGCTTACTTTGTTGGTGCGGTCTTAGGCCAAACCACGGATAAAAGCAGCATGCCATCGCATATGCTAGCAAAACTCGACAGAGCCCAGCTTTTTAATTACGCCACTACGTAAAAAGAGCCCCCGGCAAGTAGTCTTTGCTATCGAGAAGTTTCGATCCTACTTAGTGGGCGCAAAAATAATCGCTTATACGTAACCATGCCGCCCCTTAAGTACCTTCTTACAAAAAGGATGCGAAACCTCCCCGATCCGCCGGATTCTTTTGCTCCAAGAATTTGATATAGAAATAAAAGATAAAAAGGGAGTAGAGAATACATTTGCGGATCATTTGTCGCGCATGCGTGTAACTAACATGCAGGAACCACCAATCAACGACTACCGCGCGGCGACATGCTACTCAAGGTGTCGTGACTTCAACCCATGGTACGCAAACATTGTGAATTACATGGTTGCGGGATACGCACCACCGGGAGAAAGTTTAAAAGCTCCAAATGGAGAGCAGCGGCACCTATGGATGACCCATACCGTACAGGTGTGTGCACGTTTTTGCCGAGAAGATGCGTACCCAGTGGAGGAAGGAATGCGAGATCATCGAGAAATGTCATGCATCTCCCTACGCCCCGACATCCGGGAGTATTTCGACACAAGCCAAAAATTTGGCTAGGCGGATTCTTCTCGGCCGACGATGTACGACGACACGAAAGAGTTCATCGAAGATGCTACAACCGCTTAAAAAGACTGGAACATCACAACAGATGCAATGCCCCTACACTACAACATTCAAATAGAAATATTTGATGTGTGGGGCATTGATTATATGGGACCATTCTAGAAGTCCCAGGATTGCGCAGTACATCCCGGTGGCAATGGACTACGTGTCAAAGTGGGTAGAAGCAATACCATGTAGAGTCGCCGATGGCAAGCACGCACGCAAGATGTTCCATAAAATCATCTTCCCCGCTTCGAATGCCACGCATGGTGATCGTGTGACGGAGGATCGCATTTCAAGGACAAGTCATTCAGGGCATTCCCGAAAAGAGCTCTGCACTTTGCACAATATTGCCACCCCTATCATCCGCGAAACCAAACCGGCAAGGCAAGCCGAGACCTCCAATAAACAAATCAAGAACATCCTACGTAAGACGGTCAACGAGATGGGGAAGGGCTGGAAAAACAAGCTACCCGATGCTCTCGGGCATATAGGGACTTTACAAAGCCCCCATCGGCATGTCACCTTATCACCGGTCTATGGCAAAACCACGCCATTTACCGGTTGAGTTGGAGCATCGAGCTCATTGGGCCATCAAGAAGTGGAACATGGACGTCCGACTTGCCGAAAAAAACCGACGAGAGACAAATCTCTCGAACTAGAAGAATGGCGAGAGAAGGCCATTACGGTGCAAAGCTCTACACAGAGCGCAAGAAAAAGATGGCATGATCGGCAAGATAAAAATCAAGGAATTCACCACGGAGACAAAGTACTCCTATTCAATTCCGGGTGAAGTTATTTGGTGAAGGGAAGCTGAGAAGCAAATGGAAAGGACCATACACCGTCATCAACACCCGCGCCACACGGCGCAATCACAATCCAAAATGGCGCAGTGAGATACAAAAGGTAAACGGCCAACGCCTCAAGCTTTTTTCTTCGTGCAATAACCGATCTTAAACCAAGAGCTCGATAGAATAGATTTATGCTTTGAAAATTAATTTAAAAGATCAGCATATAAAAGAAATAAAAATATATATAATAAATAAATAAAAGTATATAAAAAATATATTAATTAATATATAAGATAATAATAAAACATAAAAGTTATCTATATATTTTACTTTATTTTAAATAAAGTTTTTGCTTTATTAATTTTCATTTTAATTCATTAAATTTATGTTGGTCATTTGTTACACAAAGAATGATTACTTTCTAAATTAATCAAAGCATAAACTATTTTCAAAATTCAAATTTAAGGATCAATTAGAGATCAAAGAAGAAAGGAAACGACGCAAGGGCGCACCCTCGATTCAAAACTTTTTTTAAAAGGAAACCAATGTGGACTAAAGCTTCGACGGGGGGCCACCACGGGAGGGCCACGCACCCCAAGGTGCTTGGCCCGCACCCGCCGGCTCCCCCCGGCCTGAAATTTCGCCCATTGCTTTCTTCTTTCTCAAAACCCGTTATGGTATGGTTAGCTCCGCGAGATTTCGACTTGCTAAAAAGAGAGAGGAGTGTTTGTCCTATAAAAATCCACCCTCCTCCTCTCCATTCCTCACACCTCTCCTTCTTGCTCTTCTCCTCTTCTCAAATTCTCTTCTTCTAAGTCCAGACAAAGAAGGTCCTCTTCCTCCTATGGCTCTAGTACCATTCAATAGGGACAAAGCCTTGACTTTCGCCTCCAAATACTTAGAGAAGAGGGAAACCCCGAAGGGAACCTAGCTCTCCTACCTTCCCAAACCAACATTCCTACACCAAAGAAAAGAAAGGTAGTCGGCAAGGAGAATATCCCCATAGAAGAAGCAAAGAGTGTATGATGAAGAAATGTTAGGGAACCTCTCTAGTTATTTCCAAAGAGGCGATTCTTGTTTCCCTTATACCTTAGAACAATTGCCTAACGGAGAATGGAGGAAGAAAGTTCCCAAACCTCAGGTCAGGGGGCAACCGAAAAGGATTCTTTGGGGATGATGACATTGTGCCCCGTGAAGGTCCCACGGTGAGAGTGTGCGTAAGAAGATCACGTAACTCTCAAGTTTTCGTCCGAAGTTCTTAGAGGCAAAGGCTAGCGTAAAGGCATAGTGGCAATGTCCGCCTTAGGAAAAAGCTTTGGTGATTTACACGTTAGCCCCGCATGAGGAACTTAGACTCATTTGCTAGGGAAATGGGGGTAGAACGCTCACTGGATCTCATTGACCTTTTCGAGTAAAAGAGCTCTACCTCTTTATCAATAATTTGGCGCGCACTAGTTTAAATTTCAGTATTTCCCTTCCTATCATTTTGTAATTCCTTCAAGTGTGTGCCCCAGTTTGAATTATTCAAAAAAGTTTTATTATATTATTGTCTATGTCTCCACTTGTTTTTATCCTTGTGCAAAAGAAAATAAAAATAGGTACAAAACAAGTGTGGGGAGGATTCGCAAGTCAAAGGTGCGCAATTTATTAAAATTAAATTTTGACTTGTGATTTATCTTTAGATGCTAAAAACCTGAACCAAGTTAGCGTAAACTCCATCTCTACATCTACCAATTGATACATGGCATGCATACATTTTATCCCTCGCCAGAATACCAAGCTTCTGTTTAAACAAATACTCATCCTGAAAAACCTGATTCATGTGGGTTGCATATGCTCTATCTAGTCTAAGTTGTTGCCAAATATGATATGGTACAAATAGATTTGCTATGACTTCATCCAGAAGAAAAACTCAACATCCGGGAATTTATCCTTTGAAAAAAGAGAAATGTCTTGGGCTATGCTAAAAAAAAAAAAAAAAAAATGATGAAATGAGAAGAAAATGGACAAGTGTCCGAGGGCGAGTAGAGCCCACATCTCTAAAAAACAAATTGATGATGAAAAATGAGATGAAAAATGGGCAAGTGTCCAAGGGCTTGAGTAGAGCCCACATCTCTAAAAAAAAAAAAAAGAGAAAAATAAAAGAGAGGAAATAAAAGACAAAGTCTAGGGCTTGAGCAGAGCCCACCTCTCCAAAAAAAAAAGATATATTATTATAGCAATAAAGCCCATGCTTTTCTAAAAAAAAAAATATCTAAATAAAACCCCGGATAAAAAGTTGATCAAATGGATGAATGAAAAGCACTTCGTTATAACCATTCTATCCGGCAACCACCCAAGACTTGGAGAAAAGCTAAAAAGCCCCGCTACGATGAAAGATAATAAAGGGTGGAAAAATGCCTCACAAGGCAGGTAAGGCTTGGAATAATATGTATGCAAGCTTACATCTTGGAGATAAAACCACTTTAGTCCTCGCGGCCTTCACTTCGAGGACGCCAGTAAAGGGCTAAGTGTGGGGAGTTTGTTGACGGTAACCAACGACAATTTAAATACCGTCAACACAACTCCAAAACTACCTAGAAATAGGGATTTCAACTAACATATTCCAAAGTTTTGGTGTTTATTTGGACTTGCAGGTACAAACTCATGGATGATCACTTTGGGCCAAAAAAGACAAAGAAAAAGAAATAAAATCAATAAATAGAAAAAGGCCCAAAGGAGCAAATGGCAAGCCCAAACAGAGATCGCAACAAAACGTCGAAACTGTGCCGGGCGCAGCTAACACACAACTTTTCGAGCAAAGGAAGCCCACCGCCGAAGCTTCGGGCCAGGCCGGTTCCCTGGCAGGGTGCGCGCAGCGCACCCAAAGGTGCGCGCCGCACCCCCGGCAGAGGCGGTTCGAGCCCATCTTCGGAGAGGCGGTTTGTTACCTTCCAAAAATCGGTGAAACCGACGTGGGATAGTCGGTTTGTCGTACATGGAAGGTTTTCCTAGGTCGGTTTGGGTGGTTTTTAGCACTTAGGTCCCTCCCCTTATGTATAAATAGACCCCCTCTCTCCCTCTAAAGAACAACACAATTTCTAAGGAGAAACCAGCTTGTTGACACCTATTAAAGCATAAAAATACAAGTTAAAAAGCATGAATTAAGGGCTCAAGTCAAAGACCAATCATAAGTTTAGGGGTTCAACTAATATAATTCCACGAAGTTTTGTTGATTTATATATTTTCAGGGACTTAATAGATAATTGCAAGAGAATAATGGAGAAAGTTCCGAATATACAAGACATGTGATGACAAGACTTGGCCGTGAAGTAACTCAACCCGAAAAAGTGGACTAAAACACTCTAGAACATACCGAAGACACTGGGGAGGAAGGAGATCCCGAGAGGATCATCCACCCCCGGGCGGCCACCAGGCAACTTTAGGCCGGCCAAAGCAATTATGCCCAATCAGCTTGTCTTTTTATGTCGGTTTGTAACCGACTTTGAGGTTGTATCTACGAATTTGCCAAGGTCGGTTTGATCCAAGGGCTATCGCTCATCGCCAAGGATTAGTACCATATTGCCGGGTGAAGCTGAAGATACATAAGAAGACCCCTATATAAAGACCCCTAGGCCTATGGAATTATTATTATTCATTATCAATTCATTCTATCTCATTAACTCTTAATTGTAGAGGGATCCCTTGAATGGATCTACTCTCTAAGAGATTAGTGAATTAGAATGTAATTAGAAGCTTATTAGAGCTACAATTAGAGAGTTAGTATGAGAGGATTAGAACTCATTAGTTCTAATCTTTAGAACAAGAGAGATAGAGAGAGGGAAGGAATTGAGGAAGTACTGGCCCTGTCAGTGCTATCTCCACACTTGTACCTCGGTGGAAGTTAATCTACACTTGGAGTTACTCCTCGTAATTTATTTCTTCTTTTAGTAAGTTATTGTTTATAATTATTCTTATTGGTCTACGAAGTCTCTTAGGAGTACTTTAACTGGCGCCTAGATTAGAGTATTATTCGCAAAGGCAAACGTGGTGTTTGGGCTCGGGTATCTCCTAGATACACCCTACCTTCCGGATCGTGGTAGTTCGTGGTAGTGAAGCATTCATTGATTCCTTTGGATTCCACGCCCGCTGATAGGACACGAGGAACCGCCATCGGGGAATAGTGAGTTTTGGCCTTGCTTTCCTTTGAGTACATCCCCATAAGAATTCTATCAACATTACTTACCAAATCGAGATTTATCTATCTTAGTAATCCACTCTATATCCTCAACCTTTTTAGTCTTGTATTACTCCCGATTAAGATTAGATCGTAGTCACCCCTCACCCGCTTCCCCTCGTGGATTCGATATTTAACCCTCTCGGGTGAAGTGCTCACCGTGACTGCTCGCTTATGCACTATACAAATTATAAATAATTCTGTAGGATAACGTTTACCAACAAGCATTTCGCGCCGTTGTCGGGAAACGGATTGTTGAGATTGACTTAGAATCTACCTTATCCTTGTATTATATTCTTTTCTTTTTATTTTTATTCTTTTTTTATCTTTTTAAATCATCTATTATTTACTTTCCTTTTTTCATTATGAATTCCACGCCTATCTATAAATATCTTGGACCCTCTAGCCAAAGCTTTAGGCAACCGTAATCTTCGAGCCTATCCTAGCTAAGTCCTATGAGCTACGCTTTTGGGTTATATAAGAATGGTTCGTAAACTAGCCTTCTCGGGAGAAGGTGAGGCCAACCCACACTTACATCTATGAAAGTTTGAGGAAATTATGGGATGCTTTCAGATGGAAGGCATATCCTATAATACCTTACGCTAGAAGTTCTTTCCGTTCTCTTTGACGGGAAAAGCTAAACAAGCTGGTATTACTTAAACGTAGAGAGAGAGTAAAAGGAGATTGGGATACTTTAGTGTCCAACTTTTGCACATATTACTTTCCCACCTCCAAAGTGGCCCGTCTTCATATAGAACTTTTTAACTTTTTAAACAAAATGAAGAAGAGTCTCTTAATGCATCATGGGATCGTTTTAATGACCTTATCAACTTTGGCCCAAACCTTGGTATTCCCACCCAATCCTTCTTCAACATTTTTATCCGGGTCTTAATAGGAAAAATAAAAGAGACCTTAATGCAGCTTTGTGGAGGTGCATTCCTTGCTCGGCTCGCTATAGAAGCAAGAGATCTCATTGACAGATGTTGCGGATACGCCACCCCCACTAGAATTTTCCCCCGAGAACAATAAAGAATCAACCTTCGATCAAGGAGAAGAAACCATGATAGCTAATTTGCAACAAATCCAATCCCAAGGCTTAGCTATCCACTCTGAACCATCGACACCCCAAAATCCCCCAAAGGAAGAAGAAATTCTACCTTTAAAAGATCCTTATGAACCTACCCTTAGTGATTTTGGGAGAACACTAAATTCTCATCTAGACAAGAGACCTCTAAGTGAACACAAATCAAATTCCTTTGAGGAGATGTCTCTTATTGAAAGTATTGACAAGAAATCTCCAAGTGATTACAAATCAAATTCCTTTAAGGAGAAGTCTGTATTTGAACATGCTTATTCTTTCAAAAGACATTGGGAAGAACCCAAGGATGACATGTCTGATCTTGCCATAGAAGTAGAGCAAAGCTATCTAGAAGACAGTCTTATCTTCTCCTCTTCTATGCCTAGACAAGATGATTTATTCGAACCCATCTATGAATCCATCCTTGACCCCGATGAATCTACATATATTTCCTTCTTTGAGACTCAAGATGATCCTAGAAATTCACCACAACAACCTAAGCATGGGAATCATCAAGACCACCAAGAAGAACCACAACAATGGCTTGAGAGTGTTAATGACCTATGTATCCCAGCCATTGATTGTAGGGACGACATCTTAGACACTATTAGCTTGAGAGACACAACCCCAAGAGATACTTTAGACAACCATGATGAATTAACCTTGGAGTTTGAGAAGGAAGACAATATCAGTGAGCATGAGAGCTGCTCCATAGACACTTCATCTACTCCATGTTCACATGATCACCTTCCTAAAACACCTAGTCTCTCTATCACTATCCCACATGAGACCTTCAACCCCCTCATTCTTTCTCCTCCTATAGATTTCGAAAGGGTGGTTGTAGATGCATACGTCTATAATAAATATTCTAGATCTCGTTGGCATAAAATCTTGAGGTAGATTGATGTTGGAAGGGAAACCACTTCATCATCATGAATCGAATTCAATAGGTTTCCCAAGGACAAGCTTGTTGTCCTTAAACAAGCACTTCTTGAGAAATAACATGAGTGTTCACCTTATTGTTATAGTACCCTTGTGAAATAAGCATAGAAATATAAATGAGGAAATATTCCTTTGGGTATTTTTTGTCACTAACCATTTCAGGTCTAGAGCAAGAAGAATGAAGGATGACAATTTAAGGTATGTCCAACCAATCATTGTGCAACATGAAATCACATGCCTAGAAATGTTTCCTTATCATGTTGCTACACTATTTTGGTTGCTTCTACTTTTGAGACATGCTTAATCTGCTCAACAATTATTGTCATGCTTTTCATCTCTCTATTTGAGTAAATCTCTATAATGCCTTTATGCTATCCTTTATCTACCATAGTATGCTTTGGTTTGGGAATGCTGCTATAGCATATTTCCAAAGGCTTTTTGAATTAAGCATGGTGCTTAGGTTAGAATACCTTCCTTAATTGAATTAGACATGGAGTCTAGTTTAGTTATTGAACTAAAAATTACATGTGTAGACATTGGTATACTTTGTTAGACTAACCCCTACAGGCAAGAAGAACTTTTAAATAAGCTTGGGGAGGTCCCGAGATAAACTCATACTAAAGATGAAGCAAGAGAAAGAAGAGGAGTGCCACAAACAAAATCTGCAAACAAAAGCACTTGCTCAAAGTTCAACTTTAAAGATGATTGGCACATGGAGAAGGAAGACCAATTCTACCAAGGATAATTCAATCATGTTCCTCCTCCTCACATGCCCCCGACACTCCATATGCAGAAGCAAGATACAACAAATATTTCACAAGGAGGACATGCTCGTATATAGAAGAATCTTATGGAATAAAGAGAAAGAAGACAAGTTAGGAAAAGCTATACAAGAGGCCAATTCAAGAAAGCTTCAAGCAAAAGAAAAGCATCATCACAAGTTGCTACAGTACCATCATGCTCCAATACTAAGGTAACATCTTGAGGTGAGTTAATAAGCTTTATCTTAATTATGGCATAATCATAAATAAAGAACCAAACATGTTAGAGTAACACCCTTGCTTGATCCGATTCCATTAGCTCAACATGTTTTGTCTCTTTTGTTGTTCCTAACACCACCTTCTTGATCTCATAGTAATAATTGTACTAGCAAATGTTTTGCAACATTCATGTTCTCGTCTTCCGATCTTACCACCCTTGTTATAGTAAATGAAACATATAAACATTAACTTTATCTTGTTTAATGTGCCTAAGGTTTTAGAGAAGAATGAACTTTTGGTTCTGTTGGTGTTTTCCCACCAACAGAGCCCATGCACTTGATCTCTGCCTTTGTCTTTGCATGCAGGACACATTTTGAGCACAATGTGGAGGAATCTTCACTCTCTTCAAAATTCTACAAGTGAATGTCCTGAATCTACCAAGCATGCACACAAAACAAGAAGCCGTCATCCTCCACTATTGAATTATCACTTCTAATTGTTGGACCAAAGAAAAGAACATGGGTAACACCATTACCAAGATCGATGATACACTCAAGGAGTAACCAAGGTAAGTAGTCTTGTTTAGAGGACTTAAAACATTGAACCCTCACCGAAAGTTAACTCAAGTAAGTTGTCCATATTTAATTCTTAGCATTGCATATTTAATTGCATAATCATATTTATCTTTCTCGCATCTTGCATCAGCATATTTACTTTTTTATAATAATTATCCTTTAGCATATTTGATTTCTCGCATTAGCATTGCATTGAAAAATTTTAAAGCCCCATGTGAATAATCTTGTGGGTGTGTAACAACCCATAAAGATATTCACTGTGGTGGCATAAAAATAATTATTCATTCATTTAGTTGCATTTTCATCATAATTCTTTGCATGCATATAAATTTATAAAACTCCAAAAATATTTTTCTGCTGAAGTTTTACACAGAATAATCATGATCCATCTCTAGACACATGAAGCTAATGTGGCTAACCCCTAATGTTTAATCAAGTTCCACTAGCTTTGTTGTTTATTTGAGTTCAGCAGATTTGAAGGAATAGAGACATGATAGGTCGACATCATCATCGCCATCTATCTCAACTTCTTCATCATTAATGACCCTACACTTCAATCCAAGCTTGGGGAGAGCACCCCCAAGCTTATCCTGATAAGTATTTCTACTTTATTATATTATTATTATTAGCTAAATATTTAGTTTGTTTGGTTTGCTAAAGAGTTTGCTAAGAATCTAGTTTCATAAAAGTCTTTGCTAGAGTTTGGAAATAAATAAATAGGAGTGTACCAGAGGTTTTCTTTTCCACCTACATAAAATGATCCCGAATCTAGATCTCATGCATGGAAATGATGAATAGTTGTCGTTGTTACACTTTTCTAGTACCTAGCTTTCAAGCTTAATTTCTCTCGAGCTCCATTTGCAAAATTGATTTTTACTTTGAAACATGAAACCTATGGGTTGCAAATGCTTGCTCTAAAGTCTAAGTAATTGACGGATATGATATATGATAGTCCGAGCTACTATTTGATCTTATTCCTAGTGATACTAGATTGGAGATTTATATTTCGAAAATTAAAAATGCACATGATAAGTTCTGTGTGACAAGAGTGTGAACTTCCTACCACAGCCATATATACATGATAATTAGATTAGGAAAACCTTTTGAAAAAATATATATATATAGGCTGCTTGCTTTGCATTGAGTTTGTTCAATCTTTGTTGACCCTTAGAAGCTTGTCATGTTGATCATGTACACTCCACTCATTCCACTCACTTCATTCTACTACCATCCACTCACTCTAGCCACAAAATGTTCTACTCCTATCTCGGGAGAGCAACCAAAAATATTTATTATACCCATCCACTCATTCATTGCTAGCCAATATCTTACAAAAGCTCCATTACGTTTATACCTCTCAAAAGTTATTGCAAAAAGAGATCCGGGTTGTGTATCTTTAAAAAAAAAGAGAGAGAAAAAAAAAAAAAGGGAGATGAAAAATGGACAAAAGTCCTACGGGCGAGTAGAGCCTACCTCCCTAAATAAAAGAGATGAAAATGAACAAGTGTTCGAGGGCGAGTAGAGCCCACATCTCTAAAAATAAAGATGAATAATGGACAAGTGTCCGTGGGTCAAGAGAACCCACATCTTTATAAGAGAGGAAATAATGGACACAAGTCCGAGGGCCAGCAGAGTCCACCTCTCTTGAAAAAAAGAAGAAGAAGAAGAAGATAGAAAAAAGAAAAAGAAAGAAAAGAGATGCAACCTGTGTTCTCAACAAAATTATAAAAAAAGAGAGAAGATTCCAAAAAGGAGCAAAAGTAAGATTTCCCTTATCTATTCTATTTACTTCACTACATTCCATACCATTTTTTCTATCCACCATACACATGCACCACTTGATCGGTGTGACTTGTATCTTTGGATCCATTGCTTGAATTTACAATATATGCTTAGTAAGAAAATAAATTATTTTCTCCTACCTATGAGCTCCACATATATAAGCCTTAGATATTAGGTGAGAGATAAAGGCATAGTAAACTATTGCCTTAGTTAAAATGTTATTATACTATGAGAGTAAGGCAAACATTATATTATTGCCTAAAGAGAGGATCCACAAATACCATAAATGAGAGATTAGAGAGAGTCATACCGAGGAACTTTGAGTTTTATTTGAAAATCAGCAAAAAGAGTTTGAGATTTAGTGCTTGACTTGATCGAAGTTTCTATCTTTCAATTACCCAAGATTGCAGTAAAAAAGATATAAAGCCCAAAAAAGGTAAGAGGTAATTGAATAATTGAAGTTTGAAAAAAAGAGAGAAAAGAGTTTATCTTTATCCGAGAGAAATTTTGTTTGAAAGCATGTGTACTTTAAAGGTGTGATAGCGTTAAAGAACTCCCCGATCCAAGTAAGTGGTTTATAATATTTTGTGTCTTGCTAAGAGACTAGCAAGAGGTAAGCTTGGGGAGCTTGTTGACACCTATTAAAGCATAAAAATACAAGTTAAAAAGCATGAATTAAGGGCTCAAGTCAAAGACCAATCATAAGTTTAGGGGTTCAACTAATATAATTCCACGAGTTTTGTTGATTTATATATTTTCAGGGACTTAATAGATAATTGCAGAGAATAATGGAGAAAGTTCCTAATCTACAAGACATGTGATGACAAGACTTGGCCGTGAAGTAACTCAACCCGAAAAGTGGACTAAAACACTCTAGAACATACCGTAAGACACCAGGGAGGAAGGAGATCCCGAGAGGATCATCCACCCCCCGGGCGTCGCCAGTAACTTTAGGCCGGCCGCAAAAAGTAATTATGCCCAATCGCCTTGGTCTTTTATGTCGGGTTTGTAACCGACTTTGAGGTTGTATCTACACCGTTGCCAAGGTCGGTTTGATCCAAGGGCTATCGCTCATCGCCAAGGATTAGTACCATATTGCCGGGTCGAAGTGAAGATACATAAGAAGACCCCTATATAAAGACCCCTAGGCCTATGGAATTATTATTATTCATTATCAATTCATTCTATCTCATTAACTCTTAATTGTAGAGGGATCCCTTGAATGGATCTACTCTCTCTAAGAGATTAGTGAATTAGAATGTAATTAGAAGCTTATTAGAGCTACAATTAGAGAGTTAGTATGAGAGGATTAGAACTCATTAGTTCTAATCTTTAGAACAAAGAGAGATAGAGAGAGGGAAGGAATTGGAGGAAGTACTTGCCCTGTCAGGTGCTATCTCCACACTTGTACCTCGGTGGAAGTTAATCTACACTTGGAGTTACTCTGGTAATTTATTTCTTCTTTTTAGTAAGTTATTGTTTATAATTATTCTTATTGGTCTACGAGTCTCTTAGGAGTACTTTAATCCGCACCTAGATTAGAGTATTATTCGCAAAGGCAAACATGGTGTTTGGGCTCGGGTATCTCCTAGATACACCCTACCTTCCGGGATCGTGGTAGTTCGTGGTAGTGACAAGTACCATTGATTCCTTTGGATTCCACGCCCCGTTGATAGGACACGTAGGAACCGAGCCATCGGGGAATAGTGAGTTTTGGCCTTGCTTTCCTTTGAGTACATCCCCATAAGAATTCTATCAACATTACTTACCAAATCGAGATTTATCTATCTTAGTAATCCACTCTATATCCTCAACCTTTTTAGTCTTGTATTACTCCGGATTAAGATTAGATCGTAGTCACCCTCACCCGTTTCCCGTGGATTCGATATTTAACCCTCTCGGGTGAAATGCTCACCGATCTGTTAAACTGCAGACTATACAAATTATAAATAATTCTGTAGGATAACGTTTACCAACACCAGTCCACTTGTGCAAGAGAGTAGAATTAGATCTTCTTCTTCTACTACTTCTTCTATTCTATCTCCTAATTCTAGAGAGTGAGAGAGGGAAAGGTTAGAAAGAAGCTTGGTTCTTTCTACGGAGTTGTCGGTTCGCCCCCTGTGTTCACGTTCCTAGGAGGACGGAGTGCCGGACTTGCTCTGGCATACGCCCGGCTTGTACCCCTCTCGCAAACTACTTACGCTTTGGTAAGCGCCTTGTGATTATCTTGCGCCTATTTAATTTCCATCGTACATTTCTTAGCTGTTGTAGACTTCATGGATTGGTAGATCGCTTACGTTAGTTCTTGGTGGAGGGACTCTTTAACCGGGAACCTTGGGCAACATCAAGAATTGTGACCAATAGTGCAAACGTGGTGTTTGGACTAGCGTTCACCTACCTTTTGCTTGGTGCATCCCACGGTTGACGGGTAGGCGGCTTGGTCGTGACAAGCCTTGTCCGTCCTTTGAAATCCCCACGTTTTGAAACTCCCCATTTGGGAGCGGGCCGGTGCCCGGTGAGTAGACGTAGACTTTAGGAATCACCGCCTGGAAAACTTAGCCTATAGATACCCGCTACTCTTAGAAAACAAACCCTTGCCTTAGGTTGACATAAGCTAAAAAAACCTAGCAGCGCGCCCTCTGTGAAAAAATACGGCCTACTAATTGGGTGAAGTGCTACAACGGTATTTCCGTGAGTGTGCGTAAGAAACACCAACAGTGTTTCGTTGAATTCATGGTATAAGTTCTCCTGTCTATTCCGGTGATCCCGGTGTTGCAGCTGGGTTATTACGAGCCATTTCTCTCATAAACCTGGTATTTTAGAGTGGCATTAACTAATGCCGCGCATATCGGGTTGGAGGGAAATTGGGCATGTTATCTCCTCCCCAGGAGGGTGCCTTCAGGACAGGCATTTGAGTCTTAGATTTTATTCAACTAACACCAACAAGTCTACAAAGCCATAAGCTTCAAACATACAAGCCAAACAAACCAACAAGCTACTAGTTCACTGAAACATCACACACACGTCACGCGCGAGCGGACCAACCTTCCCACTAAGGTTTATTTATGCTACAGGCTTCCTATTTCACACTAACTTGCACTTCCACTTCACCGCTCAAGCTTCATCATCTGGAGTACACCTCCACGATCGCTCCACCTCTTCCTCTTCTTCATCATCAGCGATGAGAAACCTCGTGTCCGAGGCTTCATTGGCGGGGATATCCATGTTCTCCACATCTCCATAAGGATACTGCTCATGGAAAGCATAAAGATTGTTGTTGTAGGCACGGAGATCAGCAATGCGCCTAAGTAATACACCTACCACATCACATTGGTAAGATCCCCTGCATCTCCGTTCTCTCATGCTGGGTCTCCCGGGCTTCAAGCTCATAGCGCCCAACTCTCCCTCGAGTGTACCAATGTGGACAATAGCATCTTCCCTATCTGGCGGGCTTCAACCAACCCCTGGGTTAATCGCCAAATCAAACCCATCGTTCCCACCGCCTGCATAGCTGTAGTGGCATTACCACCATTGCCCCTTGGGGCTGGTGACGGAACTCCACGGGGTCCGGTCCTCTTCCTTGCTTGCTAGTAAGGGCCATCCTGTAGAGGGCAAGACTGGAAATTAGGCTAAAGAAACCTAGAGTTTAGCATGAATAGGATTTTAATTCTTAACCCAAAACCACAATAAAGGGGAAAGTTATCAACATGGTTAATTAAGCATGATGCATGATTCGAACTTCCGAAACATTATTAAACCTATAACATAGGGCAATATATAAGTTACTCCACTACTACCTTTTGAAGTGAAGGGAAGAAAATATGGATTAGGATGAGTAAAAAGCAATTTGGACTAAGATAGATTAAATTGCTTTTGACTCAAATCATTTTGAAGATTTTGAAAAAGTAATGCTATAACTTGTTAATGATCATTGCTCTGGTACGGTTTTTAGCTTACCTTCTAGATTAAGGGCCCACATACATATATCATTGTCCCAAAAACGAAGAATGCATGTGTACCAAATGATCTAGAAAGCACTAATAGATTCATCATTTTTAACGATTCATTGCAACATTACAACACTTTATTCAAATATACATGAGTAAACGGCGGAAGGATTACATAACATAATTTACAAACCTTGTTCAAACTTAAACTTAAGTATCTTATTACAAACCATAGTAGAGTAGAGTAACAACTAAGAAACATAAGACCCTGCCCAAGGGTCACCATTTACTCCTCCTCGGCATCCACGGAATACCGTCATGCAACAAGGGCCAACACACACTTCCACTCACCCGCAACAAAGGGTTAAAGAACCCGAGAATGCGGAGTACTCAACAAGACTTAACCGACTAACTGAAGAATCGGGAATGCTCGTTATAGGAATCAAGGAAAGGTCTTAGCAAGATCAAGGACTCATTTTGCATAAAAGCTTACTAAGAGTAGATCCTTGCTATATCATCATCATCATTTCATGCATGAGCAAGTGCATAATGGCTTTTAATTAGCTTGCTATCATTTTATGCTTGCATGACCTAGCTATTATATGATCTTTGCTATAATCATGCTTTAGACTTAAATTGTGCTTAGATGTATTTTTGACATAATTTAGGACCATGTTTGAGTGTGAGTTTCAATTTAGAAAAGTTTTATAAAATAGCCCTAGAATGTCAAACCTCTTTGACCCATTTTGAAACTCCTTTCAAAAAAGTGCTTGATAGAAGTGTTTTGAGCAGAAAGTTTCTATAGATGAGTTGAAGTACTTTTTTATGTAGAGCAAATGATCTATTGCAAGTTTCTTGTGAAAAGGTTTTGAAATGACCCAAATAGAGCCCCCAAGTTTAAGTCAAACTTAGGTCAAATTCAAACTCTGTTTTTGAATGTGAATGTGACACTCCTATTCTAGGCCGAATTTGGAAATGGACACTTTGAGAGTTTTGTAGCTTAAAATGCTCTACAAAGTTGATGTTTTGACTTTTTCCAAATTCTGCACGAATCTCATGCCGTAGGGGTGTCGGAAAAAAGCAGTACAAGGGGGGACCTATCGGGCTTCACCGCCGGGCGACGGGTGGCGGCGTGCCGCTCTGGGCGGATGGGCGGCCATGGCCCAATAAATAGGGGCAAGGGCGCTCTAACCCCCCCGAGTGTACCTCGTGCCGGACCGCCAACGCAGACATCGCCTCTTCCGCTATCCCGAAGCTCCAAATCGGTCCTTACTTTCAACCCGCCTCGTTGGTTAGGTGAGCGCCGCCATTTCGCATCCGCGCGCCCGCCGGGCGAAGTCCGCCATGGTCGCCGTTGGGGCAAACCGCCGTTCTTCATCGATGTGCCCGTTTAGCTTGTCTTGTTGTTCTAGACTAGCGGTGCTTGAACAGAGCTAGGTGGTTGAGTGGATCGCCCCATCGCGACGTTTTTTTTGTCGCCATCGTGACTTCGTTAAGCTTGTGGCTTGCTTGCATGTTGCTCTAGAGCATAGATGAGCCGAGGACGGTCTTTGGTTCGCCGGTTATCGCCGAGAACGGCCGATCTACCCGTCACCTTGGCGCCGCGAGCCGCCGTTCGTCGCCGTCGCCGTTTGAGTCAGTTTTAGGTTGAATCGAGGGCACCGGAATGTTTGCCCCGTAGATGCCTTTAGGCTAGCCGGTTGTCCGAGTTTGGTCATCGCCGGGAATCCGCCGGTCCCGGCCCTCTTCCCTGCATCCGATTTGGGCCTTACCGTCCTTTTTTCTTTTTCTTTTGTTTTTTCGCTTTTAGTAATTGTATGTAAAGCTTTAGAAATTCATATCTTGGTCATTTTGAGTCCAAATTGAGTGAAACCAATTTGTTGTGTTTTGTTAGGAAGTAGGCTCTGAGTATAAAATTATGAAATCTTAAAGAGAACTTTTATATAGAGTTTTATTTATGGTTAGAAATGCATGGAAATTGGAGAAAATCATATCTTTTAATTGGTGCAAGATAAAAATATACCATTGGGAAAGTTGCTTGTTTTTTGTGAGTAGAGTGTAGGAAAATTATCTTACATGACATGTTCTGTAGAAGAAATGTGATTTCCTATTTATGTGCTTTTTGCTATGTGATCTTTAGAAATTCATAGAAAAATAAATACTTAGAGTTTGAGTGTAAAACTTGGTGTGGTGGTTCTTGATAGATTTCAGTAGATGTTCATACTCAAAAATCTGTTGTCGACACTTTTCATAGTACAAAAGTATTTTCATGCCTAGTTTATTATTATCTTGTCATTTTTGTGTAGGTCAGTAGGAGCTTGATCTTGCCATGATATTTTTATGGTAGCTGTTATAGACCAGTAGAATGCTCTGGTAATTTTTGTAGAATTTTCTGAGGTAGTTGTATATTTATCATAATTATGGTGCATGGAGAATAGGCTAGAAATATATGTTTATATTCTTATTATGGGAATTAGTATTTTTATTATGTGTTCTTAGCATGTTTATGATTTGTTGATAAACTTGGTTGGTGTAGATTATGAGTTTCTACATTATCTTGCTCTAGCATTTTATTTATTTATAGGGTGCAAGTATAGAGTTTGCTAGGGTATGTCATTTCATGTGCTTTAGATTATCTTTTGACAAGTCCAGTAAATTTATTTGGTAGATAATGATTTGATTTGCTTGCTGGTTCAGTTTAAAACAAGTTGCATGAATGAATTGTTAGTTATGGGTGGTTTATGTGGTGATTTAGTAGAAACAGCGTCTCTATTTTTGTGGATTTCGAGGCTGATAGGTGTAGATTCTGTTCTGGGTGCTGTGGAATGTTTTTTGTAGGAAATTTTATTAGCTTTCCATAGAGTCCTAGTTTGCTGAATTCGGAGTTGTAGAACTCCTTGTGTGATTGTTTTAGTGGGCAGTGTGTCGGGCTGTCATTTTTCCCTGTTAGACAAAGAGTAGGACGTCGGTTGAAAGGATTAGTGATATCTTTTGTGTAGATTTATTTATGTTCTGCGGAAGAGATATCCACTTACTAATGTCCTGCATCATGAAGCATCCATTCATCATACATATTCTATTTTATGCAAGTTATTATCCCTGCAATAGTAATTGTATCTTTTTCTCAATCATATGCATCATCTCGGGATCGGGAAATTCTGGAGGAGCTGATCGAGGAACCAGGGGGAGTTGTTCCAGCCGGGAGTGCAGTCCGGAGGAGTCACCGAAGGAGAAGGACCGACCGACGAGCCGACCGAGTGCCCGAGCACGTTCTCGCGACCGAGGTAAGCCCCGGAGCATCCCGATCTTCCCTATTCTTCCAAATTAATTTGACTTGAGTCCTTTATATGTTTTTGCATTACATTATAGGAAATGCTTGAAACCGTTGATGCATTATAAATCCTTGATGAAGTTGATTCCCTACCCTAGTAGCGAGTCTAGGTTAATGCTCGAAGATTGTGGTTTGAAGTGATTTCGGTCACTTGAGATATTGTTGTGTACAATCACCTTGTTGAGAACCGATAAGTAAAACATGTTAGATTGGTGAAACTTGTGGTCCTTTCACCTGATCGGTTAAGGACTCATACTTTGTCGGGGTGTGTGGTCGGAAGTTGAAAGTACGACATATAGTAGGCTCATTGGGGGTCGTGAGCCACAAGCTCACAAGTTTGTTAGGGGCGGCCATGCTCGCTTTATCGCTCCTCTTTGGCAACAAGGGTATATGTATATGTACTTTGGGTGCAAGAAGATCGCGCACGATTGAAGCACGCTCACTTGGCACTGGGAGGAGGTGGGTAGCCGGGACCGAGACTTATGCGTCCCCGTAACACCTTGAGGAGTAATCGGGTCCGCCTTTGCAAAGTGGACTTGGTGTGTGTCGGGGGTAGTCGCCATTTGGTTTGCAAATCGATTCGATCCCGCCATCTCTCCTAGATAGTGAGAACCCGAGATACTTCCACGGCAATGTAGTCTTAATTACTAAAGAATCATTGTTCTAGGCGACTAATTCATTTTGATCCAGTTACTTATGTCTGTTATTTATTCTCTTGAGCAATGATTAATCTTGACTATACAGGACCTATGTTATGTACTAATTAAGAACCCTGTTAACTTGGAAGGTTACAAGTAGCATGTGTAGGCTAATCAAACAACTTTAAGAAATTGGGAGTCACTAAACCCCGCATAAAGCACGGCATAATCCTTGGAGTCTTTATTTTTATCTAAGGCGGGTAAGTCTAGTTTGAGTATTTTGTACTTTCGTGGTTTTAGGTGATCATATTCTCCATGGTTATTGTAAGACTTGTTTGTTGCCTGTCGATGAGGAGTAAGGCAAGGCAAGGCAATCCTATATCCCTCTCATCTTTGCTTAAGGGATGATCATTTCTTGGCACTATCTTATATTTGTTTTATAAAAGACTATTTGGTTTTCGCAAACTCTTTTGCTTCATGCTTGAACTTGAGTTTGTAATAAATTACACTTCGCACTTTCGATGTTTAATATATCAAATTTGGTTTGAAATACCTACGGATTTTACTACCAAGCTCAACGATCCTTGTTGTTAATGTTGATGAGTTTGAAATCATGAGATTTGGAATACCAGGGTTTATATGGACTCAAGTGTAGACTGTGATTATTGATTGCGACTTATACTTGATTTCTTATAAATTGGTGACTCACATCACATTTGGCATCGAGCTTAGTTTGGTATTACAAGTGATCTGGTATTTAAATTAAAATGAACCACTAATCTCTTCGAAAAGGTTTGAAAAAAAAATATTTTAAGTGGTGTGAGTAAAGGGTTTGCAAAATTAATAGTGCCTTGGTCATACCCTCTATGCCCAATTAAGGATAGTCGGTGGCTTAATCGGGATTGGGCTAATGCATCATATTTTGTTGTTTGTGTTTGGTTGCTGTCGCGTTTTGATAAAGTAGGGCTACTCACTTGAGTGGTCATGAATGGATCGAAATAATGCTTGGTTGTTCAATGCCTCACGCCAAGGTAAAGGTGTTGTGAGAGCATGATCGGATGTATGCCGGTCTAGGGGAAAAATAAAATGATTTGAGAGCTCCATGTTAGGGTAGTGCCCCGTAGACTTGTGTATGGGTACGGGGTGTGGGTGTAACATGTGATTTTTCCGCATGGTATGCGATGTCGTCGGGTGGACTGACGAAAGGGTAGATGCAATTTAAATTCTTGCATTGCATGAATATATTGTGGGGCTGCGTTAGATCGACTAGACTTGTTTCTTTGAGAGATCGTAGGTTGCCACCATTAAAGCAGTAGAGAAATTTCTTTCCTATGAGTTAGAGGCGAGCATGCATCATGTTTAAAAATTTGTATCATGTCATTCATGCATATTCCGTTCTTTTCCCCTAAAAAGTACTTGCCCTAATTGATTACACTAGGTTTTGTTCTCAATCTCACTTTATCTCCTAAATCTTGCTCTGAGATGGCTTCAAACCCCGCTTCCCAAGTTTGGCAACGTGTTGTGGCGTGTACTCCCAAGAGATTGGTTACACCGAGGCTCCTAGGTACACTTGGGAGAAACGAGATAGTTACCGGGTTCTTGTGGTTCCTTCCCTGCGCGGGGGCGGTCTTTGTGTGGGTAGGATGGGATATCACGGAGACGGACTGTCACTAGAGACTGCGGTCGACAATGCTTTCCGTGTTACGAGGAATTTGATGGTGGATCACCCCGAGGTGTTAGTTGGGACGGCCGCTTCTAGCTTTCCCGGGCCGACCCCCTCTTTACTTGTTTGGGAGCGGTGGTGGTGTTGACCCTTTACGGAGAGGCGTGGCGAGGGAGGGATAGCACTTGTGACGCCATGAGTGCTATGTTCGCCATGATGCGGATGGCCGGTCGGTGAAGAAGATAAAGCACAAAGTTGTAGTTGTTGGTATTTGTTAACCTACGGGGAATATTATGATGGATAATCCCAACGGATAGGTGAGCACTTCACCCGAATAGGGCTTTAAATATCAAATCCATAGGGAGAAGGTGAGAGAGTATGTCGAGGTGTATAGCTAAATCGAGTGGCTATAAAACTAGATTGAAAGAGAGGTAAGGAGTTCTATTAGGAAGGTCTTGTTCTCACTTCAAGTAAATCATTTGCACATTGTTCTTAAGAGGGGTTGTCATGAAGAAACTCTTAGTAAAGGGAATCTACGCTAACAAGGGGTCTCCTACGATTTCTATAAACGGGAGGCGAGGCATACGAAGGACTCAATGGTGCTTTGTCACCACCACGATCCACCTTAGCGGTTGGTGTTTCACCCTCGCTTATAGAAGGCATTCGTAATAAGCTAGTCAATCTAAGCACCACGCTTACATTAATCTAACAACTTCAATTCAAGAGCGATTGAATCAAAGTAATCTTATCAAAGAAATACGAACCTTAAGAACAATAGAGACAATACCACTTACTCGAATGGAAGTCGAACAATCCACAAGATCTCGAGAGTCGTGCTCCAATGGCACCAACTCGAGAGGAAGAAGAAGATGGAGGCGCCGACAGCTCTCGGGCCTTCCTTCAACAACGCCTCAACCGCGCTCTAATTCTCTCAACTTGAAGCTCTACTCTCAACTCTAATCTAAGGCTTCTAGTTCTACATCTTGTCTAATCTTCTACTTCTAGTTCTTGAACTAGAGCTAAAACCGTCGACTAGAGTGGATCGACCGATATGATGATGAGTTGATCTCGAGATGATTGAAACCGAGGGGCACGGGGGCTTGCTTATATAGTCGGGAGGAGGTACGGTGTTGGATTTAGATACAACTCGTACTCCACCGTCGCCCTCGGATCAAACCGACATTAAACGAGCGGATTAGATTGCGTCTTAGAGGCGGTTGGAGCTTCCCGAAGGCGTGGCTGATGTGGCGAGAGGGGAGGCCGGCCGGCCTAATATTCAGGCGGTCGGGCCAGGGTGGGGCCCACTCGGTCGCGGGCGTCGTGGCTTCGGAGTCTTCTAGATGATGTATTTTCGGGTGTTGGGACTCTTTGGCGCCGGGTGTACTCGGAACCTTCTTGACTTTGTTTCCGGGTTGGATTATGTTGCGCTGCGAAGTCGTATTGCTCGCGAACTCGCTGCCTGTTAAGTCCCTACAAATCACAACTTTACCAAAACTCATGGAAATCGTTAGTAGAAACCCCTAATAAGGTTATCTAATTATATTTTAGTCCTTTTCCATGTTTAGTTAACAATTAAAAGTATACGTTAACATGTGTCAACAAACTCCCCACACTTAGGCTTTTTACTGCCCCTCGATAAAAAGGATGGTCTAACTTTAATGTGTAGAGACAAAGAATGGATCATAATTATACTCCATGGTCATACCTGCACTTTGGGATATCTCGAGCATGAAATGGTTAGAAACAGATCACCTTAAATTCTTAAACCAAGTCACTTGGAGAGATTTTGCATAAGTTTTGAAAAGAAAACATAGCTCTACTTACTCCTTTGTGACACTCTCAAGTCTCTCAAAATATATTATATCCTCATAGTTCATTTTTATTATATCATATGTGGAGCTCAAGAACATGTAGCACACTTACCTTGTATTTATTGTTGAGTTAATCGTGGATCCATGGAGATAGATGTCATAAGTCATAGATCAAGATGTGTATGTGAGTCAAGATTATTATTACCACTTTGCTCTCTCTAGTTGAAAATCGTCTATCTCCCTTTTTTGGAACATTTATATTTATTTATTTATTTTCCAAGCGAGGTGCTATTTAGTGGAGAGGTGGGTTCTACTCACCCTCGGACACTTGTCCATTTTACTCTCTCAATTATTAGAGAAGTGGGCCCTACTCACCCTCGGACACTTGTCCATTATTCTTCTCTTCATTTTTGCCTTTTTCTCTTTTTTCGGAGAGAGAGAGGGGGTTCTTTCGACCCGTAGAACACTTGCTCATTTTCTCCTCTCTCTCACTTTTCTCTCCACTCTTAGAATTTTGAACATTTGGCTTTTTTTTCATAGCTGTACCTTTTTCAACAATTAAAATTATGGGAGATAGAGATTAAAACTTTTAGAGCATGGATACTTTAGTGAAAGCAAATGTATGTGATCTTGATCTTAGACTTTAGACAAATTTCAACATGGGTCTTGGTTTTGACAAAGCTCAACACAAAGAAAGCAACAATTAATTAGATATATCTTTAATGATGACTACGGCTCTATTAGGATGTATCATTGATCACAAAGGAGAAGCATAACTAATGATTTTAATATTTTTGAAATAAATAACTCTCCAAAGACAAGATAAAAGAAAGATGATCTCATTATTCTAACTTTATTATTTCTCATGTTTTAAGCGGTTAAAGCATCCCAACAAGTGTCGGTATATGTAGGAATTTAATCATGCAAAACTTTGTTCATGGGTTAACAAGACATCTTTTTTCATATAGGGAAAACATACCATAACGAAAAAGACTTATTTTAATTCGAACGGAAAGTAATTTGTTAAAAATTGAAAAGTTTTAGGAAGCAAACCGAGCGGTGGACGAAGCGGGGCCTACGTGGGACCAAGCGTGGGGTCGGTCGGCTTTGGTATATGGGCGGTCGACCTCCCCACTGGACCGTGTCGGGCGCGGTTCATCGTCGGCGAAGTCGATGGTTCCGTCTTGGTTCGAATTTCTTGATTTTGGTCGCGAAGAATTCTGTTGGGTCGCCGGGGATCTCCCCACACTTATTTTTTCTGTTATCTTGCATACAAAGCATGGTGGAGACAAAAACATATCCGTAAAATATATGGAGAATAATTGACTCAACTTGTGGATGACTTCCATAAGAGCACTTTATTATGTAATTCTAATCCTAATATTTAATAGTAAACTAATTTTGACTAAACCAAACTAAACAAATTAATCGAACTAACTTTTTATAACTCACACGCTAAGACTCATTAACTCGTATATAATAACTAGCTAATATTAAAAAGGTAAAGTAGCAATACTTATCGTGATAATCGGGTGCTCTCCCCAAACCGGATCTTGAAGTAGTCCTTTCGTTAGTCCTTGGAACTCTTCGCGGGTTCTCCTTAAATGTTCTCCCCGCAAACATTAATTCCGCATATACCCGAAGAAACAAATTCTAGGAACATATTGTGAGCCTTCATGTGCTCACGTATTTTTGATTTTTATTTTTATGCCGCCACAACAAGGAGTACTTGCATGGGGCTTAAAGAAATCGATGGCAAACATATTTTTATGATTTTTTTATGCAGGTATAGGAAAGTAAATATGCTAAAGGAAATATACTAATTTAAATATGTCGTAGAAAATAAATATGTAGATAAATATCGAAGTTACCTCTCGGTGAGAATTTTGAGTACTTACTCCCATGGCATGCGTCATCGATGGCATCTCGTCGAATGTCGCGGTATGCGAAATGGTGCCTTCAATGATCTCGACGAGTGGCGTAGATGAGGTGGCCGATGGAGATGGTGTTTGTTCAGTTGATGACGCGGGTAGTGGTAGGTCTTCCGAAGGTGTACTCTTGACGTCCTCTTCAGTAGGTGATGCTTCTTTCTTTTTCCATGTCGCTTCTTCGGAAGAGACCTTTCTTGGAGTGGCGAGTCTTTGAGTGTTCGGTTGGTCGGGGCCTAGCGAACTTCTTTAATCTTTCTTAATGTCTTCCTTGTTCGTCAACTCCGTTCCAACCGGTCTTGTGATTTTTAGCGGCGTCTCAGCGTCTTGTTCTTCTTGGGTCTTGTGGTGAGGTAGGCAATAGTGGTGGTGTAAGGCCCTCTTGATGGAGTATGGGGATGAATGATGACCCATTGCTCTTATCAAGTGGTCTACACCTCCGATCATGTCGTGCTCACTTTGATCTTCCTGGGTCACTCTTCAAGTGTATCATCTGATCTTAGTAGCCTCTTGGTGATGGCGTAGCCCTTGTTCCTTGCTGATTCAGCTGCTTGAAGAAAGCTTGGATAGTGGCAGCTGGCAGCGTCTTGTTTAGTGTGCATGTTTGCAGGTCGGGGACTCCACTTGTATGATTTGGGGAAGTAAGACTTCTTCGTCTTTTTGCACGAAGTGAGTCACGCTTTGCAAAGACAAGGTAGAGATCAAGTGCATGGGCTCGCCGGTGGGAAAACACCAATGTAGAACCAAAATTTCATTTACTTCTACTCTAACCTTGTGGGCACATTGAACAAGATAAAGATAATGTATAAGTTCTTTTTTATGACAAGGGTGGTAAGATCAGAAGATGAATCTAGCACGTAAATCTTTTTAGCAAAATAATGAGCGAACAAGAAAGTGATGCTAGAAACAATTTTAAAAAACTAACATGTCGAATTAACAAGATTGAATCATGTGAAACTATAACTCTAGCATGTTTTGACTTTTCATTTATGAGAATGCCATAGTAAAGAGGAATTAACGACAACTTACCTCAAGGTGTTACCTTTATTATTGGAATATGATGGCGCTATTACACCTTGTGGTGGTCCTTCTCTTCTTCTTGAGTGGCATGTGGCGTGACAGGTGCATGTCAGGAGGAAGAGGATGGCTTAATTATCTTCAATGGAATTGGCCTCCCTCCTTGATGCTTCCATCACCCATGAATTCCTCCTTCGAGTGAGTGATTCGATTGTGGATTTTGTCTTGTGTCACTCTTGTTCTTCTTTTTTTTTTTTTTATCGGGAATTCTTTTATCCATAAGTCATGTCTCACATGTCTTGCTCAATCTCTAGTGAGTTCATCTCGACCTCCCAGTCCAAAAAGATATACCAAAGATCTACTATAGTGTACTATGGTTCAAAAGTCAACCTAGACACCACGTCTAATTTGATTTAGGAAGGCGTTCTAACCTAAGCACCACGCTTAATTTAAAAGCCTTTAGAAGAAAGATCATCTACTCCTAAACAAGGCACCATGCTTCATTTAAGAGATATATGAACTCATTCTAAACCTTAGCATACTAAGCGCACAAAAGATGACATGAAAGCATTATAGAGATTTACTCAAACATAGATGATAGAGCATGATGAGTGTTTTAACAGATCGAGCATGGCATGAAGGTAAAAGACAACCAAGCTAGTATAGCAACATAATAATAAATGTTTCTATTCATGTAATTTAATGTTGCGTAATGACTGGTTGGACATACCTTGTATTGTCATCCTTCGTTTTCTTTGCTCCAAACCCGGAATGGTTAGTGACAAGAATACCGAAGGAATATTTTTATAATCATATGCTCATAACATAGGGGTATATAGTAATATATAAGTCTTATAGTATTTCCCCCCTAAAGTGCTTGTTTTAGGACAAAAAGCTCGTCCTTGGGAAACTTTCAAATTATGAATCAAGATGATGAAGTGGTTTCCCTTATATTGCCGATCTCAAAATTTCAAGCCGTAGGAAAATTCATCAAGAACCACCCTTTCTAAATTTTTAAGAAAGAGAGTATGAGGGGGGATGGAGATCTCATGTGCGGCAAGAATTGAGATGGCAATCAATTTAGGAGTTTTCAAATGAGCATGGACTAGGTGGAAAAAGTTCCATTTATGAAGTAGTCTTTATGCTCATTGATGTTCTCCTAAAATGCGCTCCTTTTGGTCTTCCTTAGATCATTCATAATATTTTAGGATCGTGAGGAGACGCAAGAAAAGGGCACAAGAGGATTCATTGGGCTCAAGGATGTGGTTAAAGATGGGTTCGAAAAAGAATTATCTAATTTGAACATAGAAAGAGAGAGACAGAGTGGCTTCTTGATGGCTTTGCTCTCTTCCTATGGCATGATTAGATATGCCATCCTTGAGGTTCCCCCAATGTTCTTGCGTAGCAATAAAGGTGCTTTCTAAGAGATTATCCCAAAAGAGGTTTGGATTATATATGGTCTCTTGTGAAGCTGGAAGTTCATGAAACTCATCATCTAAAGAGATATCCAAGGGTTGAATTTCTTCTCCCCTTAAAGGTTTTTAGCGCATTGATGGTTTGGGGTCGATAGCTAAGTCTTGGGATTGGAGTGATGGTGATATAGCTATCGAACTTCTATTTTTTTTTTTTGGAGGATGATTCTTCTTCCTTTGGGTGGTCATAAAGAATGCTAGTATATGGGTTTCACCCGCTGAGTTAAATCAAAGCAAACCTTGCTTAAAAAGGGAAAGAAAAGGTTCCTCCAAAAAGCGCATGATGATCATGCGCACAACACTTTCATGATGTCGGCAAAGACTCCTATCATAGAAGATATGATCCCGCTTCTCACTCCCGAGAAGTATTGCTTCATGATCATTTTGATCAACCGTAGGCGTAGCTAATGGCCAGATGTAAGGATGAGATCTAAGGATTCTAGTGGCCGAGCTTCCGCTTAAGGGTGCAAGATATAAGATAGATAAATATGGAATCAATTGATCCCACGAAGATAGAAAAAGATGAGAAGATAGAATAAAAGAAAAAGATAAAAGTATAGTACAAGATTTAGCTATAGTTTTTCAACGTGGTCTCAAACCGTTCTCCCCGGCAACGGCGCCGTAAATGCTTGTTGGTATTTGTTAACCTACAGGAATATTATGATGGATAATCCGTAAGCGAACGGATACCGGTGAGCACTTCACCCGGGAATAGGGCTTTAAATATCGAATCCACAGGGAGAAGGTGAGAGAGTATGTCGAGGTGTATAGCTAAATCCAGAGTGGCTATAAAACTAGATTGAAAGAGAGGTAAGGAGTTCTATTAGGAAGGTCTTGTTCTCACTTCAAGTAAATCATTTGCACATTGTTCTTAAGAGGGGTTGTCATGAAGAAACTCTTAGTAAAGGGAATCTACGCTAACAACGCAGGGTCTCCTACGATTTCTATAAACGGGAGCAGTAGGCATACGAAGGACTCAATGGTCTTTGTCACCACCACGATCAGCCTTAACGGTTGGTGTTTCACCCCGGCTTATAGAAGGCATTCGTAATAAGCTAGTCAATCTAAGCACCACGCTTACATTAATCTAACAACTTCAATTCAAGAGCGACAGGAATCAAAGTAATCTTATCAAAGAAATACGAACCTTAAGAACAATAGAGACAATACCACTTACTCGAATGGAAGTCGAACAATCCACAAGATCTCCAGTCGTGCTCCAATGGCACCAACTCCGGAGGAAGAAGAAGATGGAGGCGCCGACGGCTCCGGCCTTCCTTCAACTCCGCCTCAACCGCGCTCTAATTCTCTCAACTTGAAGCTCTACTCTCAACTCTAATCTAAGGCTTCTAGTTCTACATCTTGTCTAATCTTCTACTTCTAGTTCTTGAACTAGAGCTAAAACCGTCGACTAGAGCCTGGATCGGGATCGATATGATGATGAGTTGATCTCGAGATGATTGAAACCGGGGGCACGGGGGCTTGCTTATATAGTCGGGAGGAGGTACCGGTGTTGGATTTAGATACAACTCGTACTCCACCGTCGCCCTCGGATCAAACCGACATTAAACGAGCGGATTAGATTGCGTCTTAGAGGCGGTTGGAGAAGCTTCCGAAGCGGGGCTGATGTGGCGAGGGGGGAGGCCGGCCGGCCTAATATTCAGGCCGGTCGGCCCGGTGGGGCCCACTCCAGGTCCATGATGCGTCGTGGCTTCCGGAGTCTTCTAGATGATGTATTTTCGGGTGTTGGGACTCTTTGACGTCGGGTGTACTCGAAACCTTCTAGACTTTGTTTAGGAGTTGGATTATGTTGCGTTGCGTAGTCGTATTGCTCGCGAACTCTATTTGTTTTCTGTTAAGTCCCCGCAAATCACAACTTTACCAAAACTCATGGAAATCGTTAGTAGAAACCCCTAATAAGGTTATCTAATTATATTTTAGTCCTTTTCCATGTTTAGTTGACAATTAAAAGTATACGTTAACATGTGTCAACAGTAGTCCGTCAGAGGGGTGAGATAGACCAGTTGATCCGAGACCGCAGGAGGCTGCGTGGCATGTTAAGGCGTGCTACTGAGGAGAAAGAGAAGGATCTTGCAGAGCCAGAATTAGCAAAGATGAAGAAGCAGGTGTCGAGTCTCATGGCACAGTTGGCAGTTAGTGAGAAGGCGAACAGGTCACTGAGCATGCATTATCAGAATGCCTTGCTGGCACGAGAGAGAGCTGAGGCCGCTTACAAGGAGATCAGAGAGAGACTAGAGAATTTGGAGTGTGAGTACACCAACGTGAGAGAGGAGTATTACCGGTTGTACCACGCCTACCACTACCCCATGGGTGGAGATGACGACGATCTTGAGTTAGAGAGTGCAAAGACCACCGGTGAGGAGCACCGGGATGGAGACCCCACTTCACACGCACCACGGGAGTAGACGATCGTGATGCTATGTTTAGATTTCTAGCTAGATGCTACCACGTGGACCTTAATTTAGTTGTGACATCCTTGTAGCCGAGCAATGTAATGCCACTATTATCATGTAATTTCCCTTTTTATTCACGAGACCATCGGCATGTAAGATTTGGATTCGTAATGTTTCGAGACCTTAATGCATTAAGTCGAGACCTTAATTTACCGTGTGTGCCCGTGTATGGTTGACCCTATGGTGTTGTTACCCTTACCCGTGGCAGAGTTACATGGGCGATGCAACGATTGTTGCCATTTTGTTGCGAATTCTCGATACACATATTGCGTTAACATAACCATGATGTTGATGAAAGATTGTATTGAATTGATAGTTACCTATTATTGCGGATGAATTTATTCTCTCAATAAATTTTGTGTAACTTAAATTCAATATCTCGTGCTTTGGACAGCATCATCTGATGGTTATTGTTGATTCGAATGTGCAGATGCCGCAAACTCAATCAGGTGCTGGGGGAGATCGACAGCATCCACCACCTCCGGAAAACCAGGAGCAGTTTTTGCAACAGTTCCTGGGGGAGATGCGCAATATCGCAGCAGGAGGCCGTGGTGGTGCTGAAGGTGATGGATTTCAGGCGTTCAAGAACTTCAAGGCCACCGACCCACCAAAATTCACCATGGCTAAAGAACCTATGGAGGCTGAGGAATGGCTGACCTCAATAGAAGATAAATTTCGATTGGTGAACCCGTCGGATGTGCAGAAGGCAGAATTTGCGACCCATTTGCTGGAAGGACCTGCAGGGATATGGTGGAAGAATCACCGTGCCACCCTACCAGCCAATGTTCCTATCACTTGGGCTCAGTTTACAGCAGCTTTCCGTCGAAAGAATGTATGTCAGGTATATGTATATGTGTACTGGGTACAAACTCACGGAAAGCATCCAAGGGAAAGAAGAGATCATTTGAGGGAAACTCCGGTCAGGGCAGCGGTTCCTTTGGACGTCGTCAGAATTTTCGTCCATCTACCGCACCTTCACGCTATGTTCCACCTCAGAAGAAGAACCAAGCTGGGAGTAACCGTTTCAGAAGAGTGATGCTCAACCCTGCACAGAAAGGAAAGTCAGCACAGGGTAATATTCAGCGTCCAGCGTCTTTCAACCACAACAATTGGTTCAATTGTGGTAAGCCCGGGCATTATTCCAGGAATTGCCCACAACCTAGAAAGAACTACAAGCAACATGTGGACAGGCAAATTTCACCAGTGTCGAGGAGGTTCCTGAAGGAGAGACCGTGATAGCGGGTACGTGTTTAGTTAACAATCGCAATGCTGTTGTTTTGTTTGATTCTGGATCATCGCATTCATTCATGAGTCAAGAATTTGCTAGAAAGAATAATGAAAAGGTGTCTGACCTAGGGTTTGGTTATCGGATTAGTTTCCAGGGCTGTGATCGTTGACTAGGGAGAGGGTTAGTAATGTGAAGATCTTGATGGAAGAGTTAGAAATAATCACCTCGTTGATAGTTTTACCCGGTTTGTGTTTGGATGTTATACTTGGGATGAATTGGATGAAGAATTGGGGAGCAATTATAGACACGATGAATAGGGTAGTACATTTGAAGCATCCCCAAGATTCTACCGAACACCAGGTTACATTACCCAAAACCATTGACCTTAATCGTGTTTCAAACCGCTCTACGTGTAATTGGTATTTCGGATATACCGGTAGTCCGTGAGTTTCCGGATGTATTCGGAGGACCTACGGATTGCCACCGGATAGGGATGTTGAGTTTGCCATAGAGTTAATTCTAGGGACTGCCCCTATTTCCCGAAGACCTTACCGTATGCCACCGAATGAATTGGCAGAATTGAAGGTACAACTACAGGAGCTATTGGAGAAAGGTTTTATTAGACCTAGTTCGTCACCGTGGGGATGTCCAGCTTTGTTTGTGAAGAAGAAAGACCAGACCTTGAGAATGTGTGTGGATTATAGGCCACTCAATGCGGTAACCGTGAAGAATAAGTACCCATTACCCCGCATTGACATATCTTGTTTGACCAATTGTCTAGAGCCAAAGTGTTCTCCAAGATAGACCTTCGATCTGGGTACCATCAGATTAAAATCAGACCCCAGGATATACCCAAAACCGCATTCTCTACGCGGTATGGTTTATACGAGTATCTCGTCATGTCTTTTGGCTTGACGAATGCTCCAGCACATTTTGTGTCTGATGAATTCGGTGTTTATGCCTGAACTGGATCAGTTCGTGGTTGTATTCATCGATGATATTCTGGTGTATTCTGAGAATGAGGAACAGCATGCTGAGCATTTGAGGATAGTTTTGGAGAGACTCAGAGAGCATAAGTTGTATGCCAAATTTAGTAAGTGTGAGTTTTGGCTGAAGGAAGTGCATTTCTTGGGACATGTGCTATCAGAAGGTGGAATTTCAGTGGATCCTAGCAAAGTGCAAGAAGTGTTGGACTGGAAGACGCCCGAATCAGTTTCAGAAATTCGAAGTTTTCTAGGGTTAGCTGGATATTATCGTAGGTTTATACCTGATTTCTCCAAAATAGCTAAACCTATGACCCGATTGTTGCAGAAGGACGAGAAGTTTGAATGGACTCGGGAGTGTGAGGCGGCGTTTGCGTACCTTTGCGAACATTGTTGACCACGGCGCCCGGTGCTTGCGCAACCCGATATTCGTAAAACCTTTTGGCGTGTATTGTGACGCATGTGGCACAGGATTGGGATGTGTACTCATGCAGGAAGGCAGAGTTATTGCGTATGCATCACGCCAGCTGAGGAAGCATGAGGTTAATTATCCGACCCATGACTTAGAACTCGCTGCCGTGGTACATGCTTTGAAGATTTGGCGACATTACTTACTTGGTAATGTATGTCATGTCTATACCGATCATAAGAGCCTAAAGTATATTTTCACTCAAGAGGAGTTGAACATGAGGCAGAGGAGATGGTTAGAGCTGATAAAGGACTATAATATTGAGTTGCATTATCATCCGGGCAAGGCCAATGTTGTCGCGGATGCTTTGAGCAGGAAGTCGCATTGTTTGCTAGGACAAGCCGCAACTATGGAGGTTTTTCCTCCTATTCATCCGGCTATCTTATGCAATATTCAAGTGCAAAGCGAGTTGGAAAGTAGGATTGTTGAGGGCCAGAAAACAGATAAAGGGATCGCTCATATCAGAGAGAAATTGAAGAAAGAACCTAGTGATCACTTCCAAGTGGATGAACATGGAATCCTATGGTATGATGACCGTCTCGTTGTGCCCAAGGATCCAGAGTTGAGAGGACAAATTCTAACAGAGGCTCATTCGTCAAAGTTAACCATTCACCCCGGTAGTAATAAGATGTATCGGGATTTGAGGACCAGATTTTGGTGGACCAAAATGAGAAAGGAGATTGCTGCTCATGTAGCTTGATGTGACAATTGCTGCAGAGTCAAAGCTATTCATATGAAGACTGCAGGTTTGTTGCAACCATTGCCAATTCCTGATTGGAAATGGGATGAGATTACCATGGATCTGATTGTTGGACTGCCGCAAACGCAGAAAGGATGTGACGCAATTTGGGTGATTGTGGACCGCTTGACCAAAGTGGCCCATTTCATTCCTATTAATATCCACTATGAAGCTCATCATTATGCAGAACTATACATTGCCCATGTACTTCGCTTACATGGTGTCCCGAAGTCAATAGTGTCGGATCGTGGATCCACTTGGACCAATTGTTTTTGGGAGAGTCTACAGGAAGCCCTAGGGACTAAGTTACTTCGTAGTTCCGCTTATCACCCCCAAACCACAGGCCAAACAGAATGAGTGAACCAGATACTAGAAGATATGTTGAGAGCTTATGTGTTGTCAGCGAAAGGTTCGTGGGACAAATGGTTACCTTATGCTGAGTTTGCAGATAATAACAGTTACCAGGCTAGTATCAAGATGGCACCATTTGAAGCTTTGTATGGGAGAAGGTGTAGGACACCCCTGAATTGGATTGAAACAGGAGAGCGACCCTATTATGGTATTGACCTAATCGATGAAGCCGAGCAGAAAGTGAGAGTCATTAAGCAAAACATGAAGGCTGCTCAAGACCGTCAAAAGAGTTATGCCGATAAACGTAGGAGACCCATTAAGTTTCAGGTTGGTGACTATGTCTACTTGAAGGTATCACCAATGAAGCAAGTACAGCGTTTTGGAGTAAAGAGAAAGTTGGCGCCTAGGTTCGTAGGCCCTTACAAAATAGTTGCCACTAAGGGAGATGTAGCCTATTAGTTGCAGTTACCACAGGAAATGGAGAGGATTTTCAACGTGTTCCACGTATCACAACTAAAGAAGTGCTTGAGAGTTCCAGAGGAGAAGGTGTCAACTCGAAATGTCGAGATCAGTCAAGATTTGACCTACTATGAGCAACCCGCACAGGTGTTAGATACCAAGGAGAGAGCTACTAGGGGCAAGGTAGTTAAGCAGTACAAAATCCTTTGGGAAAATCATGGAGAGAATGATGCAACATGGGAGACGGATGAGTATCTTCTACGGAATTACCCTCAGTTCTATAAAAACTGGTTAGTTTCCCCGAATCTCGGGACGAGATTCTTTTTAGGGGGAAAGATTTGTAACACCCTAGGTGTTAAGCATCTTGAAAGCATGATCATTTGCATATCATCATCATCATTTCATGCATGAGCAAGTGCATAATGGCTTTTAATTAGCTTGCTATCATTTTATGCTTGCTTGACCTAGCTATTATATGATCTTTGCTATAATCATGCTTTAGACTTAAATTGTGCTTAGATGTATTTTTGACATAATTTAGGACCATGTTTGAGTGTGAGTTTCAATTTAGAAAAGTTTTATAAAATAGCCCTAGAATGTCAAACCTCTTTGACCCATTTTGAAACTCCTTTCAAAAGTGCTTGATAGAAGTGTTTTGAGCAGAAAGTTTCTATAGATGAGTTGAAGTAATTTTTATGTAGAGCAAATGATCTATTGCAAGTTTCTTGTGAAAAGGTTTTGAAATGACCCAAATAGAGCCCCCAAGTTTAAGTCAAACTTAGGTCAAATTCAAACTCTGTTTTTGAATGTGAATGTGACCTTGCTGTTTTTGATTTTTAGCTCCTATTCTAGGCCGAATTTGGAAATGGTCACTTTGAGAGTTGTGTAGCTTATGAAATTCTCTACAAAGTTGATGTTTTGACTTTTTCCAAATTCTGCACGAATCTCGATGTACAGGCCAAAAACAGTAGGGGTGTCGAAAACAGAGTAGAAGGGGGGGACCTATCGGCGGCTCGCCGGCCGACACCGCCGGGCGACGTGGCGCGTGCACGACCGCCGACGACGGGCCGGATGGGGCGGCACCGGTCGTCGGCCAGTATAAATAGGACGCGCGCCGCGCCCTAACCCTAGCCGCATCCCGCCGCCGCCACCGCTCGGAACGCGAAAGCACCGCCGCCCAGCGTCGTTGCCGCCGTGTCCGCGAGCTCCGCCGCCGCATTCCGCCCGTCGCCGTCGAACCCGAGCTCGCCAAATTGAGTCCCCGGCTTCACGACGTCGTCACCCGCACGCTGCCGTCGTTGAATCGAGGTAAAACGCTAGGTGAGCGCCGCCATTTCGCATCCAGCGCCCGCCGGCGAGTCCGCCATGGCCGCCGTTGGGGCAAGCCGCCGTTCTTGCTCGATGTGCCCGTTTTAGCTTGTTCTTGTTCATGTTCTAGAATCGTCTAGCAGTGCTTGAGGCCTAGAGCTAGGTGGTTGAGTGGATCCGTTCGCCGTTTCGCCGGGACGCGTCGCCGCCCGACGTGCTTGCCGTGGCGCCGCGCGCCAAGACGCCGAACGTTTTGTCGCCGTCGTTACTTCGCCGTTAAGCTTGTGGCTTGCTTGCATGTTGCTCTAGAGCATAGATGAGCCGAGGACGGTCTTTGGTTCACCGGTTATCGCCGGAGAACGGCCGATCCCGCCGTCGGCCAGCGCCGCCCTTGAGCCGCCGTTCGTCGCCGTCGTCGTTTGAGTCGGTTTTAGGTTGAATCGAGGGCACCGGAATGTTTGTCTCGTCGCGTAGATGCGTTTAGGCTAGCCTGGTTGTCCGCTTTGGTCATCGCCGGCGACAATCCCCGCCGACCCCGCCGCTCCGCCGCCGGCTCGCTCTCTCTGTGTCGCTGACACCTGGGCCCCGCGTCCTTTTTCTTTTTTCTTTTGTTTTTTTCTGTTTTTCCGTAATTGTATGTAAAGCTTTAGAAATTCATATCTTGGTCATTTTGAGTCCAAATTGAGTGAAACCAATTTGTTTGTGTTTGTTAGGAAGTAGGCTACAGTATAAAATTATGAAATCTTATTTTCAGAGAACTTTTATATAGAGTTTTATTTATGGTTAGAAATGCATGGAAATTGGAGAAAATCATATCTTTTAATTGGTGCAAGATAAAAATATGCTTTCTGTGGGAAAGTTGCTTGTTTTTTTGTGAGTAGAGTGTAGGAAAATTATCTTACATGACATGTTCTGTAGAAGAAATGTGATTTCCTATTTATGTGCTTTTTGCTATGTGATCTTTAGAAATTCATAGAAAAATAAATACTTAGAGTTTGAGTGTAAAACTTGGTGTGGTGGTTCTTGATAGATTTCAGTAGATGTTCATACTCAGAAATCTGTTGTCTGACACTTTTCATAGTACAAAGTATTTTCATGCCTAGTTTATTATTATCTTGTCATTTTTGTGTAGGTCAGTAGGAGCATGATCTTGCCATGATATTTTTATGGTAGCTGTTATAGGCCAGTAGAATGCTCTGGTAATTTTTGTAGAATTTTCTGAGGTAGTTGTATATTTATCATAATTATGGTGCATGGAGAATAGGCTAGAAATATATGTTTATATTCTTATTATGGGAATTAGTATTTTTATTATGTGTTCTTAGCATGTTTATGATTTGTTGATAAACTTGGTTGGTGTAGATTATGAGTTTCTACATTATCTTGCTCTAGCATTTTATTTATTTATAGGGTGCAAGTATAGAGTTTGCTAGGGTATGTCATTTCATGTGCTTTAGATTATCTTTTGACAAGTCCAGTAAATTTATTTGGTAGATAATGATTTGATTTGCTTGCTGGTTCAGTTTAAAACAAGTTGCATGAATGAATTGTTAGTTATGGGTGGTTTATGTGGTGATTTAGTAGAAACAGCGTCTCTGTTTTTGTGGATTTCGAGGCTGATAGGTGTAGATTCTGTTCTGGGTGCTGTGGAATGTTTTGTAGGAAATTTTATTAGCTTTCCATAGAGTCCTAGTTTGCTGAATTCGGAGTTGTAGAACTCCTTGTGTGATTGTTTTAGTGGCAGTGTGTCGGGCTGTCATTTTTCCTGGTAGACAAAGAGTAGGACGTCGGTTGAAAGGATTAGTGATATCTTTTGTGTAGATTTATTTATGTTCTGCGGAAGAGATATCCACTTACTAATGTCCTGCATCATGAAGCATCCATTCATCATACATATTCTATTTTATGCAAGTTATTATCCCTGCAATAGTAATTGTATCTTTTCTCAATCATATGCATCATCTCAGGATCGGGGGAAATTCTAGAGGAGCTGATCGAGGAACCAGGGGAGTTGTTCCAGCCGGGAGTGCAGTCCGGAGGAGTCACCGAAGGAGAAGGACCGACCGACGAGCTGACTGAGTGCCCGGAGCACGTTCCTGCGACGTTTCTGCGAGGTAAGCCCCGGAGCATTCTGATCTTCCCTATTCTTCCAAATTAATTTGACTTGAGTCCTTTATATGTTTTTGCATTACGTATAGGAAATGCTTGAAACCGTTGATGCATTATAAATCCTTGATGAAGTTGATTCCCTACCCTAGTAGCGAGTCTAGGTTAATGCTTTCGATATTGTGGTTGCAATGAAGCGGTGATTTCGGTCACTTGAGATATTGTTGTGTACAATCACATGGGTGATTGTCGAGCTTTTATGTTGAGAACCCGATAAGTAAAACATGTTAGATTGGGTGAAATTTGTGGTCCTTTCACCTGATCGATTAAGGACTCATACTTTGTCGGGCTGTGGTCGGAAGTTGAAAGTACCTGACATATAGTAGGCTCCGCTGGGTCGTGAGCCACGAAGCTCACAAGTTTGTTAGGGGCCGGCCATGCTCGCTTTATCGCTCCTCTTTGGCGTTGGATGCAGAGGGTATATGTATATGTGTACTGGGTGCAAGAAGATGCGCACGATTGATGTCGGTCTCGTTGCATGCTCACTTTTTTTTGGGAGGAGGCGGTAGCGGCGGGACCGAGACTTGTGCGTCCCGTAACACCTTGAGGAGTAATCGGGTCTGCCTTTGCAAAGTGGACTTGGTGTGTGTCGGGGTAGTCGCCAGCTGGTTTGCAAATCGATTCGAATCGCCATCTCTCCTGGATAGTGAGAACCCGAGATACTTCCACGGCAATGTAGTCTTAATTACTAAAGAATCATTGTTCTATCATGTTGAAGCTAATTCATTTTGATCCAGTTACTTATGCTGTTATTTATTCTACTGAGCAATGATTAATCTTGACTATACAGGACCTATGTTATGTACTAATTAAGAACCCTGTTAACTTGGAAGGTTACAAGTAGCATGTGTAGGCTAATCAAACAACTTTAATTGCGAAATTGGGAGTCAGCTAAACCCCAGATAAAGCCTGGCATAATCCTTGGAGTCTTTATTTTTATTTAAGACGGGTAAGTCTAGCTGAGTATTTTGTACTCAGGGTTTTATTCCCGTTGTTGCAGGTGATCATATTCTCCATGGTTATTGTAAGACTTGTTTGTTGCCTGTCGATGAGGAGTAAGGCCTGGGCAAGGCAATCCTATATCCCTGTCTCATGCTTCGCTTAAGGGATGACTGCTTTCGGGCACTATCTTATATTTGTTTTCGATAAAAGACTATTTGGTTTTCGCAAACATCGCTTCGCGACTTGAACCCTGAGTTTGTAATAAATTACACTTCGCACTCGATGTTTAATATATCGAATTTGGTTTGAAATACCGCGGATTTTACTACCAAGCTCAACGATCCTTGTTGTTAATGTTGATGAGTTTGAAATCACTCGAGATTTACGGAATACCGGGTTTATATGGACTCAAGTGTAGACCGTGATTGCTTCGGTGATTGCGACTTATACTTGATTTCTTATAAATTGGTCGGCTCGTCACGTATCACGCATACTCCTCCAACCGGGACTTTAACCCACCGAGGGTATCTTGTACTCCCGCCATCTCTCACTCCCGGTGCGTGGTTGCCATTCCCGATTTGACACACCCCCGAATCGGGCTTACCAAAGCATGTGGTTGGTACTTGCTTCGACTTATGCGGGGTGACAACCGGATAATCGTGCCTTTGACCCATCGGTCTCCGGCAAGAACATCGTTCAACGGTCCCGATAACCTCAATCCGATCAACGAGCGGTGCTTAACCGACACTGCCCGTAAACACTACAAAGAGACTCCCTTCTCAATGCAAGTTATCCGACCAGTCTCAAATTAACATAACTTCCATTCTCTAGATGTGAAATCATCTTTGAAAAATCATGGATGATAAGTCAATAACAAGGTTGGTCATGCAAAGCAAATAGGTTATCACTCAACTCCTATTCACCTATTGCATCATATCATCAACATAAGTGATATAAAACTTTGTAAAATAACAAGGAAAGGTTTTAATGCATCCGGGGCTTGCCTTTAGCGAAGTAGCACTCAGGTTCAGGATCCGTTCCACAGATATCGAAACCCACTTGAACAGGATACTGAACCTCCTCAGCAACTTCTTCAACCTTGAACCCTTCACTAACGTTCTCTACACGAAGTAGAATGCATGCTTCAACATGATGCCATAATGATAAACATGATGCTTAGAAGTGCATGGAAATAAACAACACTTGAGTACAACTTTCCTTCACGATAAAGTTGCAACCCAACAAAACCAACTTGTTGAACTACTCTACAAGATATCATCACCACTGCCTAAGGAGTTCTCAAGGACCATTTGATTATGGTATGATCCTTACTTCATCAAACAATCCCAAATCAATCATCTAACACTTTCTTCTCTAAATAAAACTAAGCATAAAACTAGAAAATAATTTAACTAACTCAAACTGACCCCAAACTTTTTCTACACAAAGGTCCTATCATAAAACAACATAAAATAAAGTTTCATGACATTTGGAAATCTAGACTAATTTATAAAATTCACCAAAGATCTACTTTTGAATAAAAGAGGCTAATTTTAAAACAACACAGAACAGGTCAAAATCGAAGTTTGACAATTTTCCTACATTTTAGACATCATAAAAACAGCTCACACAAAAATTTCCATAATTTTCCAAGCTCTAAATAAATTTATACAAAATTTGGAAGAAGCTAAACTATTCACAATTAAATAAAATCGGAAAAAGAAATTTAAATTGAAAATCTGGCCCATTGGGCGAATCCGCCCAACTTCGACTCCCGGCACTGCTGACGCTACAGAAGCTAAGTCGCAAAGCCGCCCACTCCCGCCCCAAGGCTGGCCCCATGGGCGGGCGGCCGGGCGCCGACCGGCAATTCCCTCGCCGGCGGCGGGTTTCCGCAGAACGCGGATCGGTCCTACGCGATCCCCACGACACAAGACATCGATCTAGACCAAAGACGCCGACGACAAACAGATTCGGGCACACCCACCGGCGACGATGGCGGCCCGGCGGCGCCGCAGCGGCGGCAAGGCTCGTCGGAGCCAGCTATGGCCAAGATAGGAGCACTGGCTACTCCAGCACCATCGGGCGAACCCGAGCCCCCAACTAAATGGCCCCGAACCAACTCTACGTGAGCACAGCATGGCGCGCGGCGGCGCGGCCACGGCGGAGCTCATCGGCGTCGACGTTCCGGCGGCTACGATGCGACAAAGCTCAAATTGAAAGGTCCTACAGCTACTCTAGGGGCACGGGGAACACGGGGCTCACAATGGTTTGGTTGAAGACGGACGGAGCTGGATGGTCGGCGAGCAGCGGCAACGGCGGGCGGTCTCCGTGGTCGAGGCGGCGTTCGGGCGCGGCCGAGCTTGATCGTGAAAACGGTCGAGCCGACCATGATCGTGACATGAAGGAGAATCGGAAACACGAGAAGATTCAAGCCGGCTCACCGTAACGGTGTGGCGACGGTGACTCGACCCACGGCAGCGCTCCGGTCGGAGAGGAAGAAGACGGCTTCGGGCTGGCGAAATCGGTGGCGATTGGCTGGGGTTTTTGGGGCTCTAGAATCGCAATGAAGTTGCGGCGATTTAAGCCGGGAAGAGCGAAGGGCGAGAGATGGTGTGATGGGTTCCAATTTATAGGAAGAGAGGGCGGTCGGCCGGGCGGCGAGATAATGACGCCCGGCCGAAAGTCGGGCCGCCGGGCCCTCCATATGCCGTAGATAGGAATGGGACGGGTTTTGACATGATGGCGGCGAGATTGCCACGACGGCAGAGCCGGGCGCGACGGGTCGCTGGGAATCGCCGAGGCGCCACGCCGACGCGAGCGTAGTACCGCTTGCTCGCCCACGCCGTCAACGATGGATATGGACGGGATGAGGTGATGACACGACGGGCGGACACGCTAGCGGCCTCTCGACACGCCACAAGCGGGGAGGTCGCGAGTCCGGCGGCCGAGATCGACGGAAACGCCGAGAAGGGCGGCGCCGGTGACCCGCTTGCACTGTGCACATCCTTATCCCCCTTCTTCTTTCTAATTTCAAAACCCTAAACTGAATTTGTCAAATTACTCTCAAAATTTGAACTGCACTCAAAAATTTCCAAAAACCAAACGAGATCTACACTTTTCATAATTGGGAGACTTCCTAATTCGGCCTCTAAGATAGACTTTTCAAAAAGGCAGATTTGAAATTCAAAAGAGATTTGAAATTACTCCAAAAGTTTAAACTAAACTTGAAAAACTCAAAACACCAAAATTATAGCTCTCAAAAAAGATCTACAATGTTCTTTGTTGAAAGTTTTCTCAATTTTTGCTTAAATTTGGAATAATCAAAAAGGGGCTAAAAAGGGGTTTAGGATCAACTAGGGTTAACACATGAAATAACAAACAATTAACCATTCAAACTTCACTTCTACTCAACCAACATACATTGCCATGAATTAAACTCATTTTAGTGAATGCATGACAAGGTTCTCAAAATGGATGCTTTGCAATGCATATGATGACATGACCAATTTTAGTGGTATAACACCAAGGGTGTTCTGAGAATCTAAATCTATCGGCCTCGAAATTGGGAAAAATAGAGACTTTGTTTTCAGCCCAAACCCTACATACAACATCCATAACCTCAAAACTACTCATGCATCTTTCTCCAAACTGAACCAGCAAGTAATTCAAGTAACTATCTATCAAATAAACCTACTTGAACTTGTCAAAAGATAATCTAAAGCACATAAATAACATACCCTAGCAAACACCACACTTGCACCCTAAATTGAGTAAAATGCTAGAGCAAGAAAATGTAGAAACTTCTAAGCTAATCAAACCAAACTTACCAACACGTTAAGATCATGCTAGGAACACATAATAAAAATTCTAACACACATTACACACATATAAACATATATTTCTAGCTTATTTTCCATGCACTATAATTATGATAAATATACAACTATCTCAGAAAAGTCTACAAAAATTACCATAACATCTTCTTTGGAATATAATAGCTACCATAAAAATATCATGGCAATATCATGCTCATACCGACCTACACAAAAATAGCAAGCTAGTGATAAAACTAGGCATGAAAATACTTTGTACTATGAAAAGTGTCAGACAACAGATTTCTGAGTATGAACATCCACTGAAATCTATCAAGAACCACCACACCAAGTTTCACACTCAAAACCCTAATATTTATTTTTCTATGGATTTCTAAAGATCACATAACAAAAAGCACATAAATCAAAAATCACATTTCTTCCACAGAACATACCATGCATGATATTTTTCATGGAATCTACTCACAAAAACAAGCACTTTTTTGTACAGAAAGTATATTTTTATCTTGCACATATTAAAAGATATGAATTTCCTCAATTTATATGCATTTCTAGCCCTAAATAAAACTCTACATAGAAGTTATCAGAAAATAGGGTTTCATAATTTTATACTGTAGTCTACTCCCTAACAAACATGGCAAAATTTGTTTCACTCAAAAATGACTCAAAATTTTTTCATTCAAACTGGAAAACGTAAAAAAGATAAAAGAAAAGAAAAGGCGCGGGGCCCGCGTGTCATAGACACGTGAAGTGGCACGGCGGCGGAGCGGGCGGATCGGTGGCGGACTTTCGCCATCGATGACCAAAACACGCAACCAAGTACTCAAATCGATGCTACTCAATGAGACAAAGCTATTGGCGTATTTGGTTTGGCCTAAAACCGACTAAAAAGATGACGACGACGAGCGGCGGTTCGGGGCGGTGGTGGCGGCAAGACCGCCCCCTCCGGTCACCAACGGACGAACCAAGCCCCGTTCCCAACTCCCCTCGACGCTAGAGTTACATGCAAGCTACTAAATGGCACGGCGGACCAACGACGGCGGAAAGACGGACGCGCGCGGGCGGCGCCACGGCAAGACGTCGGGCGACGGCGTGTCCCGGCGGAATGACGGCCAGATCCACCCATCCATCTACCCTACCAGCTCAAGCAACCTAAGGCGGTCCTAAAACGTGAAGAATGAGGGCTCGAGCTCGATCCACGAGCTTGCACGGCAGCCTTGCCCCGTCGGCGCCATGGCGGCTCGCCGGCCGGCGCGCGCGGGATGGGGAAATGGAGGCGCTCACCAAGGTCTTACCCCGATTCGTTGACGGCAACGTAGAAGACGATAGCGAGGCCGGGATGCGGTTTGGCGGGTTCGGGCTCGACGGCGGCGATGGAAAGCGGCGGCGAGCACGCGACGACGACGGCGCGAAGGCCGGGCGGCCGCGCTCGCTCACTCTAAGCGCTGGCGGCGGCCGGGAGTGAGGCTAGTGTTTCGCGTGGGCGCGTGGGTCCAGGCCGTACATCGGCGGCGCTGCGCTGCGGCCCACGTCGCCCGGGCGCTGTCGGCCGGCGGGCGAGCCGATAGGTACCCCCCACTCTTTTTTCTCGAGTCGGCGTTGATTTTTGTCCTGTGCATCGAGATTCGTGCGGAATTTGGAAAAAGTCAAAACATCAACTTTGTAGAGAATTTCATAAGCTACAAAACACTCAAAATGAACTTTTTCTAATTCGGCTTAGATTTGAAAATAAACAATAAAAACAGCGAGGTTAACTCAAAACATTCAAAATTAGGGTTTGAATTTGACTTAAGTTTGACTCAATCTTGGGGGCACTATTTGGGTCACTTCCAAACCTTTTCACAAGAAACTTACAACAAATCATTTGCTCCACATAAAAAGTACTTCAATCCATCTATAGAAACTTTTTGCTAAAAACACTTCTATCAAGCACTTTTGAAAAGGATTTCAAAATGGGTCAAGGAGGTTTGACACTCTAGGGTTATTTTATAAAAATTTTTCTAAATTGAAACTCAAGCTCAAACATGGTCCTAAATTATGTCAAAAATATATCTAGGCACAATCTAGGTCCAAAACATAATTATAGCAAAGATCCTATAGTAGCTAGATCAAGCAAGCATGAAATGATAGCAATTCAAATTAAAAGCTATTATGAACTTGCTCATGCATGAAATGATGATGATGCTATGCAAATGATCATGCTTTCAAGATGCTTAACACCTAGGGTGTTACTAATCTTTCCCCCTAAAAAGAATCTCGTCCCGAGATTCGATGAAACTAACCATTTGTGATAAAACTGTGGATAGTTCCTCAGGAGGTATTCATCCGTCTCCCAGGTTGCATCATTTTCCCCATGATTTCCCCAAAGAATCTTATACTGCTTGACTACCTTGCCCCTAGTGGCTCTTTCTTTGGCGTCTAATACTTTTGCTGGTTCGTCGTAATAGGTTAAGTCTTGACTGATTTTGACATTTTGAGTTGACACTCGCTCCTCTAGAACTCTCAAACACTTCTTGAGTTGTGACACATGAAAAACATAAAAAATTCTCTCCATCTCCTGTGGCAACTGTAACTGGTAGGCTACTTCTCCCTTAGTGGCAACTATTTTATAGGGGCCTATGAATCTAGGTGCTAACTTTCTTTTCACTCCAAACCGCTGTACTCGCTTCATTAGTGACACCTTTAAGCAAACATAGTCACCAATATTGAACTTAATGGGCCTTCTGCGCTTATCGGCATAGCTCTTTTGGCGGTCTTGAGCAGCCTTCATGTTTTGTTTTGTGATCCTCACTTTCTGCTCAGCCTCATCTATCAAATCAATGCCATAGCAGGGTTGCTCTCCTGTTTCAATACAATTCAGAGGTGTCCTGCACTTTTTCCCATACAAGGCTGTTGGTGTTTCTTACGCACACAGAGAAATCCGCAAGCGCACGGAAATACCGTTGTAGCACTTCACCCGGTGGTGCTGTGGTATCGTATTTTTCACAAGGGACGGTCGCGCTTGGTGGCTTTTCGAGGTTTATGTCAACCTAAGGCAAGGGTTTGTTTTCTAAGAGTAGCGAGGTATCTATAGGCTAAGTTTCCCAGGCAGTGATTCCTAAAGTCTGTTGTCTACTCACTTCGGGCACCGGCCCACGCCCAAAGGACAGTGTCCGGCAATTAGCTCTACGACGCAGCCGAACGTGGGGGGATTTCAAGGGATGGACAAGGCTTGTCACGACCAAGCCGCCTACCCCCTCAACCGTGGGATGCACCGCAAAAGGTAGGTGAACGCTAGTCCAAACACCACGTTTGCACTATTGGTCACAGTTCTTGATGTTGGCCAAGGTTCCCCGGTCAAAGAGTCCCTCCACCAAGAACTAACGTAAAACGATCTACCAATCCCGCAAGTCTACAACAGCTAAGAAATGTACGATGGAAATTAAATAGTTGCAAGATAATCACAAGACTGCTTACCAAAGTGTAAGTAGTTTGCAGAGGTACGAGCCGGGCGGGTACCGACAAGTCCGGCACTCCATCCTCCTAGGAACAACGGAACACCGAGGGGCGGACCGACAACTCCAAGTAGAAAGAACCAAGCTTCTTTCTAGCCTTTCCCTCTCTCACTCTCTAGAATTGGGAGATAGAATAGAAGAAGTAGAAGAAGAAGAAGATCTAATTCTACTCTCTTACACAAGTGGACTGGTTTCTCCTTGTAAAATGTGTTGTTCTTTGAGAGGAGAGAGGGGGTCTATTTATACATAAGGGGAGGGACCTAAGTGCTAAAAATCACCCAAACCGACCTAGGAAAACCTTCCATGTACGACAAACCGACTATCCCACGTCGGTTTCATCAGTTTTGGAAGGTAACAAACCGCCTCTCCGAAGATGGGCTCGAACCGCCGCTGTGGTGGTGCGGCCGCACCTTTGGGGTGCGCTACGCGCACCGCCAGGCTGGCTTCGCCCGAGCCGGCGGCCGGGCTTCCTTGCTACGAAAAGTTGTGTGGCAGCTGCGCGCCCCGCCCGGTTTCGACGTTTTGTTGCGATTTCTGTTTGGGCTTGCCATTTGCTCCTTTGGGCCTTTTTCTATTTATTGATTTTATTTCTTTTTCTTTGTCTTTTTTGGCCCAAAGTGATCATCCATGAGTTTGTACCGCAAGTCCAAATAAACACCAAAACTTTGGAATATGTTAGTTGAAATCCCTATTTCTAGGTAGTTTTGGTGTTGTGTTGACGGTATTTAAATTGTCGTTGGTTACCGTCAACAAACTCCCCACACTTAGCCCTTTACTCCCCGAAAGTGAAAGCACGAGGACTAAAGTGGTTTTATCTCCAAGATGTAAGCTTGCATACATATTATTCCAAGCCTTACCCGCCTTGTGAGCATTTTCCCACCCTTTATTACCTTTCATCGTAGCGGGGCTTTTTAGCTTTTCTCCAAGCCTTGGGTGGTTGCCAGATAGAATGGTTATAACAGAAGTGCTTTTCATTCATCCAATTTGATCAACTTTTTATCCGGGGTTTTATTTAGAGAAAATTTTATTTTTCGAGAAAGCATGGGCTTTATTGCTATAATAATATATTTTTTGGAGAGGTGGGCTCTCGCTTTCGCCCTAGACTTTTGTCTTTTATTTCCTCTCTTTTTTTTTTCTTTCTTTTTTTAGAGATGTGGGCTCTACTAAGCCCTTGGACACTTGCCCATTTTTCATCTCATTTTCTTCTTTTTTCTCTCTTTCTTTTTTTTAGAGATGTGGGCTCTACTCGCCCTCGGACATTTGTCCATTTTTCATCTCATTATTATTATTATTATTATTATTATTATTTTTTAGCATAGCCCAAGACATTTCTCTTTTTCAAAGGATAGATTCCCGGATGTTGAGTTTCTCTTCGGACGAAGTCATAGCAAATCCATTTATACCATATCATATTTGGCAACAACTTAGACTAGATAGAGCATATGCAACCCACATGAATCAGGTTTTTTTCAGGATGAGTTGTTTAAACAGAAGCTTGGTATTCTGGCGAGGAATAAAATGTATGCATGCCAGGTATCAATTGGTAGATGTAGAGATGGAGTTTCTGCTAACTTGGTTCAGGTTTTAGCATTTAAAGATAAATCACAAGTCAAAATTTAATTTTAATAAATTGCGTACCTTTGACTTGCGAATCCTCCCCCACACTTGTTTTTGTACCTATTTTTATTTTCTTTTTGCACAAGGAAAAAAACAAGTGGAGACATAGACAATAATATAATAATAAAATTTTATTGAATTTATAAATAATTCAAACTCGGGGCGCACACTTGAAGGAATTACAAAATGATAGGAAGGGAAATACTGAAAATTAAACTAGTGCACGCCAAATTATTGATAAAGAGGTAGAGCACTTCTAAGTCGGCCTGCGAGGGGCGCTCTCTGCATTAGCCGCTCTAGCGACCCTAGCTAGCTTAGTCTTGAAGTTTAGGCAGAAAGAGTCTAGTTCTTTCCTGATGACAGCGTTTTCTAAATCAGCCTCTTCTACCTCTGAGGTTAAGGTTTTCACTAGCTGATTTAGAGAGTTAACTCTAGCGTTTAAGGTTGCTAGCGAAGGAACCTTAGAAACCGTGCTACTCCTAGCTGTTTTTAGTGACTGAGTACCCTCGGAACGGCTCTTGAAAACATTGGGAGCCTTCCTGGGTGCAGCACGGGGTACCCTCAAAGGGCCTTCACTACTTGAGCGACTCTCAACAACATTCGGGGCCTTTCTAGGATTCGCCCAAGGGATACGTAATGGAGCACTTGGAGATGTCGCTGGAGCAGGAGTTGGCTTCTTCATAAGCCCCTTCCCGCGCCCTCCTGTGGGCAAATCGACACCGACAACGGTGTACGGGTAACTGTAGTCGGAGGCGTGGAAGGAGGACGTCTCCGTTGACGAAGCACGGATGTCAGCTGCTTTGGGCTCTTTCCTCTTGATGCCCAGGGTGCCCACCGTAGGACGAGGTGGGCGCCCAAGAATACTCTTGCGTGTCACGGATCTGCCCGTGGACACATGGCTGTTCCCTCCACTAGAAGAGTAGCGTGGGGGAGGGAGCACGGCAAGAGGGGCGACAGAGGATGGTTCCACCTCGTCATTAGGGAAGATCGAGTCTTCCTCATTGAGAGAGCATAGTGAACGAGAGGAGTTGTAGAGGGTAAGAGCATGGCCTGCCATTGCAGCTGTTCTTGGCTTAGAAGAAGAGAATTTGAGAAGAGGAGAAGAGCAAGAAGGAGAGGTGTGAGGAATGGAGAGGAGGAGGGTGGATTTTATAGGACAAACACTCCTCTCTGTTTTAGCAGGTCGAAATCTCGCGGAGCGCACCATACCATAACAGGTTTTTGTAGGATCTGATGGAAGCCTAGAGGGGGGGGGGTGAATAGGCTTAACCCTAAAAGTCGACCTGTTGAAACTTGAACACACCGTCATTAGACGGGGAGGGCGCGCACCTTTGCCGCGTATAGGGGCGGCACTGCCGCGTAAAGCTGACAGACAGAGACAGAGACAGAGAGTGAACTTCTCTCGGTCTTGTGGGCGCGGCACTGCCGCGTCCTCATGCGGCACTGCCGCTGGGCACTTCACAGAAGTGACCTCGAGTTGCCTCTGTGAGCTGTGTCTAGTAGGATGGTGATTCTCCCTTGTTCCTGCACACAAGTAGACCACAGGGAACAAGCTACCACTGGCAGAAAACTTGCCACAAAGTAGATCGGGTCGAAGCCCTTTCTCACAAGACAAATATGCAATAAAAGTAAAGAGACAAGGTGACACAAGGATTTGACCCGTGGTTCACCGCGCCACACAGGCTGGGCTACGTCCACGTTGTTGAGGTTGCCACACAAGGCTTAGCTTGCCCACCGGCTTGCTTTTTCCCTCGTTCACAAGTCTAGGGAGTTAACCCTAGAGATGTGGGGTAATGTATTGTTGTAGATCGAGGTTACAAACCTCCCAAGGCTGCCACACGAAGGGGGGCAAGCACAAGGGCGACGCCTAGCCGTCTAGGAGCAAGCTCCAAGAGTAAAGAACCCTAGGGTTCCGGCCCAACGTGAACCAAATGCTCTTTTGAGTGGGGGAAGTAGTAGATCCGGTCTCCAATCGAAGTTTGCAGCTGTTTCCCTCAAAAATCCCAGGTGGGAAGTGAGAGATTGAGTGGGGAGCTCAAGGTGCTTCAATGGAGGTGAGAGAGAGAGAGCAAGAGGTGCTCCTGGCTGTTCTAGTTGGGAGAAAGAAGAAGAGTGAGCCAGGTGACCGTTGTGGGAGGGGTAGAATAGGTATTTATACCCCACGGGCCCAACGGTACGATTTAAGTGTGGCACTGCCAAGATCGACACGCGTAAGGGCGCGGCATCTTTGCCAAGCACCATTGCGCGGCAAGCATCGCCAGCAGCCCGACAGCCAGAGGTGTAAACTGAGTTGAAATGCTGGCTGGTCAGGCTTGGAGTTGAGTGTTGTGTCTGGTTTTGATGTTTAGAGCACTTGGTCCACAGGTACCCGAGAATCCTAGGATCCCTCTTAATAGTACGGCATTTCCTAAACTCAAGATTCAAAGTATGAAATAATTTAAACGTCTTGATCCGGAAACACCACCAATCAGCTTATTTGGTGCCTTTGGACCTATACATCAACTCCACATTTTAATCCCTGCATGTCATCTTCAGTAAATCTCATTAGTCCCCTAATTCGGTGGTCATCAACGCCAAAACCCACTTAGAGCTTGATTGCACTTACAATCTCCCCCTTTTTGGTGATTGATGACAACCAAATTAGAGCTTACATAAGATGTAAAGTCAAACTTAGATTACGAAGACCAAGGATGTAGGAACCTCCCCTAAATATGTGATTGAGTTTTGAATTCTCAGGATTGACATGAGATGTCATTTTCACATATTTAGGTGTTGTGAAGCCTTCTTCTAAATGTATAAGTGAGATTTGAATTCCCAATTTTTGACATAAAAGTCAATGTATACATTTAGAGTGTGTAAGGGCTTTGCCCTATATCTCTCGTTCTTTGTGGGGTGCTCAAGGTGTCGAAATATATCCGTGATGCATATGACAATAAATATAAGATCGAGCACAAGAGGTTTTTCGTCATGCTGTGGTGCGTGTGTAATCTGGCAGCGCAGGGGTGTGGCACTACCGCGCCTATCAGTACAGACAGACAGACATAATATCAACCACAGCATATATGACATAAAATATACTCTAAACAATCAGCAGGGTAATTAAAACAGAGTTTAAGCAATCAACAACCAAATCTGAGGAATAACAAGTCATAGGTGGCATTATTACATAAAATAGAGTTTCTCTCAAACTCACACCTAACAAGCTACTCTCAACGAATCTAAACTCTGAAGATCATCTGCTGCAACATCCTCGAACCAACTCCAGGCGTCGAAAAAGTTTGACCCCCCCTCTTTTCTTCTAATTTTCTCCCCTTTGGCGTCAAGCACCAAAAAGATCATAGAAAAAGAAGAAGAAGAAGAGTGGAATCACTCCTCACTGTCGTCCTCACTGCTGGAAGCTGTGTCCCCACCCTCCTCAGAGATAGCAGCACTGGCCTGAGCTGAGCGACGAGTAGAGCGTCGAGCTGGTATCTGCTGTGAGATAGACCCAAGCATATCTGACAGATCCTGATCTGAGCTGCTAGTGGCTGAAAGCTCTGGAAGGTCGTACTGAGGTGGCCTAGGGATAGAAGGAGGAACTGGAAGTCCTTGCTTCTCCCTAACACTCTTGAATGCATGTCTTACCTCCCTGCGCAGCTCATAAGTCTGCTGCGATGCATAAGTGCAATGTCCAAATATTGCCTTGAGCCACTTCTTCATCTTGCCCTTGGACTTGCTGTGCCTCCTGGGCCTAGAGCTAGAGGGCTCCTCCAAGTCCTCTCTGCCAGCTGAGGTGCCTCCTGCTGAGGGTCTGGCTCTGCCACTGATCTTCCCTCCATCTAAGCCATGGGTCTTCTCAATGTTATAGACTGTGTGGAAGCAGTCTTTGGGATAGATGTTCCCTGAGACCCTCTCAATCATAAACATGATGTAGGGAGCATATGGCAGATTCCTCCTAGCATCATCCATGGCATTAGCTAGCTGCCTCCAAATGAACTTTCCAACATTGAAAGTTTCATCATTCCTGAAATGAGCGAGTAAGTTCCTAGCATAGCCATTTATGTCAGAGGCTGCTCCATCTTTTGGATCAATAGTGCACCTGCAGAGGTTGTTCATCACATAGAAGAAATCCTTCAACCCCTTTCTTCTTCCAAGGAGTGCCTGATCAGCCCAGCAGTCTCTGATTGCCTTGGCATCAATGGGGTCAATCTCATGAATATCTATGTACTCTCTATGCTCAGCCCCAAAACCAAGTATCTGACAAAATGTGACAAAGTCAATCCTGTAATGTCTCTTGTCAGTCATCCAGTGAACTGTGTTAGATGGCCTGTCCCAATAGTAGGTAGCATGAAACTGACTAAGAATCTCCTAATTCCAATCATGCTTGAATGACATGATATTTGTCAGCTCAAACTTATCACAGGCCTCTATTGCCTCATTGAAGGCATCCTCCTCCTTGTCTGCCATCCTCTCAAAGTCAATGTAGTGCATGGTAGTGATCTTGCTCTTGGTGGAATGAAAGAGGACTGTCAGATAGAAGTTTGAATGAAAAGCTGCCCAAAACCTCTCATCAATGCCTTCATATTGCTCCTCAGCATATACATTTACTGCCCTAGCATCTGCAACCTCCCTCTGCTTCTTGAGATAGCTCACAACTGGAATGGGTGGATCATTGACAGGAGCTGCCATCTCAAACTCACCCTCTACTGTCACCATGTAGGAGTTATCAAACACTGAAGGGTGCTCAGGAGTGCCTTGTTCTCCAGCAGGCACAATAGTGTATCCATACTGCTGCTGCTGCTCCTCAGTAAGTTGAGCTGCTCCACTGCCACCAGCTCTATTCAAGTTCTTCCTTCCTCTGCCCCTTCTGTCAATTACTTTCACCCTCTGCTTCCTTTTGCCATGGGGATCACCTCCAGGATCCATCTATGCAAGATTTAGAGTTTGATTAGAAACTGTCAAGAATAGGAAGTGAAATAACTACGTCTATGCAGTGGAAGGGTTAGAAAAATAAATTTTGATGATTTTTCAGCAAGCTGTCCAGGATCGATCGGCTGCGCGGCACCGCCGGGCCGGCAGGAGGCACGCCGCAAGCAGAGGCACGGCAAGCCGCCGCGAGCACGGCACTGCCGTGTCATCTCGCGGCACTACCGCTCCCCCTTGCTCAAATGTCATCAATATTTATTTTAATAAACTTTCTAATGCATCTACTTAGCACATGTCACTAGACTATCACAATTTCAGATACAAATTCAAAGCAGGTGCAAGAGTTCCATGGATTCAAGAGAATTAGTAAGAACCTAAGTGAAATTTCTCCAAAGTTTAGAGTCAATCGATTTCACAGATCAAAGAGTCAAGCAATTTGAGGGATATATGCTGTTTGAAGCAGCTAAGAACAGTTACGTTCTATTTGGGGGCGGCATTGCCGCGCCCTCCCCCTAAATTGCCTAAATCATGGAAGAGTGAAATTGGTCAATTCCAATCATCAAAGCTACTTCCCTAGGGTTCATACAACGCTTAGAAACCGAAATCCATGAGAATATGTTGCACATTGCATAGATCGGGCAATTTCATCACAGCTAGGGTTAGGTTTACCTCATTTGTTGACCTCGTGGAGTGAAGGGAAGAGAAGAGGGGGCTCGGAGAGAGGGAGCCCGGCCGGCCGGAGACGAGCAGAACTCCGGGCGGGGGGCGGCGGCGCGGCATCGCCGGGCGGCGGCAGTCTGGCGGCGGCGCGCGCGGCAGTGAGAGGAACACCGGCGCCCTGTCTCACGCCGCGAGAGAGAAGAGGAGGGGCGCGTGCAGGCGCCGGGTCCGGAGGAGATAGAAAACCGATTGGGCCATGGGTAGAAAAGGAAAGAAGAAAATTTGGCCCAAAAACGGTTCGGACAGAAGAGGACTGGCAACCCTAGGCGCTGCATCGCCGTATTTGAACGCTGCATCGCTGCTTGTTTACACGGCATCGCCGTGCAGCACGCTGTAAGCACCGCCGCGCCCGGCGGCTGTGTCCTGTATATATATTGCCACTTTTAACTTATTTCTCCTCAAACTTAGACACAGAGACACCAAAACTCATTGCCAGGGACAGATCATCTGTACAGAACAATGGCAATGATTTTCGGATTAGAATTTGAAATCCTTTTGAAACACGATATGAAAGTTTTCACAAACTTTTCCTATGTCATTTCTAGTGTCTCAAACAGATTGCATGTGTGCTTGAATTCAAACCAAGTTACGAGAATCGAGAATGTTTAGCTCACTACGCAAAGCACAAAACCTTGACTCATCGAGAGGCTTGGTGAAGATATCGGCTAGTTGCTTTTTCGGTGCTCACATGGCTTAATTGCGATATCTCCTTTTAGTTCGTGGTCTCTCAAGAAGTGATGACGGATGTCTATGTGTTTTGTTCTAGAGTGTGCTACAGGGTTATTTGCAAGTTTGATGACACTCTCATTGTCACAAAGAAGAGGTATCTTTGTGAATTGACATCCGTAATCTTTTAAGGTTTGCTTCATCCAAAGTAGTTGAGCACAACATGCACCGGCTGCAACATACTCGGCCTCGGCGGTGGAAAGGGCTACACAATTTTGCTTCTTAGAGCTCCAAGACACTAGGGACCGTCCAAGGAATTGACATGTCCCCGAAGTGCTTTTTCGATCTACTTTGCAACCGGCATAGTCAGAATCTGAATAGCCAAGTAGATTGAACTTGGAACCCTTGGGATACCACAAGCCAAGGTTAGGAGTGTGTACTAAGTATCTCAAGATTCTCTTAACAGCCACATTGTGACATTCCTTTGGATTAGCTTGAAAACGAGCACACATACACACACTAAGCATTATGTCTGGCCTAGATGCACAAAGGTAAAGCAAGGATCCAATCATGGAGCGATATACCTTCATGTCCACGGCTGGACCCTCCTCATCAAGATCAAGATGTCCATTGCTTGGCATTGGAGTTTTGATTGGCTTGGCCTTCACCATATCAAACTTCTTTAGCATGTCATGGGTGTACTTTGTTTGGCTAATGAATGTCCCCTCCTCCATTTGCTTGACTTGAAATCCGAGGAAGTACTTTAGCTCACCCATCATGGACATCTAAAATCTCTTGGTCATTGTCCTACTAAATTGCTCAACATACATATTGTTAGTGCTACCAAATATTATGTCATCGACATATATTTGGCATAAAAAGATATCATTGCTAACTTTATGAGTGAAGAGAGTAGGATCAGCTTTGCCTATTTCAAAGCCTTATTTGAGCAAGAATTCCTTAAGGCATTCATACCATGCTCTAGGTGCTTGCTTAAGCCCATAGAGCGCCTTATGGAGCTTGTAGACGTGGTTGGGAAACTTGGGATCTTCAAAACCGGGTGGTTGCTCAACATATACTTCCTCTTGTAGTGGACCATTGAGAAATGCACTCTTGACATCCATTTGGTATAGCTTGAAGTCATGATGGGCAGTGAAGGCTAGAAGAATGCGAATTGCTTCTAGTCTTGCTACCGGTGCATAGGTTTCATCAAAGTCCAAGCCCTCTACTTGAGTGAATCCTTGAGCCACCAATCTTGCCTTGTTTCTTGTCACCAACCCATCTTCATCTTGCTTGTTGCGGAAAACCCACTTGGTACCAATGATGTTCGTCTTGGGTCTTTCCACCAACTCCCAAACTTCATTTCTCTTGAAGTTGTTAAGCTCTTCTTGCATGGCCAACACCCAATCCGGATCCTTGAGAGCATCATCTACTTTCTGCGGTTCCAAAGAAGAAACAAACGAGAAATGTTGGCAGAAAGCAGCTAGATGAGATCGAGTAGTCACTCCCTTTCGAAGACTCCCAAGGATGTTGTCAACGGGATGATCCCGTTGAACCGTTTGTCGTAGTCGTGGGTGATCAACGCCTTCAGCTTGTTCTTCTTGATCCTCATCATATTCATCATTAGCTTCAAGTATTGGTGCAAGATCAAGTGGTTGAACAGGTGATGCAGGTGGATCAATTGCTGCCGAGGTAGGTGGCGCGGCACTGCCGCGCGTTGATGCGGCACTGCCACGCTGGACACTTCCAGCAGGCGTGTGCTGCACTTGGTCTTTGAGTACGTCAGCGGAATCTTGTGCAGCAACAACTGGTGGATCCTCCTCTTCATTAGCTTGATCTTCTTGAGGCCTTATGTAACCAATAGCCAATTGCTTGATTGCCTCACAAGGTGGATCCTCCTTTCCTACAACACTTTGATCAACTTGCTCTACTTGAGAGCCATTAGATTCATCAAATGTCACATCTATAGTGATTTCAACCCTACCCAAGGTTTGATTGAAAACACGATAGGCATGCTCATTTGACCCGTAACCAAGAAGAAAACCTTCATCAACTTTAGGTGCAAACTTAGAGGTTCGGGGCCTTTTGTTCAGAATGAAACACTTGCACCCAAACACCCTAAAGTATGGCACCTTTGGTTTGTTACCGGTTAAGAGCTCTTGAGTTTCTTGTGTAGGTAGAGACGGTTGATGGCATGACAAGCGGTGTTAATGGCTTCACACCAAAAGATGTCCGAAGTCTTGTATTCATCAAGCATTGTCCTTGCCATCTCTATCAACGTGCGATTCTTCCTCTCTACTACACCATTTTGTTGAGGGGTATATGCAGCTGAGAACTCATGTTTGATGCCCTCTTCATCAAGGTATTCTTCAACTTGGGTGTTCTTGAATTCGGTCCCATTGTCACTTCTTATCCTCTTGACGGGGAGATCAAATTCTCTTTGTGCCCTCTTGATGAAGGTCTTCACCTTCTCTTGTACCTGACACTTATCAAAGACAAAGAAAACCCAAGTGAAGCGGGAATAATCATCAACAATAACAAGTCCATATTTGTTACCCCCGATGCTAAGGTAGGCCACCGGTCCAAAGAGATCCATGTGTATCAACTCCAATGGTTGAGTGGTGGTCATCAAGCTCTTTGGTGGGTGAGGTGCGCCTACTTGCTTTTCCGGCTTGGCACGGTCCACAAATCTGTCTTTGTCAAAATCAATGTTTGTTAGTCCAATGATGTGGTTCTTTTTTACGCAATTTGGCCAAGTTCCTCATGCCAACATGTGCTAGACGGCGATGCCATAACCAGCCCATGCTAGATTTTTGCCATTAGACAGGTATCAAGCTTAGCCTCACTTTTGTTGAAATCAACTAGGTAAAGCTTATTCTTGAGTTTTCTGTAAAGACAACAGAGGAATCCTTCCTGCGAAAGACTTCCACACCAACATCCGTAAAAGAGACAATTGTAGCCTTTCTCACACAATTGTGAGACCGACAACAAATTGTATCCCAACGAATCAACATGCAAAACATCCGAAATATTATGCTCGGTTGTGATAGCAACGTTACCAAGACCGATCACACTTCTCACATCATCATTTCCAAACCTTATGTTGTTCCTATCATCGTTGGTTTGGGAATATGATGAGAACATACTCCTTTCTCCGGTCATATGATTTGTACAGCCCATTTGTCAAACACCCAACTTGACCCACCGGAGGAGTATGCCCGCAAAACAAGTTTTAGTTCACAAGTTTAGGTCCCCAAGATTCTTGGGACCTTTTACCTTAGTCACAAGAACTTTGGGAACCCATATGGAGGTGTTGCGATAGCTCTTCTTGTCATTGCCTGTGTACTTTGCATACACCTCCCCTTGCTGTTTGCCTTCACTTCAAAGCACGGGTTAGAGTTCAACTTGCTTGCTTTTGCTTTCCATTGATAGGAGTGGCCTCTTGGAATAGCCTGACAAGATTTTTCGACTTACGGATCTTCTTCACAGCCTTTTGGACCATCTTCTTGGGTCTATTCTGAGCTGAGGCGGTGTAGGTGACCTTCCCTTTCTTGGGGGGCGCGGCACCGCCCGCCCGTCCTCGCGGATAACGCCGCGTGTGGCGTCGGTGCAACTTCGGGATGGCTTGTGTCCAAAGACTGCAGCAGGTCTCTCTGTACCCCATCGTGCCTTTGCTCAAGAATTTGACACATTCAACACCATTGATCATCTTTCGACCATTGGTTTTGTTTCCTTGCTTGTGTCCAAGTCCATCCTTGATTCTTGGATTTCTCCCATCAATGTAGTTGGGCTTCTTTGGAGCCTCAACTTTGTTGCTCACTTGTTGCTTTGCTATTTTCACCTTCTTTTCTCATCATAGCTGTGAGCCTAGTGATCTCTTTCTCCATTGCTTTCATGTTGGCAAGGTTAGTGGTATAACCATTCATATCAACATTATAGCATTTTCCACAACCTTGACTAGTGGAGGGAGTAGAAGTATCCTTTGTGGTTGAGAGATGTGAGTTGCTCTCCCAAAGAAGGCTATATTGAGCTTCAAGCTCTTTGTGCTTGCCTTGCAAGTCACAATACTTCCCATTTGGGGCAACCATAGCTTTCTTTGTGAGAGCATGGTCTCTTTGCTCATTAGCTAGGCTCTTTTGCAAGGAGGCCACCTCACTTCTCTCAGCTACAAGAGTATCTTTGTTGTTAACATAGAGTTTTTCAAGTCTATCAAGTTGACTATCTCTAGTTGCCAACTCCGCTTGGGTACTTTCTAAATCCGCCATTAGTTGAGCAAGAAAGCTTCTAGTTTTAGGGTCTAGGTTCTTTGTGAGTCTAGCATATTCTTCATCATCACTAGATTCATCTTCACTAGAGCTTTCACTAAGATCACTAGATTCATCACTAAGAGAGGGAGAAGGTTTGGATTTGGTTTTTACCTTCTCATGCTTGGCCATGAGACAAACATGAGTGGAGTCAAGGTCCTCGTCCTCATCATCGGTCATGTTGTTGAAGAGCTTGGGTGTAGAGGTCTCTTGCATAGCAAATGTTGCAATGTGAACCTCCTCTTCACTTGTCTCTTTCGTTGAGTCCCACTCATGGCCGATGTGAGCTTCACCCATGTTTCTTCCTCTTCTCTTGTAGTCTTGCTTCTTGTCTTTGCCATTGTCCTTCTTGTATTTGTTGTTCTTGTTCTCATGTGGACAATCGGCAACAAAGTGTTCGGTGCTGCCACAATTGAAGCAAGTCCTCTTCTTCTTGTTGGGGAATCTTCGTTGCACCATTTTGTAGCCATTTGCCTTCATCCCCTTCCTATACTTCTTCATGAATAGGGCCATATCATCGATCTTCTTGTAGTCAGCCCCATTGTCTTCATCATCACTTGAGGAAGAGGTTGCATCAATATTTTCTTGCATCTTCTTTACTTCCTTGTCTTGACTTGTAGATGCTTGCTTGCTGCCCTTTGTCTTGTGTGATGAGCATGGCTTGCTTGTCTTAGCCGCCTTTAGGGCAACATCCTTGATCTTGATGCCCTCAAGCTTGGCTTGCAACTCACCAAGCTTCTTTCTCTCATTTGCTTCTTCCATTTGCATATCATGAGTGAGCAGCCTTCCAAGCACATCATTGGGAGTAAAGTGCTCAAACCTCTTCTTATCTCTAATCAAGGTTACCACGGTAGGATTTCTAGGTGTGTAGGCCTCTAGCATAACCTTGACAACCGTGTGGTCATCAAGATCCTCATCTCCAAATCCTCTAATCTTGCCAACTAGGACCATCAACCTATCAAACATCTCTTGTGCACCCTCTCCATCAATGATCACAAACCGGTTGAGCTTTGCCTTCAACATGTCAATCTTTGCTTTCCTCACTTTGTCAACACCTTCATGTGCAAGCACCAAGGTGTCCCAAATCTTCTTTGCAATGTTGACATTCATCACCCTATTGTACTCATTTCCTTCTAGAGCACTTAGGAGTATGCTTGTGGCTTGACCGTTGATATGGGCAGCAGCTAGCTCTTCATTTGTTGGTGCCTTGGGGTTCACCGGTGGCTGAAATCCACTGCACACAACCTCCCAAAGACCGGGGTGAAGAGCTTCAAGATAAGCCCTCATCAAATGTTTCCATTTGGCATAGTTGGTCCCATCAAATTTGGGCAACTTCCCCACGGGAACATTGATGTATGACTTCTTGTCGCGGTTAGTCAAATAAGAAGAATAATTGAAAGAGATGGCAGCAAACTTGTTGTTGTTAACGCTGCCCTCCTCCTTCTTGCTTTCCTTCTTCTTCTTCTTGTTGTAGGAGACATCATCATCTCCATCGTCGGAGCTGCTTGATAGCTCACTTGACTCCGCTTCTTCTTCTTCTCTTTGCTTTTCCCTAGCTGCCCTTCTAGCAGCCCTTGCCTCACGAATCATCTTTCTTTGTTCTTTTCTTTGGAGCTTCTCGGCGAGCTTCATGCTAGCTTGTTCTTCTAGCTTCTTCCTTTCTCGCTCTTGTCTTCTTGCGGCTCGCCGTGCTTGCCTAGCGGCCTTTCTCTCGAGGTCGGTAGCGTCACCCTTGATGGTGCTCTCACTAGCCGTACCAAGAGAAAGCTCGCTGCTGCTAGGCTCTAGCTCCTCCACAGCGACGGTGGACTTGCCTCCTTTGTTTGATCCCTCCGGTGCCTCCATACTTCACGCGGTGAAGCGTATGCGAAGTATCCTAGCTCTGATACCACTTGTAGGATCTGATGGAAGCCTAGAGGGGGGTGAATAGGCTTAACCCTAAAAGTCGACCTGTTGAAACTTGAACACACTGTCAGTACACAGGAGGCGCGGCACTGCCGCGTATAGGGGCGGCACTGCCGCGTAAAGCTGATACAGACAGAGACAGAGACAGAGAGTGAACTTCTCTCGGTCTTGTGGGCGCGGCACTGCCGCGTCCTCGTGCGGCACTGCCGCTGGGCACTTCACAGAAGTGACCTCGAGTTGCCTCTGTGAGCTGTGTCTAGTAGGATGGTGATTCTCCCTTCTTCCTGCACACAAGTAGACCACAGGGAACAAGCTACCACTGGCAGAAACCTTGCCACAAAGTAGATCGGGTCGAAGCCCTTTCTCACAAGACAAATATGCAATAAAAGTAAAGAGACAAGGTGACACAAGGATTTGACCCGTGGTTCAACGCGCCACACAGGCTGGGCTACGTCCACGTTGTTGAGGTTGCCACACAAGGCTTAGCTTGCCCACCGGCTTGCTTTTTCCCTCGTTCACAAGTCTAGGGAGTTAACCCTAGAGATGTGGTGTAATGTATTGCTGTAGATCGAGGTTACAAACCTCCCAAGGCTGCCACATGAAGGAGGGCAAGCACAAGGGTGACGCCTAGCCGTCTAGGAGCAAGCTCCAAGAGTAAAGAACCCTAGGGTTCCGGCCAAACGTGAACCAAATGCTCTTTTGAGTGGGGGAAGTAGTAGATCCGGTCTCTAATCGAAGTTTGCAGCTGTTTCCCTCAAAAATCCTAGGTGGGAAGTGAGAGATTGAGTGGGGAGCTCAAGGTGCTTCAATGGAGGTGAGAGAGAGAGCAAGAGGTGCTCCTGGCTGTTCTGGTCGGGAGAAAGAAGAAGAGTGAGCCAGGTGACCGTTGTGGGAGGGGTAGAATAGGTATTTATACCCCACGGGCCTAACGGTGCGATTTAAGTGTGGCCTTTGCAGATCGACACGCGCACTGCTTGCACGCGTAGGCGCGCTGCTTGCCGCACCGCACCATTGCGCGCTGCGCCCAGCAGCTGCCTGACAGCCAGAGGTGTAAACCGAGTTGAAATCCGGTTTGGTCGGGGCTTGGAGTTGAGTGTTGTGTGCGGTTTTGATGTTTAGAGCACTTGGTCCACAGGTACCCGAGAATCCTAGGATCCCTCTTAATAGTACGGCATTTCCTAAACTCAAGATTCAAAGTATGAAATAATTTAAACGTCTTGATCAGGAAACACCACCAATCGGCTTATTTGGTGCCTTTGGACTGTACATCAACTCCACATTTTAATCCCTCGCATGTCATCTTCGTAAATCTCATTAGTCCCCTAATTCGGTGGTCATCAACGCCAAAACCCACTTAGAGCTTTATTGCACTTACAATTTTGAGAAAGAAGAAAGCAATGGGCGAAATCTCGGCCGAAGGGAGCGGCGGGGTGCGGCCGCACCTGGGGGGTCTTGGCGCACACCTCCCGTGTGCCCCCCGGTCGAGCTTTCGTCCACATTCGTTTCCTTTTTCGAAAAGTTTTGAATCGGGTGCGCCGCCGCGAAAACGTTTCCTTTCTTTGCGATCTCTAATTGATCCTCAAATTTGAATTTTGAAAATAGTTTATGCTTTGATTAATTTAGAAAGAAATTATTCCTTGTGTAACAAATGACCAAACATAAATTTAATGAATTAAACAGAAATTAATAAAGCAAGAACTTTATTTAAAGCAAAGTAAAAATATATAGATAACTTTTTATGTTTTATTATTATTTTATATAATTTTTTTATATACTTTTATTTATTTATTATATTATATATATATTTTTTATATGCTGATCATCTAAATTAATTTTCAAAGCATAAATCTATTCTATCGAGCTCTTGGTTAAGATCGGGTCTTGGCTCGAAGAAAAGCTTGAGGCGTTGACCGTTTACCTTTTTTGTATCTCACCTGCGCCATCTTGAATTGTGATTGCGCCAGGTGTGGCGATGTGTTGATGACGGTGTAGGGTCCTTTCCATTTGCTTCTCGGCTTCCCTTCGCCAAATAACTTCACGGGGAATTGAATAGGAGTACTTTGTCTCCGTGGTGAATTCCTTGATTTTTATCGCCGATCATGCCATCTTTTTTGCGCGCTCTTTGTAGAGCTTTTGCTTCGTGGTACACCTTCTCTCGCCATTCTTCTAGTTCAGAGATTTGTCTACGTCGGTTGTTTTCAGTGAAGTCGGCGTCCATGTTCCACTTCTTGATGGCCCAATGAGCTCGATGTTCCAACTCAAGCGGTAAATGGCGGGTTTTGCCATAGAACCGGTGATAAGGTGACATGCCAATGGGGGCTTTTATAAGCTGTCCTATATGCCCGAGAGAGCATCGGGTAGCTTGTTTTTCCAGCCCTTCCCCATCTCGTTGACCGTCTTACGCGGGATGTTCTTGATTTGTTTATTGGAGGTCTCGGCTTGTCCGCTGGTTTTGCGGATGATAAGGGGTAGCAATGTTGTGCGAGTGCCAAGCTCTTTCGGGGAATGCCCCTGAATGACTTGTCCTTGAAATGCGATCCTCCGTCGTCGCGATCACCATGCGTGGCGTTCGAAGCGGGGGGAAGATGATTTCATGGAACATCTTGCGTGCGTGCTTGCCATCGGCAGACTCGCATGGTATTGCTTCTACCCGCCGACACGTAGTCGCCACCGGGATATATTCGCAATCATGGGACTTACGGAATGGTCCCATATAATCAATGCCCCACACATCAAATATTTCTATTTGAAGGTTGTAGTGTAGGGGCATTGCATCACGAGCTGTGATGTTCCCAGTCTTTTGGCGGTTGTAGCATCTTCGATGAATTCTTTTCGTGTCGTCGTACATCGTCGACCCGGAAGAATCCGCCTTTGCCAAATTTTGGCTTGTGTGCGAAATACTCCCGGATGTCGGGGCGTAGGGAGATGCATGACATTTCTCAATGATCTGCATTCCTTCCTCCACGGGTGCGCATCTTCTCGGCAAAGCCGTCGCACACACCCAATGCGGTATGGGTCATCCCATAGGTGCCTTTGCTCTCCATTTGGAGCTTTCGCTTGTTCTCCCGGTGGTGGTGCGTATCCCGCAACCATGTAATTCACAATGTTTGCGTACCATGGGTTGAAGTGCGACACCTTGAGTAGCATGTAGTCGTGCGGTAGTCGTTGATTGGTGGTTCTGCATGTTAGTTACTGCATACGCGACAAATGATCCGCAACTGTATTCTCTACTCCTTTTTATCTTTTATTTCTATATCAAATTCTTGGAGTAAAAGAATCCAGCGGATCAGGCGAGGTTTCGCATCCTTTTTGGTAAGAAGGTACTTAAGGGCGGCATGGTGCGTATAAGCGATTATTTTTTGCGCCCACTAAGTAGGATCGAAACTTCTCGATAGCAAAGACTACTTTGCCGGGGAGCTCTTTTTACGTCGGGGCGTAATTAAGCTGGGCTCCAGTTAGAGTTTTGCTAGCATATGCGATGGCATGCTGCTTTTTATCCGTGGTTTGGCCTAAGACCGCACCAACAGCGAAGTCGCTTGCATCGCACATGATTTCAAATGGCAACGACCAATCGGGGTTGGATGATCGGGCCGAGATGAGTGCTTTCTTTAAGGTTTCGGCGTCGCGGGCACTCATCCGTGAAGTCAAAGGGCACATCCTTGGCTAGCAGGGCCGTAAGTGGTCTAGCGATTTGCGAGAAATCTTTTATGAATCTTCTATAAAACCCTACGTGGCCTAGGAAACATTCGCATTATTGAGCTTGCGCTGGGGTTCGCATGATGGGGTACTATCGGGTCAATAGGAATGCGATGTGTGCATAGCGTCGGGCTTACCCCTTTCAAATCTTGAAGGGAATACCCGAAGACCGATCTCGTGTTTCTCTAAAAGCGGCTATGAGTGGGTAGTTTCTTGGTCACTAAGCTTGTAAACTTATGATGACCGGTGCTTGTGAATCGCCGTTTAGGAAGACATAGCGTAGGCCTGGGGGTAGGGGTTTAAGCTCAACTAGAGGCCGAGTTAGCTCTTCCTCTTTGGGAAGTTCTATGAGTTCCCCTGAATCGTTCTCTTCTTCAATGAAGAATTGGGCGTCTTTTTCAAGGTCTACATTTACGGGTTCTCATATAGCATAACTCCCATGACCTCCTCGGGCGTGTCGTACTCAAAGAAGGGTTCTGTTACCGAGTTTTTAGCTCGAGTAACTGGGATAGAAAGCTTTTTCTTCCCGAGTGTGACATCTAAATCCCCGGATGTTGGTAGATCAAGAATCTTCTCCAAGGGATGCCCGATTAGGATGTCGAAGTCTCGGATATCAAAAACGTGAAAGTCCAGAGACAACTTGACATCCTTATGCAGGAAGATTTGTTCATGTATAACCTCACGGCATTCAATGGTGGTTCGTGGTGCTATGCGCAAGGTCCGTGCTATGGGGGTTCTAATAGCTTCCTCGACACAAGCTTGTGCAAAGGTTTTGGACATTATGTTTATCTCCATAGTAGGGTTATACATGACTTCCACCAGACTTCCCTGATATCTGCAATGGATTGGTGTAGAGGGGCCACTTATCCGAATTTCTTCGAAAGAGGGTCCTTCCTCTCTCAACCATTCCGTGTCATTATAGGCTGTTAGCTCCTTAATAGACTCACGGAGGAAAGTTTTATCCAGGGGTTGTTCAGGGCCAGCTGGGACTGGTGGTTTCTTCCATTGTTCGTACTTCGAGGTGTCACCGAATTGATCAGTAGGGTCAACCTTGAAGAACGGGAGATCCATACATACGGTCTCCTTTTGTTCTGGTTCAGGCGAGGGTCTCTCTAAAGATGTTTCAGGTTCGGCAGTAGCCGAAGAGACTTCCTCTTGTTTTACGCTTGGGTTCTACTCGGATGGGTTCTAGCGGAGGAGTATTCTCAAGAATACGGTTTAGGAGAGCTTCTCCTTCATTTGTGGTTTTATGTGAAAACGACCCTCCGGCGGCTAAATCAAGCGGCGAGGGCCGTCGCCTGTCCAATCCTAGCCGAAATCTTTGTAAAGCACGTGGTTTGGTATGGGCAGTGCAGGGCGGATCGTGTAAGCGTGGTAAACCGGTCCCAGGCTGCACCTAACGTTTCACCCTCTATTTGTCGGAAGTTGAGTATCTCTTGTCGCGGGGCGCGATTACGGATATCGGGTAGAACCCTACCACGAGAATGCGCCCGCAGATTCTTCCCATTCTCCGTTTACCAACCCTACATTATGGGCGTACCATTGAGTCGCCCTCTCGGTGAGAGAAGCGGAAACAATTTCCACCTCAACGTGTCATGTGTCATGCACGCAATTGTCGGGCAGCCACGAGCTGCTCAAACTCCGTAAATGATAATAGGGGTTTTCATATTCGAGCTTTGAAAAGGCTGGGCCCCGAACCATGGCTATAAAGCCGGGCGGAGCTCATACTCGAAAAGCTGTAATTGGCTTCGCGGAGATTGGAGTGGTTCTACGAGCTCGCCCTTGGGAGCAGATAGGATTTGGATGGTAGGTTGCTCCATGGGTAACAGGAACTCTTTTTGGTATTTTTGTTTAAAGGATACTACCGATCCACGTAGGTTGACTCGGTTCAATATATAACTACGACAACCGTCCCCGACAACGGCGCCGAAATGCTTGTTGGTGTTTCTTACGCACCTGAGAGAAATCCGCATAGCGCCACGAAATACCGTTGTAGCACTTCACCCGGTGGTAGCGAGGGGTATCGTATTTTTTCACGAGGGGACGGTCGCGCGCGGTGGCTTTTCAGGTTTATGTCAACCTAAGGCAAGGGTTTGTTTTCTAAGAGTAGCGAGGTATCTATAGGCTAAGTTTCTCAGGCAGTGATTCCTAAAGTCTGTTGTCTACTCACTTCGGGCACCGGCCCACGCCCAAAGGACAGTGTCCGGCAATTAGCTCTACGACGCAGCCGAACGTGGGGGGATTTCAAGGGACGGACAAGGCTTGTCACGACCAAGCCGCCTACCCCCTCAACCGTGGGATGCACCGCAAAAGGTAGGTGAACGCTAGTCCAAACACCACGTTTGCACTATTGGTCACAGTTCTTGATGTTGGCCAAGGTTCCACGGTCAAAGAGTCCCTCCACCAAGAACTAAAGTAAAACGATCTACCAATCCCGCAAGTCTACAACAGCTAAGAAATGTACGATGGAAATTAAATAGCTGCAAGATAATCACAAGACTGCTTACCAAAGTGTAAGTAGTTTGCAGAGGTACGAGCCGGGCGGGTACCGACAAGTCCGACACTCCGTCCTCCTAGGAACAGCGGAACACCGAGGGGCGAAATGACAACTCCAGGTAGAAAGAACCAAGCTTCTTTCTAGCCTTTCCCTCTCTCACTCTCTAGAATTGGGAGATAGAATAGAAGAAGTTGAAGAAGAAGATCTAATTCTACTCTCTTGCACTAGTGGACTGGTTTCTCCTTGTAAAATGTGTTGTTCTTTGAGAGGGAGAGAGGGGGTCTATTTATACATAAGGGGGAGGGACCTAAGTGCTAAAAATCACCTAAACCGACCTAGGAAAACCTTCCATGTACGACAAACCGACTATCCCACGTCGGTTTCATCAGTTTTGGAAGGTAACAAACCGCCTCTCCGAAGATGGGCTCGAACCGCCTCTGCCGAGGTGGTGCGCCGCACCTTTGGGGTGTGGCGCGCACCCCCAGGGGCCGGCTTTGGCCGGGCTTCGGCGGTGGGCTTCCTTGCTCATGAAAAGTTGTGTGGTAGCTGCGCCCGGCCTGGTTTCGACGTTTTGTTGCGATTTCTGTTTGGGCTTGCCATTTGCTCCTTTGGGCCTTTTTCTATTTATTGATTTTATTTCTTTTTCTTTGTCTTTTTGGCCCAAAGTGATCATCCATGAGTTTGTACCTGCAAGTCCAAATAAACACTAAAACTTTGGAATATGTTAGTTGAAATCCCTATTTCTAGGTAGTTTTGGTGTTGTGTTGACGGTATTTAAATTGTCATTGGTTACCGTCAACAAAGGCTTCAAACGATGCCATCTGAATACTAGCCTGATAACTGTTATTATACGAAAACTCTGCGTAAGGCAACCATTTGTCCCAAGAACCTTTTGCTTACAGCACACATGCCCTCAACATATCTTCTAGTATTTGGTTTACTCGTTCTATTTGGCCTGTGGTTTGTGGGTGGTAAGCGGAACTACGAAGTAACTTGGTTCCTAGGGCTTCCTGTAGGCTCTCCCAAAATCGATTGGTCCAAGTGGATCCACGATCCGACACTATCGACTTTGGTATTCCATGCAACCGAAGTACATGGGTAATATACAACTCTGCATATTAGTGGGGTTGATAGTGGATATTGATCGGAATGAAATGGGCCACTTTGGTTAAGCGGTCCACAATCACCCATATCGAGTCACATCCTTTCTGTGTTTGCGGCAGTCCAACAATCAGATCCATTGGAATCTCATCCCATTTCCAATCAGGAATTGGCAATGGTTGTAACAATCCTGCAGTCTTCATATGGACGGCTTTAACTCTGCAGCAATTGTCACATTGGGCTACATGGGCGGCAATCTCCTTTCTCATTTTGGTCCACCAAAATCTAGTCCTCAAATCCCGATACATCTTATTACTACCGGGGTGAATTGTCAGCTTTGATGAGTGAGCTTCTGCTAGAATCTGTTCCCTCAACTTTTGATCCTTTGGAACGACAAGACGGTCATCATACCAAAGAATTCCATGCTCATCTACTTGGAAATGATCGCTAGATTCTTTCTCTATCTTCTCCTTGATATGGGCAATCCCTTTATCTGTTTTCTGGCCCTCAACAATCCTGCTCTCCAACTCAGTTTGCACTTGAATATTGCATAGGATAGCCGGATCCACAGGAGGAAAAGCCTCCATAGCCTCGACTTGTCCCAGCAAACAATGCGACTTCCTGCTCAGAGCATCCACGACAACATTGGCCTTGCCCGGATGATAATGCAACTCAATATTATAGTTCTTTATCAACTCTAACCACCTTCTCTGTCGCATATTCATCTCCTCCTGAGTGAAAATATACTTCAAGCTCTTATGATCGGTATAGACATGACATACATTACCAAGTAAGTAATGTCGCCAAATCTTCAAAGCATGTACCACGACAGCAAGTTCTAAGTCATGGGTTGGATAATTAACCTCATGCTTTCTTAGCTGACGTGATGCATACGCAATAACTTTGCCTTCCTGCATGAGTACGCATCCCAATCCTGTACCACATGCGTCACAATACACATCAAAAGGTTTCTGAATATCAGGTTGTGCGAGCACTGGAGCTGTGGTCAACAACGTTCGCAAAGTACGAAACGCTGCTTCACACTCCTGTGTCCACACAAATTTCTAGTCCTTCTGTAATAATCGGGTCATAGGTTTAGCTATTTTGGAGAAATCGGGTATAAACCTATGATAGTATCCAGCTAACCCTAGAAAACTTCGGATCTCTGAAACCGAAACTGGTGCCTTCCAATCCAACACCTCTTGCACCTTACTAGGATCTACTGAAATTCCATTCTCTGATAGCACATGTCCTAAGAAATGCACTTCCTTAAGCCAAAATTCACACTTACTAAATTTAGCATACAACTTGTGCTCTCTGAGTCTCTCCAAAACTATTCTCAAATGCTCAGCATGTTGTTCCTCATTTTTAGAATACACCAAAATATCATCGATGAATACAACCACGAACTGATCCAGTTCAGGCATAAACACTGAGTTCATCAGACACATGAAATGTGCTGGAGCATTCGTCAAACCAAAAGACATGACGAGATACTCGTACAAACCATACCGCGTAGAGAATGCGGTTTTGGGTATATCTTGGAGTCTGATTTTAATCTGATGATACCCAGATCGAAGGTCTATCTTTGAGAACACCTTGGCTCTAGACAACTGGTCAAAAAGTATGTCAATGCGGGGTAATGGGTATTTATTCTTCACGGTTACCGCATTGAGCGGCCTATAATCCACACACATCCTCAACGTCTGATCTTTCTTTTTCACAAACAAGGCTGGACATCCCCAAGGTTACGAACTAGGTCTAACGAAACCCATCTCAAGCGACTCCTGAAGTTGTACTTTCAGTTCGGCTAATTCATTTGGTGGCATACGGTAAGGTCTTCGAGAAATAGGGGCAGTCCCTGGAATCAGCTCTATTGCAAACTCAACATCCCTATCTGGTGGCAATCTAGGTAGGTCTTCTGGGAACACATCCGGAAACTCACAGACTATTGGTATATCGGAGATACCAGTTGTTGGCAATTCTTAACGCAATCAAAGGAAATAGGTATTAAAACCTATTCCAATAAAAGCGTCAGAAATGCACCGCTGACATTCCCAAGTAAACCACCATGTCGGTGATCCGAAATGAGACTGTCAATGGGATAGATCTTGTCATTGTAGATATTCATCCGCAAGCGCACGGATCTATCGTTGTAGCATTTCACCCGGAAATATGCGAGGGTATCGTTATTTATATTTTCCCAAAGAAGGCATGTGATTAATAAATTAGCATGGCTTCTGAATAGAGGAACATGTGTTTGTTTAGACCAAATTACTCATAACAGGGGTAAGTGAACGGTTTATAGATAGTGTGACACACACTTGGAAATCCACCAGCAAAAAGGATAAAGAAAAATAAATAAATGAATAACCTAATGGAGTAGATCTAATGTATCTAGTCATGGCCATACAAATGAATAGTTAGGATCATATGCAAACTGATCTAAGCGTTGTTAGGTCTAGGATAACAGGGAGACTTCCTGGTTACCATACGGCCCGATAGGAAGCATTTACGAACTCCTACAGAGAGGCGAACGTTGGGGGGATTTCAAGGGACGGTCAAGGCTTGTCACGACCAAGCCGCCTACCCCCTCAACCGTGGCATGCACTCATATTCGCAGGTGTCGTAATATCCGGGCACCATGCCCGCATACTAGAGCACTACTCTTGTCCCCCCAGGGTCCCCACTCGTCGAATGGACGGACTAGAATAAGAGCAAACCCGAAGGAACAACAAACCGTTATCCCACCTCTAATCAAGTTAGGCATATGATGATCGTTAAAGAACTGTAATGAACATGTCAAGATCATGATATGTAAACTATATTCTAGTTCATATACCACTACAAGAACATGAACAAAACTATACTCTAGTTCATAAGTTAGGCCAAGAATGTAGAAATAGGACTTGCAAATAGAAGAATGCTCCATAGAGAAGATGTATTACCAAAGCTCTTTCTTCTAGGAGACAAGCCCTCCTTGTAGCTCTTCTACTCCAAGTGTCTACTAAAGAATAAAGAAGAAGAAAGAAGAAGAAGAATGAAGAAGAAGGAAGAAGAGAGAGAGGTAGAGGTGGTAGAGAGAGAGATTCTTTGGTTTCTTTGGACTCCAAATGGTGTGTGTTGAGAGAGGGAGAGAGGGGGTCTATTTATACACTTGGAGGAGGGGCCTAAGTGCTAATTTACACCCAAACCGACCTGGTAAACCTTCCTTGTACGCGCAAACCGACCATCCCAGGGCGGGAAACCAAGTTTGGAAGGTGCACGAACCGCCTCCCGAGGCGGGGGCTCGAACCGCCCTCGGGGATGGTGCGGCCGCACCTTGAGGTCTTGTAGCGCACCCCCAGGCGCCCGTTCGCCCGGGTCTTGGCGGGGTGTCGTCTTTCGCCCTGAAAAGTTGTGGGCCGGGCTGCGCTCGGCCCAGATTTGATGTTTTGGGTCGATTTGCTCTTTGGGCTTGAATTTTGCAATAGTGCGCTTTTCCGGAAGGCGTACTTTGGTCGATTTTTCCACTTGCTTTTATTTTAAACCTGCAAAATAAAATACAATACACTACAAGTGGAATTTATTAGTGATAAATACATATGAACATAAAAAGGTTTAATTTTACTCCCTTTATGGTAGTAAGTTGACAGGGAAAAATATAGCGTTAATTACCGTCAACAAACTCCCCCAAGCTTACCCTTTGCGCGTCCTCGAGCAAAAGAGATAAGTACTTGGTTGTTGATCAGGAGTTGCTACAATGCCGGTTACGTTTTACAAGTGCCGGGGTTATAATAAGATTTTCTACCAAAGTTTGAATAAAATGACACATCTTTTTCTCACCCTTTATTACCTTTCATCGTAGCGGGGCTTTCTAGCTTTTCTCAAAGCCTTGGGCGGTTGCCAGATAGAATGGTTATAACGAGAGGTGCTTATCTTTCATCCTTTTGATCAACTTTTTTATCAGGGATTTTATTTAGATAATATTTATTTCTTTTTCGAGAAAGCATGGGCTTTATTGCTATATATATATATATATATATATATATATATATATATATATATATATATATATATATATATATATATATATATATTTGGAGAGGTGGGCTCTGCTCTGCTCGCCCTAGGCTTTGCCTTTTTTTTTCTCTCTCTTCTTTTTTTTTTTAGAGATGTGGGCTCTACTAGCGCCCTCGGACACTTGTCCATTTTTCATCTCATTTTCATTATATTTTTTATAGCATAGCCCAAAATCATTTCTCTCTTTTTTTTTTCAAAGCATAGATTCCGGATGTCAAGTTTCTCTTTTGGATGAAGTCATAGCAAATCCATTTGTACCATATCATATTTGGCAACAACTTAGACTAGATAGAGCATATGCAACCCACATGAATCAGGTTTTTCAGGATAAGTTTTTGAATTAGCCACTAAACCCAAACTCTAGAGAACTTCGAATTATAAACTAGGCACAGGCAAAGCATAAAACAGAGCAACTATTCATCATTTCAACAAGGGAATAAGACTAAACTTTTTTTATAACTCATATGTAAGCATTAGGCACAAAGAAGAGCTACTTATTCTATTTTTTGGATTTTTTTTTTAGTTTTGGTTTTTTTTTTTTTTCAATGCAAGGTTGCTGAAATTTAAACATGCTAAAATAAAATAAAATTTGATGAAATTAAATATGCAATGCAATGATGATACTGTGGGGGTCCTCCCCAAGCTATCGGAGGCCTATAGATCGGGATCGAAGCCTTGGAACCTCGAGAATGCTTCCTCGCGTGCTGGCGAGCAGCCATGTTGGACTCAATTGGGTCCATCTCTGGCTGGCTCTCTTTGCTCCCGATTCTGCTGCCTTTGTATGCGGTATGTTGCACATTAGAATTGAGCATATGCTCAATGTTCCTAGTGCGGACGTCGTGGTGCTGTAGCTGGATCCCGATAGCCTCCACCCCTTGTGGTGGCTGCCTGTGCTGAACTGGTGGGGGCATATCATCGGAGCTGTCATCTAAGTCATACCTGTGGGCTCCCCATGCTGCGGTATCTCCTTCAGGCCACTCGATGGTGCGGGTCCGAGGCGGCAGCTCCCACCTAGGATCATACCCGGGTATTACCTGGGGTCCCCATAGGGTGAGGCCATGCGGCTGGAACACTTGGTGTAGTATTTGTGGGCGTGGGGCGTGGCGTGAAGTGAGCCCCATGGGAGGAAGATCCAACCTCGTGTCTCCTGCGTGAAGAACTAACGGGGGTATCTTTCCTGCGCAAACTATCAGCAGTCTCGAGCACAAATGTTAGTGCCTGGCTTTTATACAACTGTAAGTCCGGGTTAGGTAACCGAACTATAGTTGCATAGCCAGGAAAAATATGGCCAAGCTCGCCAGAAGGTAAAACCTTAATTAAATATCCCTGAACTAGCTGCGCAACAGTCCAATATTCCCTGGGTGTGGAAATGTACTCTATCTGATGGTTTTCCAAAGCCCCAATCGCAGAAGCGAGACGTGTGATAAGAGATGTGCAGGTGACAGGAACAACAGGTTTTGCAATAATATGTATCATATTCCTGCACATTTCTACCACTGGAGCCACCTTAATTTTGTGAACAACAGCATAGAGTAGTTTCAATTCAGTCTCGTTCACCCATCTCACCCCGTGTCTAGGAAACAAAGTCAACGAGATCCAGCGGTGGATAAATCTAAGTGATGGGTGCTGGATCTGTGAGTGGCGAGGTTTGAAAGGACCGGCTTCATGTGCACCGGAAATTTCCTCCCAAAAGTGGTTTCGGACAAAGCCAGGGAGAGCAGCATCTATGTTTAGTGCACATCTACAGTAAAAACCCGAGTAACGAGCTAGGTTCTCCCATGTAACATGATATTGTGTTCCAAAGAGACGGAAGGAAATTCCTAGCTGGTCCTCTACTAGTGTGCATAGAAACTGAATTGTTAGGAGGCGAGAACCTTCCTCCTCGAGAGGGGGAATGTCACGCCACCCAAGCGCTCTCCAAAGAATAGGGAGTTCTTCGTCCATACATTTGTTCGAGGAGGTCGGAGTCGATCCCGGGCGTGTGTTGGAACACACGATCCTTGAGTAGGAGATATGCTTGCATCTCCCGTCCCTCCCGAAGGTCGAGGTACGGCGCGTCGGCTTCGTCGATTGTCGGGGGAGCTTGAGCTTCTTCCTCCCCGACGGGTGCAGCATCTTCTTGCATGGGAGAGTCTTCGAGGTCGAAGTTGAGGGCGGAGCTTGTGCTTGTATGGCGTGAGCTTTGCCTTGACGACCGCCTCAACCCGCTGAAGATCTTCCCAGCTTTCTTCATGATCACTGCAAAAACGATTGAGCGAGACTTCGGGTGTGGAAGGGTTAGTTGAAAGTATGAACTTTCACACCCGTAATCTTGCTCGGCACAATGTTTTTGGTGGAGAAAATGGAGTGTAGAACAGGCGGGAGAGAGTGCGAGAGCGAGAGAGAGTGAAAATGAGGGGTGGGAGCTCTCACACCGGTGCTCGGGCTATTTATAGCCGGGCGCACGGCCGTGGGGTGCCTCACCCAAAGGCTAGGAGCCGTTGGCGAAGCGCGGGGCCCGAGGATCGGCGCCCGCCGCAGGGGTGCGGCCGCACCTTGAGGTCTTGCGCGCACCTGCCCCGAGGCGGCCGGCCCGGCTTTTCGCTTCTTTGCCTCCAACGGTCACAAAAAGTTTTGGAGTTGAAAAAAGTTTGTGACCGGTTGTCTTCAGCGTTGGTTTGGTTTGTTTTTCTCCCTTTTTGATTTTCTCCAAAAATTTTCAAATATAAATTTATTTTAAAATAGAAAAATTATTTTAAAAATATTTTTGTATATTCTTTTTGTGTATAAAATATTTTTCTTTATTTTTTATAAAAGAATTTATTTTATTTATGAAAATTTTTATTTTAGTTTTCAAAAATATTATAAATTTATAATATATATATTATATATATATATATTTTTTTAATATACCCCATTTTTTTTTTCTTTTTCTTTTTGGATATACCCCATTTTTTTTTTTTTTTTTTTGGGTATTCCTATTTTTTTTTTAGCGGGTTATTTATAGTCACTGTCGACTTTCCCCTTGCTCTTTGGCGGGAGGTACACTGCTCAGGGGGGGTCTCGAGCTAGAACCTTCAACATTCCACACCGGTCTTGATGATGATGACTGCCGGGTGTGTTGTTGCTTGTACCCGATGAATGGGCACTTAACCGCCTTGTCTTTGATGTGGAAGACGATGAAGCCCTTCCCCAGACTGATATCAGCTTTGGCCGTATAGAGAAATGGCCTCCCCAGAAGGAGAGACACATCTTCCTTTGGGCCCATATCCAGGATCACGAAGTCTGCAGGGATGTATTCATCTTGGATTTTTATTAGCATGTCTTCCAAGATTCCCTCTGGCCGCCTTGTTGATTGATCTGCCATTTGGAGGACGAATTTAGCAGGGGTAAGTGTCCCTCCATGGATTTTGTCGAAGGTGGCCTTGGACATCACGTTGATACTGGCCCCCAGGTCACAAAATGCGTTAGCGAAATTGTGGGGGCCAATGGCACAGTTGATGATCGGACGCCCAGGGTCTCCCTTCTTGGCGATAAACGGCAAGTCCACAGGGATCTTCTTTAGCTCTTTGGGTCGACTAAGCCTCAGAGATATCATGTTAACCGACTCATGTGGGACCTCAGGTTGCCACGGGATCTGCTGAGTCATGCTTGGCACTTGAGCAGCTATCCGGGGCGGTGGGTTTCTATCATCTTGTTAAAGCCGAGGCTGGTTCTTCACGGTGAGGTCAACCCTTCGAGCTTGTAATTCACGCCCTCAAGAATCTTGTCTTGGTGGCTCATCTTTTTGGTGAGGGTTTTCGTTGATCTTTGCTTGGCCCGGTACCAGGTCGCCGGTGATGGGTGACCCGGGGTTATAATTGGAGTTGTACCCTGGTTGCCTTGGAATGGTGGCTTTGGGCGGTTGTTCGGGCCTCGCTGCGGTTGGCGATACCCGTTGTTGTTGTTGATGAAGGCGGCTTCTTCACGGGTCTCGAGGCGATTATCCTGAGTGGCCAACCTCACCACATGTCTCACATGTCATGTGGGCGTCGTGGCGTAGGCGGGCGGCTGGCTTTGGGCGATAGCATCGTCTTTGCGCTCTTCCGATCTCTTCGTGAAGATCCATTTTTTGCGGCAAGCATATCCGCCTCCTTCACGGTGTGCATGCCTTTTTGTGTTTTGGCGGGGGCTCTGTCTTCGCCCGGCTACGGTTTGCCACCATCTTGTCAATCGGGGCTGTTGCACGATCGATGGTGGCGATAGAAATGCGCCACCAGCGGCGGCGTCGAGGTGCCTTGGATATGGTCGTGAGACCATTGTAGAAGTTCGGAGCACTAGCGAGTTCTCCATCCCGTGGTGCGGGCATGCTTGAATGTATTCTTGCGGCCTTTCCCACGCCTCGGAATGGGTTCTATCGGGTTCTCTTTGGAAGTTGGCGATTCTCCCCCTCAGGGCATTGGTTTTGCCCATGGGGAAGAACTTGGCGAGGAATGCCGCGGAACATTTGTCCCACGTACTGACGACTTCCTTGTCCTTGTAGAACCCTTTGTTTCGCCTTCCCCACAAGGGAGAAGGGAAGCAGGCGCTTTGATGACGTCTGGCTGCGACATCTTTGATGGCGATTGTATCGCACAGCTCAAGGAAGTGTTGGAGATGAGCGTTTGCGTCCTCGCTCGGCAGTCCACAGAATGGACTGGCCTGCACCATGGTGATCAGCCCAGTCTGGCTTCGAAGTTTTTGTCCGTCATGTTCACCGGCGGCCCGGTGGGCACGTTGGTGGCGGCGGGGGTTGAGAAATCGCGCGGCGACCGGAGCCATAGCTTGCGGTTCGGTTGGTGCGGGGATGTCGGTCTCGACCCGTCGGTGTTAAATTTGAAGAAGAAGCGACACGAGACCGGCTCTTCCTTAGGAGTGCCTCGGATCGGAGGTGAAGTTTTTCCGGCAGGAGGAAACCGACATACACTATCTGTTTTCATCCACAACAGGAGAAAACATAAAAGATTAGCTTTGTATGAGCAAATGGCATCCACGCACACAAGTTCATATTCATAGCTTGACTATTTATTTATTTTTTTTTTTTTTTTTTTCACAATGCCTTCCCGACAGCGGCTTTTAGAAATGCTTGTTGGCAATTCTTAGTGCAATCAAAGGAAATAGGTATTAAAACCTATTCCAATAAAAGCGTCAGAAATGCACCGCTGACATTCCCAAGTAAACCACCATGTCGGTGATCCGAAATGAGACTGTCAACGGGATAGATCTTGTCATTGTAGATATTCATCCGCAAGCGCACGGATCTATCGTTGTAGCATTTCACCCGGAAATATTCAGGGTATCGTTATTTATATTTTCCCAAAGGAAGGCATGTGATTAATAAATTAGCATGGCTTCTGAATAGAGGAACATGTGTTTGTTTAGACCAAATTACTCATAACAGGGGTAAGTGAACGGTTTATAGATAGTGTGACACACACTTGGAAATCCACCAGCAAAAAGGATAAAGAAAAAAGAACAAAAGAATAAATGAATAACCTAATGGAGTAGATCTAATGTATCTAGTCATGGCCATACAAATGAATAGTTAGGATCATATGCAAACTGATCTAAGCGTTGTTAGGTCTAGGATAACAGGGAGACTTCCTGGTTACCATACGGCCCGATAGGAAGCATTTACGAACTCCTACAGCAGAGGCGAACGTGGGGGGATTTCAAGGGACGGTCAAGGCTTGTCACGACCAAGCCGCCTACCCCCTCAACCGTGGCATGCACTCATATTCGCAGGTGTCGTAATATCCGGGCACCATGCCCGCATACTAGAGCACTACTCTTGTCCCCCCAGGGTCCCCACTCGTCGAATGGACGGACTAGAACAAGAGCAAACCCGAAGGAACAACAAACCGTTATCCCACCTCTAATCAAGTTAGGCATATGATGATCGTTAAAGAACTGTAATGAACATGTCAAGATCATGATATGTAAACTATATTCTAGTTCATATACCACTACAAGAACATGAACAAAACTATACTCTAGTTCATAAGTTAGGCCAAGAATGTAGAAATAGGACTTGCAAATAGAAGAATGCTCCATAGAGAAGATGTATTACCAAAGCTCTTTCTTCTAGGAGACAAGCCCTCCTTGTAGCTCTTCTACTCCAAGTGTCTACTAAAGAATAAAGAAGAAGAAAGAAGAAGAAAGAAGAAGAAGAATGAAGAAGAAGGAAGAAGAGAGAGAGGTAGAGGTGGTAGAGAGAGATTCTTTGGTTTCTTTGGACTCCAAATGGTGTGTGTTGAGAGAGGGAGAGAGGGGGTCTATTTATACACTTGGAGGAGGGGCCTAAGTGCTAATTTACACGAAACCGACACAGTAAACCTTCCTTGTACGCAGCGCAAACCGACCATCCCAGGGCGGGGAAACCAAGTTTGGAAGGTGCACGAACCGCCTCCCGAGGCCGGGCTCGAAGCACGCCTCGGGGAGAGGTGCGGCCGCACCTTGAGTGTGCGCGCACCCCACAGGCGTCGTTCGGCCGGGTCTTGGCGGGTGTCGATCTTTTCGCCCTGAAAAGTTGTGGGCCGGGCTGCGCTCGGCCCAGATTTGATGTTTTGGGTCGATTTGCTCTTTGGGCTTGAATTTTGCAATAGTGCTTTTTAGGAAGGCGTACTTTGGTCGATTTTTCCACTTGCTTTTATTTTAAACCTGCAAAATAAAATACAATACACTACAAGTGGAATTTATTAGTGATAAATACATATGAACATAAAAAGGTTTAATTTTACTCCCTTTATGGTAGTAAGCTGACGGGAAAAATATAGCGTTAATTACCGTCAACACCAGTTACTTGTAAAGCGGCTGAAACACGGTTGAGGTCAATGGTTTTGGGTAGTAGGATCTGGTGTTTGGTTGAGTCTCGGGGGTGCTTCAAATGTACTACTCTATTCACTGTGTCTATAATTGCTCCCCAACTCTTCATCCAATTCATCCCAAGTATAACATCCAAACACAAACCGGGTAAAACTATCAAGGAGGTTATTATTTCTAAGTCACCCATCAAAATCTTCACATTATTAACTCTCTCCCTAGTCAACTGGTCAGCCCTTGCTGAACTAATCTGGTAACCAAACCCTAGGTTAGACACCTTTTCACTATTCTTTCTAGCAAACTCTTTACTCATGAATGAATGCGATAATCCAGAATCAAACAAAACAACAACACTACGATTGTTAACTAAGCACGTACCAGCCGTCACGGTCTCTCCCTCAGGAACTTCCTCAACACCGGTAAAGTTTGCCTGTCCCACATGTTGCTTGTAGTTCTTCCTGGGCTGTGGGCAATTCCTGGAATAGTGTCCGGGCTTGCCACAATTGAAGCAGTTGTTGTGGTTGAAGGGCACTGGATGCGGAGCATTTCCCTGTGCTGACTTTCCTTTCTGTGCAGGGTTAAACATCACCCTTCTGAAACGGTTATTCCCAGCTTGGTTCTTCTTCTGGGGTGGGACATAGCGTGAAGGCACGACAGGTGGACGGTAGTTTTGACGACGTCCAAAGGAACCACTGCCCTGACTTGAATTTCCCCCAAACGACCTCTTCTTGCCTTTGGATGCAGCATACAAGGCACTGTTCTTTCCATGGTGAAGACAATCAGTCACAAATTCCTCGAAGGTGTTCCTGGTGGAATGTCCCATGGCCTTCTGCATTTTGAGGTTTAACCCTCTCTTGAAACTAGCCAACTTCTTCTCTTTGGTGCCGACCATCTCCGGAGCATACCTAGACAGCCTATTAAAAGCCTGTAGGCACTCATTCATGGTCTTGTTGTCCTGGCCAAGCTTAATGAACTCTCCCAACTTCTCTGCTAAAGCACCGACAGGTATGTACGTTCGACGGAAAGCTGCTGTAAACTGGGCCCAAGTGAAAGGAACATTGGCAGGTAAAGTAGCACGATGATTCTTCCACCATATCCCTGCGGGTCCTTCTAGTAAGTGTGTTGCAAATTCTGCCTTCTGGACGTCAGACGGGTTCACCAACCGAAACTTATCTTCTATCGAGGTCAGCCATTCCTCAGCCTCCATGGGTTCTTTTGCCATAGTGAACTTTGGTGGTTCGGTGGCCTTAAAGTTCTTGTACGCTGGAATCCATCCCCTTCAGCACCACCACGGCCTCCTGCTGCGATATTGCGCATCTCCCCCAGGAACTGTTGGAAAAACTGCTCCTGGTTTTCCGGAGGTGGTGGATGCTGTCGATCTCCCCCAGCACCTGATCGAGTTTGTGGCATCTGCACATTTGAAACAACGATAACCATCAGATGATGTTGTCCAAAGCATAGATATTGAATTTAAGTTACACGGAATTTATTGAGAGAATAAATTCATCCACAATAACAGGTAACAATAAATTCAATACGATCTTTCATCAACACCACGGTTATGTCAACGCAATATGTGTATCGAGATTTCGCAACAAAATGGGAACAAAATGTTGCACCACCGATGTAATGTCGCAATGGATAAGGGTCGCAATACCATAAAGTCGATCATAAACATAGGCATGAACTAAATTAAGGTCTCGACTAATACAATAAGGTCTCGAACACTACGTATCCAAATCTTACATGCTGATTGTCTCACGAATAGAAAGGAAATTACATGATAATAGTGGCATTACACCGCTCGGCTACAAGGGTGTCACATCTAGAGCAAGGTCGACGTGGCAACATCTAGCTAGAAATCTAAACATAGCATCACAGTCGTCTACTCCTATGGTGCGTGCGAAGTGGGGTCTCCCTCTTGATCCTCCTCAGCTGGCGCTGCTGCTGCACTCTCTAGTCCTCACTGTGGTCACCCCTGAGCTCCCTGATGCGGCGACGCGCATGGGTGAAATCATCCACTGTCCTATTGCGTTCCCCAATGGTGATGGAGAGACGCTCGTCCAGATAGTTGTTACGCTTCTGCATCTTCTTCAGACTAGCCTGGGTCTCACGCAGCTCCTGTCTAACGCGAGTGGCCTCTGTGGTAGCATCTGCTGCAGCTGCCATAAGCGCTCCATTTAGCTTCGTCACAGCAAACATAGCTCTCATTGCTGCCATACCAACGGCTCCAAGCTGCTCATTCTCCTCGGGTGGTACATCCCGGGGAAACACTGCGGCAGGGCCGCCAGCAAGTGCGGGTCCACACTCCTAGGTCATTTGGTCTAACACTCCCATGGCAGCAACCTGGGTAGCTGTCCATGCATCGGGTCCCTGTCCAATGCACTGCCAGGCTGGCCAATAGGGATCCACCAGGTGCGGCTGCACTGTCACCTCAACTGAAATCCATGGCACCTCTCCATTGCCATGGGTGCGCCTCCATGCATAGATGGGCTCCTGACTGTACCCAATGGACTGCAATGTCTCCCACAGCAGGGCTGGTGTTGCCCAAATCATCGGGGGTGAGTAGGGATCGAAGTAGTGGGCCATTTGTAGCAAGATTTAGGAGATAATGTGAGATTGAGAAACAATAGTCCAGTTTAACCGAATTAGGGCAAGTACTTTTTAGGGGAAAGAATGGAAAATGCATGAATGACATGATGTAAATTTTAAACATGATGCATGCTCGTTACCTACGTAACTCACGGAATAGGAAAGAGATTTCTCTATTCGTTTTAATGGTGGCAACCTACGATCTCTCAAAAGAAACAAGGCGTGTCTAGTCGGTCTAACGCATTGCGCTGTTAGTGTACCTGCAAATCATTTCAGCCCACAATATATTTATGCAATGCAAGAATTTAAATTGCATATACTTGCTTCGTCAGGTCCACCCAACGGCATCACATACCATGCGGAAAAATCACATATTACACCCAGCACACCTGTGTACCCATACACAAGTCTACGGGGGCACTACCCGACCACGGAGCTCTCAAATCATTTTATTTCCCCCCTAGACCGGCATACATCCAATCATGTTCTCACAACTCACACCATTACCTGGGGCGTAGAGGTATTGAACAACCATTACCTGGGGTGTAGAGGTATTTCGATCCATTCATGACTACTTAAGTGAGTAGCCCCGTACTACTGGCCGCACGGCAACCAAACACAAACAACAAAATATGATGCATTAGCCCAATCCCTATTAGCCAAGCCACCTGACTATCCTTAATTGGGCATAGAGGGTATGACCAAGGCACTACTACATTTTGCAAACCCTTTACTCACACCACTTAAAAGATTTTGTTTCGCAAACTTTTCGCAAAAGATTAGTGGTTCATTTTAATTTAAATACCAGATCGGACTTGTAATTACCAACTAAGCTCGGATGCCAGTTGTGACAGAGCCGACCAATTTATAAGAAATCAAGTATAAGTCGCAATCACCGAAGCAATCGCAGTCTACACTTGAGTCCATATAAACCCGGTATTCCGGAAATCTCAGAGTGATTTCAAACTCATCAACAATAACAACATGATTGTTGAGCTTGGTAATAAAATCCGCAGGTATTTCAAACCAAATTTGATATATTTAACATCAGAGTGCGAAGTATGATTTATTACAAACTCAGGTTCAAGTGCGGAAGCAGTAGTTTGCGAAAACCAAATAGTCTTTTAAAGAAAACAAATATAAGATAGTGCCAGTAGATAGTCATCCCTATAGCAGCATGAGACAGGGATATAGCTTTGCCTTGCCCTGGCCTTACTCTTCATCAACCGGAAACAGACAAGTCTTACAATAACCATGGAAAATATGATCACCTGCAACAACGGGAATAAAACCCTGAGTACAAAATACTCAGCTAGACTTACCCGTCCAAAATAAAAATAAGGACTCCAAGGAACATGCTAGGCTTTATCAGGGGTTTAGCTGACTCACAGTTATTTCGCAAATAAAGTTGTTTAGTGAGCCTACACATGCTAATTACATTTTTTCCAAGTTAACAGGGTTCTTATTTATTTACATAACATAGATCCTGTATAGTCAAGATTAATCATTGCTTAGTAGAATAAATAACAGCATAAGTAACTGGATCAGGATAAAATTAGCTGCAACATGATAATAGACATTTATATTGTAGTGATTAAGACTACATTGCCGTGGAGGTATCCCGGGTTCTCACTATCCAGGAGTGATGGCGATTCGAATCGATTGCAAACCAGCTGGCGAATACCCTGACACACACCAAGTCTACTTTGCAAAGGAAAACCCAATCACTCCTCAAGACGTTACGGGACGTAAAAGTCTCGGTCTTGCCGGCTACCCCCTCCTTCTCGGGTGCCAAGTGAGCGTGCAATGAGACCGACATCATCGTGCGCATCTTCTTGCACCCAATAAAAACCCTCTACAACCAACACCAAAGGAGGAGAGATAAAGCGAGCATGGCCGACCCCTAACATTTTTGCGAGCTTCGTGGCTCACGACCCCGCGGAGTCTACTATATGCCAGGTACGTTCAACTTCCGACCACAGCCCGACAAAGTATGAGTCCTTAATCGATCAGGTGGAAAAGACCACAAGTTCCACCCAAACTAACATGTTTTACTTTATCAGGTTCTCAACAACAGCTTGACAATCACCCATGTGATTGTACACAACATTTCCTCAAGTGACCGGAATCACTGTCTACTGCAACCATGGTACTGAGCATTAACCTAGACCTCTATATAGGATAGGGCAACTTTCAGCAAGGATCATAATGCATCAACGGTTTCAACCATTTCCTATACGTAATGCAGGAAACATATACAAAGACTCAAGTCAAATTAATTGGAAACAATAGGAAAGGGCAGAATGCTCCGGGGCTTGCCTCGCAGGAACGTCGACGGAACGTGCTCCGGGCACTCAGTCAGCTCGTCGATCGGTCCTTCTCCTCTGGTGACTCCTCCGGACTGCACTCCCAGCTGGAACAGCTCTCCGGGCTCCTCGATCAGCTCCTCCAGAACCTCCCCCGATCCTGAGATGATGCATATGATGGAGAAAAGATATAATTACTATTGCATTAAAAATAACTTGCATAAGGTAAAAATATGTATGATGAATGGACGCTTCACGATGCAAGCTATTAGTAAGTGAATATCTCTTCCACGGGAACATAACTAAATCCACACAAGAAGCACTAATAAAGCACACCAATCAACATCCAAACTCACTACCCAACAGAAATGGCAGCTTGACATGCTGTCACTCAAACAGTCACACAAGGAGTTCCACAACTCCAAATTCAGTGAATTAGGACTCTATGGAAAGCTAACAACATTTCCTACCAAACATTCCACAGCACCCAGAGCTCAATCTAAATCTATCAGCCTCGAAATTGGGAAAAACAGAGACTCTGTTTTCAGCCTAAACCCTACATACAACATCCATAACCTCAAAACTACTGATGCATCTTTCTCCAAACTGAAGCAGCAAGTAATTCAAGTAACTATCTATCAAATAAACCTACTGGACTTGTCAAAAGATAATCTAAAGCACATAAAATAACATACCCTAGCAAACACCACACTTGCACCCTAAATTTAGTAAAATGCTAGAGCAAGAAAATATAGAAACTACTAAGCTAATCAAACCAAACTTACCAACAGGTTAAGATCATGCTAGGAACACATAATAAAAATTCTAACACACATTACACACATATAAACATATATTTCTAGCCTATTTTCCATGCACCATAATTATGATAAATATACAACTACCTCAGAAAAGTCTACAAAATTACCATAGCATCTTACTGGAATATAACAGCTACCATAAAAATATCATGGCAATATCATGCTCATACCGACCTACACAAAAATAGCAAGCTGGTGATAAAACTAGGCATGAAAATACTTTTTTGTACTATGAAAAGTGTCGGACAACAGATTTCTGAGTATGAACATCCTTTGAAATCTATCAAGAACCACCACACCAAGTTTCACACTCAAAACCCTAATATTTATTTTTCTATGGATTTCTAAAAATCACATAGCAAAAAGCACATAAATCGAATATCACATTTCTTCCATAGAACATACCATGCATGATATTTTTCATGGAAACTACTCACAAAAACAAGCACTTTTTGTACAGAAAGTATATTTTTATCTTGCACATATTAAAAGGTATGAATCCTCAATTTATATGCATTTCTAGCCCTAAATAAAACTCTACATAGAAGTTATCAAAAAATAGGGTTTCATAATTTTATATCTGTAGTCAACTCCCTAACAAACATGGCAAAATTTGTTTCACTCAAAAGGACTCAAAATGACCAAGTTATGAATTTCTAAATCTTTTCATTCAAAATGAAAAAAAGAGAAAAAGATAAAACAAAAAAAAAAGGCCGCGGGGCCGCGTGTCATAGACACACGAAGCGAGGCACGGCACGGCGGCGGACTTACACCGTCGATAACCAAAACACGCAACCAAGTACTCAAATCGATTCTACACAACGAGACAAAGCTATTGGCATACTTGGTTTGGCCTAAAACCGACTAAAAAGACGACGGCGAAGAACAGCGGTTCACGGCGGCGCGGGTGGCGGCGCACCGGCCCCTCCGGTCACCAACGGGACGAACCAAGCCCCGTTCCCAACTCCCCTCGACGCTAGAGTTACATGCAATCTACTAAGCGACCGGCGGACCAACGGCGGCGAAAAGACGGACGCGGCGGCGGCGGCGCGGGCAAGACGTCGGCGACGGCGTGTCCCGGCGGTATGACGGCCAGATCCACCCATCCATCTATCCTACCAGCTCAAGCAACCTAAGGCGGTCCTAAAACGCGAAGAATGAGGGTTCGAGCTCGATCCACGAGCTTGCGCGGCAGCTTGCCCCGTCGGCGGCCATGGCGGGCTCGCCGGCGAGCGCGGGGGATGGGGAAATGGAGGTGCTCACCTAGGTCTTACCCCGATTCGTCGGCGACAACGTATAGAAGACGACGTAAGCGAGGCTGGGGGCCAGGTTTGGTGGGTTCGGGCTCGACGGCGGCGATGGAATGCGGCGGCGGAGCACGCGGACGACGATGCGAGCGTGGCGGCGCTGCTCTGCTCACTCTAAGCGGCTGACGGCGGCTGGGAGTGAGGCTAGGGTTTCGCGCGGCCAGTGCGCGTGTTTTAAGATGCGGCGCGTGGGTCCAGACCGTACATCGGCGGCCGCGCTGACGCCACGTCGCCCGGCGCTTGTCGGTGGCGGCGAGCCGATAGGTACCCCCTACTGCGTTTTTCGAGTCGGCGTTGATTTTTGACCTATGCATCGAGATTCGTGCGGAATTTGGAAAAAGTCAAAACATCAGCTTTGTAGAGAATTTCATAAGCTACAAAACACTCAAAATGAACTTTTTCTAATTCGGCCTAGATTTGAAATTAAACAATAAAAACAGCGAGGTTAACTCAAAACATTCAAAATCAGGGTTTGAATTTGACTTAAGTTTGACTCAAACTTGGGGGCACTATTTGGGTCATTTCCAAACCTTTTCACAAGAAACTTACAACAAATCATTTGCTCCACATAAAAAGTACTTCAATCCATCTATAGAAACTTTTTGCTAAAAACACTTCTATCAGGCACTTTTGAAAAGGATTTCAAAATGGGTCAATGAGGTTTGATACTCTAGGGTTATTTTATAAAAAATTTTCGAAATTGAAACTCAAGCTCAAACATGGTCCTAAATTATGTCAAAAATATATCTAGGCACAACCTAGGTCCAAAACATAATTATAGCAAAGATCCTATAGTAGCTAGATCAAGCAAGCATGAAATGATAGCAATTCAAATTAAAAGCTATTATGAACTTGCTCATGCATGAAATGATGATGATGCTATGCAAATGATCATGCTTTCAAGATGCTTAACACCTAGGGTGTTACATAGCAACCAAAAGAACAGCCATCACAGGCACTTTTTAACTGCCTACAGTTCACCAAACTCTGAACCATACAAAAAAACATCCATTTTGATCTCCCAACTCGCCCAATTTCTTTCTCACCTCACCGTGCACGGGTACTACAAACTAAGCATCTCCCTCGTTGATAAGTACGTCGATGTCGACCTCGCGGACCACCGCGTCTGCCGTAGGCGTGTAGCCGTTGAGGAGATCTGCGTAGTTCGCCAGGTGCTGCCCTTCGGGGAACCCCTCCACCCCTCCGAGGTCTGCCCGCTGTTGACACATGTTAACGTATACTTTTAATTGTCAACTAAACATGGAAAAGACTAAAATATAATTAGATAACCTTATTAGGGGTTTCTACTAACGATTTCCATGAGTTTTGGTAAAGTTGTGATTTGCAGGGACTTAACAGGAAAACAGCAGAGTTCGCGAACAATACGACTACGCAACGCAACATAATCTAACTCCGGAAACAAAGTCTAGAAGGTTCCGGAGTACACCCGACGTCAAAGAGTCCCAACACCCGAAAATACATCATCTAGAAGACTCCAGAAGCCACGACGCACCGCGGGACCTGGGGTGGGACCCACCCCAGGCCGACCGGCCTAATATTCAGGCCGACCGGCCTGGCCCCTCGGCCAAGTCATCCCTGCTTCCAGAGTATTCCTAAACCGCCTCTAAGACGCAATCTAATCCGCTCGTTTAATGTCGGTTTGATCCGAGGGCGACGGTGGAGTACGAGTTGTATCTAAATCCAACACCTGGCACCTCCTCCCGACTATATAAGCAGCCCCCAGGCCCCCTCAATTGTCATCATCTCAGATCATCTCATACATCAACTTCATATCTCATCAGATGGAGGCACGACGCCTGGAGAATTAGATTAGACAGCTACAATGTAATAGAATAGATCTAGTAGAGAGTTAGGGAGAGCGGAACTGCGTTCCGGTTCTGGAGAAGTCTTCAGCGTTCTGGTATATCTTTGTATCTCAACTCTATTAGACTTTATGTCATAATTAGATATATCTTTTCTAGTACTTTTATGCCTTTCATGTTATTGATTAGAATATAGTTGTTATATAATTGCATGGGATCTTCGCTCGTATTGAGTGCTCTGGTTATTCATGATGATTAGAGTAGTAATTAATAGTGTGGACATGGTGTCTAGACTAGAGGTTACCTTAGATTGCACCCAATCCCACGGATAGTTGTGGTAGCCCTAGGTGGTGACAGCCCTAACGGCCGACGTATTCCACCACGTTCGGATTGGTAGTGTAGGACCGTAGTCGGAGCTTCCTAGCCCCCTTCTCATCCCTTTCCGCGGCTAGTGTTCTGATGTCCCGAAGTGTTCTTTTATGATCGCTATACCTTTTCATGCCTTAGTTACTCAAGAACCAAAGTACTAGAGAAGTATTCAGGAACCTAGATCTCTCCCGTTGTCCTCTCGACCTAGCTATCTATTCTATATTATAATTTTCTCCTGGTTAAGTGCTATTAATTATCATTCATATCATATACATTATTTACCCCCTCACTTTAGTTGGTATATTAAGTTAGTAGATACATGATTTTGATTTATCATAATCTTTACCCTTGCTTCCCTGTGGAAAATATAAATAACGATACTCTGGAATACTCCCGAGTAAAAGCTACAATGGTATATATATTCTGTGCGCTTGCGGAACCCTTTTTATTCTTTTTGCACTTAATAAATACTAACAAGCTTTTTGGCGCCGTTGCCGGGGAAGCAATTGGCGTAAAGATATTGATAATGATCTTGATATCTGCTAATTTAGTGTATTAACTAGCTTTAGTAGGATTACCCTTGCTCTGTTGAGTGTGGAATAGACAGGACATTTGATGCCATCGTGACCTTTCGGCAAGCTTCCACAAAGAGAAACCAGGGTGTTTGAACATCAAGATCCATCAATCTTTGGATCCCCGCCATCTCTTAGGTACATTTATATATATATATATATTATTCTAACTATGTGTAGATTGAAGAAAAGGTCACCGTCACAAGAATTCAAATCACATCTCAAGTGACGAACGTAGAGGCTGCACAACTCATAAACTCCATCTTGTGAGCGAAGGTATGTCCAACCAGTCATTATGCAACATTGAATTACATACATAGAAACATTTATTGTCGTGTTGCTACACTAGCTTGGTTATCTTTACCTTTATGCATGCTCGATCTGTTAAACACTCATCATGTTCTATCATCTCTATTTGAAAAAATCTCTGCAATGCTTTCATGCTACCGTTGTTTGCTATAGTATGCTTAGGTTTTGAAGTATTTTCATACACCTTTTAGATTAAGCAGGGTGCTTAGTTTAAATTGTTTTCATGGCTCGAGTTAAACATGGTGTTTAGTTTGATTCCTGAAACCATAAGGTGTGGTGATCTTTCTTCTAAAGGCTTTTTAAATTAAGCGTGGTGCTTAGGTTAGAACGCCTTCCTAAATCAAATTAGACGTGGTGTCTAGGTTGACTTTTGAACCATAGTACACTATAGTAGATCTTTGGTATATCTTTTTGACTGGGGAGGTCGAGATGAACTCACTAGAGATTGAGCAAGACATGTGAGACATGACTTATGGATAAAAAGAATTCCCGATAAAAAAAAAAAAAAAAGAACAAGAGTGACACAAGACAAAATCCACAATCAGAATCACTCACTCGAAGGAGGAATTCATGGGTGATGGAAGCATCAAGGAGGGAGGCCAATTCCATTGAAAATAATTAAGCCATCCTCTTCCTCCTGACATGCACCTGTCACTCCACATGCCACTCAAGAAGAAGAGAAGGACCACCACAAGGTGTAATAGCGCCATCATATTCCAATGATAAAGGTAACACCTTGAGGTAAGTTGTCGTTAATTCCTCTTTACTATTGGCATTCTCATAAATGAAAAGTCAAAACATGCTAGGGTTATAGTTTCACATGATTCAATCTTGTTAACTTCGGCATGTTAGCTTTTTAAAAACTGTTTCTAGCATCACTTTCTTGTTCACTCATTATTTTGCTAAAAATATTTACATGCTAGATTTATCTTCGATCTTGCCATCCTTGTCATAAATGAACTTATACATTATCTTTATCTTGTTCAATGTGCCCACAAGGTTAGAGTAGAAGTAAATGAAATTTTGGTTCTGATGGTGTTTCCCCACCAATCTCAGCCCATGCACTTGATCTCTACCTTGTCTTTGCAAGCGGGACTCACTTTGCGCAATAAGAGGAGAAGTCTTACTTCCCCAATTCCTCACCACAAGACCCAAGAAGAACAAGACGCGTTGGTGTTTCTTAGCGAAAGCAGCAAAGTCTGCAAGCGCACGGGAAATACCGTTGTAGCACTTCACTCGGTGGTATTCAGGGTATCGTATTTTCTCAGGGACGGATGTGTAGAGGGCTTTTGGATCTATGTCTACCGTAGGCAAGGTTAAGCTTCTAAGAGGAATGAGGTATCTTTATGGGTTGACACTTTCAGGCAGGGATCACCCGTGTGTTATCTCCTCATTTCGCACACTAAAGAATCGCCCAAACCGGGATAGAGACCGGCAATTGCACCTGCGCCACACCCGAACGTGGGGGGATTACAAAGGACGGACAAGGTCGAAGTAAAATAAGTCACAACCCGGTGCCTACCCCCTCAACCGTGGGATGCGCCACAAAAGATAGGAAATCACTAGTCCAAACACCACGTTTGCATTGATGATTACTACTCGAGTTTGAATTCAAGGCTTACCCATCCCCGGGATCCTTCACTAGAGTACCGCCCCAAAGGAACGACTATCAATCCTGCAAGATTATAACGGCTAAGATAATATGCTTGAAAGTAATAACCGAAAGAGGAACACAATCTGTCTTACCAAAGCGTAAGTAGATTGTAGAGGTACGAGCGAGGCGGGTACCGACAACTCCGGCACTCCAACCTCCTAGGAACCGCGGAACACCGGGGGCAATCCGACAACTCCGGGTAGAAGGAGCCAAATCTCCTTCTAGCTTTCCCTCTCTCACTCTCTAGAATTAGAATGGGGATAGAGGTAGAAAACTCTCTCTCTCTCTTGCTTCTCTTGTGCTTGTAGTTCCTTCAGGTGTATTGTGTTTTGTACAAATGAGAGAGAGGGTCCTATATTTATACTAGAGAGGAGGGGCATATGCTAGGAATATTCTATGGTGAATAAAGGAGATGCCGACCTCCCCATGGTGTTAGATTGGTTACCTTAGATTGCACCCAACTCACGCAACACGCTCCCGCCCGGATTGGGGTCGGCAAATTCCCGGTGTTCGCTCCCACCAAGAACCAAAGTACTGAACCTAGAGCTAGCTATCTATTCTGGTATATTATAATTTTTCCGGAGCAAAACCTTTAGTTGGTATATTAAGTTAGTAGATACATGTGTCAGTGCGTGAACCGGAGGTGAACCGGTGGGAACAGGCTTTTATTCTTTTGCTGTTTGCGTTAATCGGAGGGAAATCGGGAGAAAATCGGCCGAACCCTATGGCCTGAACCAGCTTTATGGGTTGGTTCGAGCGACCGCGCTCTCTCGGCGCCCTAGACCCGCGCCATAACCAACCGACCTCGGCGCCTCAATCTCGTGCCGCCACGTGGCCGGTGCTTACCCATCCCCTGATCCTTCACGGCCGATCCGCGCGTGAAAACGCCGAAAGAGGCTCCGCGCATGTGGGGAGCCGGGCGCCAACCTGGGTGGGCCTTCGCGGTGCGCGTTCCGCTGTTTTGCGGGCTGGGGCATATGCGAATATTCGCGCCTCCCCTTACATCGTTAAATGCACGCGCCTGCGCGACAGCGCCGCCACGTGGTCGCATTTGCGGCGTTGGTCGCGCCGGTCGACTTCGCCTCCCCGTGGGGGATAGAGCCCCTGCGGATGGGACCCGCTTGTCAGCGCTGCCGACAGCGCTGCTGCTGCTGGCTTGCCATGTGTCGTCTTCGGATTCGCCCTGCATGGCACTGTTTTCGTTGACATGGAGGATCATCATTCCATGCGTATTCTTGTTTGTATGATATATTTTCCATCCGGAGTCAAAATATATCAAGTAATATATCTATTTCGATCAGCGTGACGAGCTCTCTGTGATGGTATACTCTGTTTTGCCATATATGATACTTTTTCTTGATGATAAATTAAGAATTCCTGTATCGTAATTGAAAATACCAAAACTCGTGGAATGAATTAGTTTCAAACCCTATCACTAAGTTTGGTAGTCCAAAGTGAGTGTTTTATGCAGGTGTTGATGGTGTTTTTTATGTAGTTAATTACCGTCAACAAACTCCCCCACACTTAGCCCTTTACTCGTCCTCGAGTTTCCAAGATGTAGTTCTGCATACAAGTTATTCCGGGCCTCACCTACTTTGTGAGCATTCAAAAGTGGCTACCAAGTTATCTTGAACAATTGAGCAATGGAACGGCATGAATTCCTATCTCCTTGCTACTACTCATGCACAAAGACTTGGTTGATTTTTGAATTTTTGAAGATAAAACAACAATGCTCCATGGTTGATTCTCACATAGTCACTCATTTTATGTTTCCTTACCAAAACACTCCCACTCATCCTATCTTTTTGCAGGGTTTTGTGGATCTTTGGAGTGGAGTGATGCATACGTACCTTTGTATGTGTTGTCGGGTCAAGCTCTGGATCGTTGGAAAGAGGTGCCATACTACTAGATCGAAATGTGTAAAAGTGTGTGGAAAATATTTGTTGTATTTTTGTGGTTACTCCTTGACTCATGATCTCTCTTCTCTTTTTATATGCTTTTAGAGAGATACGGGCTACTTTTTTCTTTCTTCTATCTCTTTTGTCTCTTTTTTTTGGAGATGTTGGTGTTTCTTACGCACACAGAGGAATCCGCAAGCGCACGGAAATACCGTTGTAGCACTTCACCCGGTGGTAAGCAGGGTATCGTATTTTACACAAGGATGGCCGCGCAGCAGGCTTTTCTGGTCTATGTCAACCTAAGGCAAGGGTTTGTTTTCTAAGATTAGTGAGGTATCTATAGGCTAAGTTTTCCAGGCAGTGATTCCTAAAGTCTGTTGTCTACTCACTTCGGGCACCAGCCCGCTCCCAAATGGGTAGAGTCCGGCAATTAGCTCTACGACACAGCCGAACGTGGGGGGATTTCAAAGGACGGACAAGGCTTGTCACGACCAAGCTGCCTACCCCCTCAACCGTGGGATGCACCACAAAAGGTAGGTGAACGCTAGTCCAAACACCACGTTTGCACTATTGGTCACAGTTTTTATGTTGGCCAAGGTTCCCCGGTCAAAAAGTTCCTCCACCAAGAACTAACGCTCTTAACGAGACAATCTACCAATCCTGCAAGTCTACAACAGCTAAGAAATGTACGAAGGAAATTAAGTAGCTGCAAGATAATCACAAGACTTCTTACCAAAGTGTAAGTAGCTTGCAGAGGTACAAGCCGGGTGGGTACCGACAAGTCCGGCACTCCGTCCTCCTAGGAACTGCGGAACACCGAGAGGCGAACCGGCAACTCCGGGGTAGAAAGAACAAAGCTTCTTTCTAGCCTTTCCCTCTCTCACTCTCTGGAATTAGAAGAAGATAGAAGAAGTAGAGTAGTAGAAGAAGAAGAGGATCTAATTCTACTCTCTTGCACAAGTGGACTGGTTTCTCCTTGGAATTGTTGTGTAGAGAGGTGAAGGAGGGAGCTATTTATACACAAGGGGAGGGGCCAAAGTGCTAAAAACACCAAAACCGACCTAGGAAAACCTTCCATACGTGCCAAACCGACCATCCAACGTCGGTAGTGTCAGTTTTGGAAGGTAACAAACCGCCTCCCCGAAGCTGGGCCCGAACCGCCTCAGCCAAGGTGTGGCCGCGCAGTGGCGCAAGACGCGCCCCAGGGTGGTCGGCTGGCTCGGGTTTCGCAGCCGGGCTTCCGTGTTCAAAAGTTGTAAGGTGGTCTTGGCCCGGCCTGGTTTTGACGCTTTTTGTCCGATTTTTGGTTGGGCTTGCCATTTGCTCCTTTGGACCTTTTTGTATTTGTTGATTTTATTTCTTTTTCTTTGTCTTTTTTGGCCCAAAGTGATCATCCTTGAAGTTGTACCTGTAAGTCCAAATAAACACCAAAACTTTGGAATATGTTAGTTGAAATCCCTATTTCTAGGTTGTTTTGGTGTTGTGTTGACGGTATTTAATTTGTCGTTGGTTACCGACAACAAACTCCCCCACACTTAGCCCTTTACTCGTCCTCGAGTGAAGGCACAGGGACTAAAGTGGTTCAATCTCCAAGATGTAAGCTTGCATACTGAGGTTATTCCAAGCCTTACCTGCCTTGTGAACATTCATGGTGGCTACCAAGCTATCTTAGAATAATTGAACAATGGAACAACATGAATTTCTATCTTCTTGCTACTACTCATGCGCAAAGACTTGGTGAATTTTTGAATTTTTGAAAGAATCAGCATTGCTCTTTATGGTATTGGCTCTCACAAAGTCACTTTTGTTTGAATTTTCCTCCCAAAGCACTTTTGTTTGTTTCACTCTCACTCATCCTATTTTGCGGGGTTTTTTGCGGATCTTTCAGTGGAGTGGTGCATACGTACCTCTGTATATTTTGTCGGGTCAAGCTCTGGATCGTTGGAAAGAGATGCTCTACCCTTCGATCAAAATGTGCAACAGTGTGTGGAGAATTTTTTGATGATATATATTTTTTTGTTTGTGGTTACTCCTTGACTCATGATCTCTTTCCTTCTTTTTTTTGTATGCTTACGGAGAGATACGGGCTACTTCTTCTCTTTTTTTTTTTTTTGGAGATGTGGGCTATACTCGCCCTCGGACACGTGTCCATTTTTCATCTCTTATTCTTTTTCTTTTTCTGCAGCCTATATCTTTCTCTTTGCATTTTTCTTGATAACAGGAGATGATCATGGCATAATGATTGGAGTATTTATTTGGTGGATGGTAAAGAGGCATGTTGTGCACAATTCTCATTGTGAGAACCGGCGTGTATATGTGGGTGCACGTGTTTTTTGATCTTGGGAGTATGAGCCTCTCTCATCGCGGATCACGTAACTTTGTGACGGAACTCAATGAGGGGAGGAAGTAGCTATAGTGGATATTTCTATCATTGTTCAGGGCTTTGGTAGGATTTGGTTAAGTCAAACCATGAGCATGCTTTATTTTAAAATTTTTGAAAATAAAAACAAGTCTTGTTGCAAAAGAGAGCAAGCATCAAGTCATCCTACCATATCGTAAAGATCAATTATTTAGATAAGCATGGTGTCCCTAAAGGATAGTTGCTCAACAGAGGTATGGTATTTTGGCGAAGAATAAAATGTACGCATGCCATGTATCAATTGGTAGATATAGAGATGAAGTTTTGCTAACTTGGTTCAGGTTTTTAGCATTTTTTTTTTAGGAAAAATCACAAGTCAAAATTTAATTTAAATAAATTGCATACCTTTGACTTGTGAGCCTCCCCACACTTGTTTTTGTACCTATTTTTAATTTTCTTTTGCACAAGGACAAAAACAAGTGGAGACATATACAATAATAATAATAAAACTTTATTGAATAATTCAAATTGGGGCGCACACTTGAAGGGATTAGAAAATGATTGAAAGGGAAATACTGAAAATTAAATTAGTGTGTGCCTAATTATTGATAAAGAGGTAGAGATCTTAAGTAGGCACAAGGGGGCATGATCAGCGTTAGCAGCTCTAGCGACCCTAGCCAGCTTAGTCTTGAAGTTAAGGCAGAAAGAGTCTAATTCCTTCCTAATTTCTGCATTCTCTAAATCTGCCCCTTCTACCTCTGAGGTTAAGGTTTTCACTAGCTTATTCAGAGAGTTGACTCTAGCGTTTAAGGTTGCTAGTGAAGGGACCTTAGGAACCGTGCTACTCCCAGCCGTGTGTAGTGATGGAGTACCCTCGGAACGGCTCTCGAAAACATTGGGAGCTTTCCTAGGTATAGCACGGGGCACCCTCATAGGGCCCTCGCTACTCGAGCGACTTTCTACAACATTCGGGGCCTTTCTAGGATTCGCCCGAGGGATACGAAGTGGAGCACTTGGGGAAGTCACTGGAGTAGGAGCTGACCTCCTCATAAGCCCCTTTCCACGCCCTCCTGTGGGCATGTCGACACCGACAACGGTGTATGGGTAGCTATAGTCGGAGGTGTGGAAGGAGGACGTCTCTGTTGATGTAGTACGAACGCCGGTTGCTTCGGGCTCCTTCCTCTTGACGCCCAGGGTACCCACCCTAGGACGAGGTGGGCGCCCAAGAATACTCTTGCGTGTCACGGACCTGCCCGTGGACACATAGTTATTCCCTCCACTAGATGAGTAGCGTGGGGGAGGGAGCACGGCAAGAGGGGCAACGGAGGACGGCTCGACCTTGTCACTTGGGAAGGCCAAGTCTTCCTCATTGAGGGTGCAAAGCGAGCGAGCAGTATTGTAGAGAGAAAGGGCATGGCTCGCCATTGCAGGTGTTCTTGGCTTAGAGGAAGAAGTATCGAGGAGAAAAGAAGAGCAAGAAGGAGAGGTGTGAAGAATGGAGAGGAGGAGGGTGGATTTTATAGGATAAATTCTCCTCTCTGGTTTGGCAGGTCGAAATCTGGCGGAGCAAACCTTACTATCGTAGGTTGTGAGAAAGGAGAAGGCGATGGGCGAAATCCTGCATCGCGGGGCCCGCCCAAGGTTGCGGCCGCGCCAGGTGACGCGCGCGCCGCCCAGCGCCCCCTGGTCGAAGTTTTCGTCCACATCCGTTTCTTTTCTCAAAAGTTTTGAACGGGGTTTGCCGCCCGAGAAACGTTTTCGTTTTCTTGCCGATCTCTAATTGATCCTCAAATTTGAATTTTGAAAATAGTTTATGCTTTGATTAATTTAGCAAGTAAATATTCTTTGTGTAACAAATGACCAGCATAAATTTAATGAATTAAACAAAAATTAATAAGGTAAAAACTTTATTTAAAACAAAGTAAAAATATATAGATAACTTTTAGGTTTATTAAAATATTTATTATTATTATTATTTATTTACTTTTTTTTATATGCTGATCATAAATTAATTCTCAAAGCATAAATTTATTCTATCAAGCTCTTGGTTAAGATCAGATATTGGCTCAAAGAAAAGCTTAAGACGTTGACCGTTTACCTTTTGTATCTCAAATTGCGTCATCTTGGATTGTGATTGCGCCATGTGGTGATGTGTTGATGACGGTGTACGGTCCTTTCCATTTGCTTCTCAGCTTCCCTTAGCCGAATAGTTTCACCCGGGAATTGAATAGGAGTACTTTGTCTCCCGTGGTGAATTCCTTGATCTTGATGCGCTGATCATGCCATCTTTTTGTGCGCTCTTTGTAGAGCTTTGCATTGTGGTACGCCTTCTCTCGCCATTCTTCCAGTTCAGAGATTTGTCTCTGCCGGTTCTTCCCAGCGAGTTTGACGTCCATGTTCCACTTCTTGATGGCCCAATGAGCTCGATGCTCCAGCTCAACTGGTAAATGGCAGGTTTTGCCATAGACCAGTTGATAAGGTGACATGCCGATGGGGGATTTGTAAGCTGTCCTATATGCCCAGAGAGCATCAGGTAGCTTGTTTTGCCAGCCTTTCCCCATCTCATTGACCGTCTTCTGCAGGATGTTCTTGATTTGTTTATTGGAGGTTTCGGCTTGCCCGCTGGTTTGCGGGTGATAAGGGGTAGCAATATTGTGCAGAGTGCCGAGCTCCTTCAGGAATGCCTTGAATGATTTGTCCTTGAAATGCGATCCTCCATCACTGATCACCATGCGTGGCGTTCCGAAACGGGGGAAGATGATTTCATGGAACCTCTGCGTGCGTGTTTGCCATCAGCAGCTCTGCATGGTAGTGCCTCTACCCACTTTGACACGTAGTCCACTACCACCAGAATGTACTCGCAATCATGGGACTTCTAGAATGGCCCCATGTAGTCATTGCCCCACACATCAAATATTTCTATTTGGCGGTTGTAATGTAGGGGCATTGCATCACGAGCTGTGATGTTCCCAGTCTTCTGGCAGTTGTAGCATCTTCTGATGAACTCTTTCCTGTCGTCGTACATCGTCGGCCAGAAGAATCTGCACTGCCAAATTTTGGCTTGTGTGCGGAACACTCCCAGATGTCTGGCGTAGGGAGATGCATGAAATTTTTCAATGATCTACATTCCTTCCTCCCTGGGTACACATCTTCTCAGCAAGTCGTCTGCGCACACCCTGTACAGATATGGGTCATCCCATAGGTGTCGTCTGCTCTCCATTTGGAGCTTTCGGTTGTTCTCCCCAGGTGGTACATAGCCTGCAACCATGTAATTTACAATGTTTGCGTACCATGGGTTGAAGTGCGACACCTTGAGTAGCATGTCGTCGCGCAGGTAGTCGTTGATTGGTAGTTCCTGCATGTTAGTTACCTGCATACGCGACAAATGATCCGCAACTGTATTTTCTACTCCCTTTTTATCTTTTATTTCAATATCAAATTCTTGGAGAAGAAGAATCCAGCGGATCAAATGAGGTTTCGCATCCTTTTTGGTAAGAAGGTACTTAAGGGCGGCATGGTCTGTGTAGACAATTATTTTTGCTCCCACTAAATAGGATCGAAATTTCTCGATAGCAAAGACTACTGCCAGGAGCTCTTTTTCTGTTGTGGCGTAATTAAGTTGGGCTCCTGTTAGAGTTTTGCTAGCATATGCGATGGCATGCTGCTTTTTGTCTGTGGTTTGGCCTAAGACCGCACCAACAGCATAGTCGCTAGCATCGCACATGATTTCAAATGGCAATGACCAATCCGGGGGTTGGATGATCGGAGCCGAGATGAGTGCTTTCTTTAGGGTTTCAAAAGCGTGTAAACACTCATCTGTGAAGTCAAAGGGTACGTCCTTGGCTAGCAGGGCTGTAAGAGGTCTAGCGATTTGCGAAAAATCTTTTATGAATCTTCTATAAAACCCTGCGTGGCCTAGGAAACTGCGGATACCTTTAACGTTCACTAGGGGTGGTAGATTTTCGATCACATCTATTTTGGCTTTATCTACCTCTATCCCCCTCTCGGACATGAGGTGCCCGAGAAAGATGCCTTCTCGGACCATGAAGTGGCACTTTTCCCAGTTAAGTACCAGGTCCTTTTCTTGGCACCGCTGCAAGACCCGGTCTAGGTTCTTCAGACAACTTTCAAAAGTCTTACCATAAACGGAGAAATCGTCCATGAAGACCTCCATGATTTCTTCGATCATGTCTGAGAAGATAGTCATCATGCACCGCTGTTGACATTTTTAACGCACACAGATAAATCCGCAAGCGCACGAAATTGTCATTGTAGCTTTCACCCGGAAGTATTCAGGGTATCGTATTTTCCACAGGGAACGGTTGCGCTCTAATCTTTGAGCAGGGCTACCCTAGGATAACATTGGATAGTGAGGTATCTTTATGGGCTTAGGTTTCAGGCAGGGATTTCTAAAGTCTGTTATCTACTCACCGGGCACCGGCCCGCTCCCAAATGGGTAGAGTCCAGGCAATTAGCTCTACGACACGGCCCGAACGTGGGGGGATTTCAAGGGATGGACAAGGCTTTTCACGACCAAGCCGCCTACCCCCTCAACCGTGGGATGCACCGCAAAAGGTAGGTGAACGCTAGCCCAAACACCACGTTTGCACTACCATCCACAACTCTTGGGTTGATCAAGGTTCCCCGGTCAAAGAGTTCCTTCTCCAAGAGTTACGACCCGAAGGTACGACTACCAATCCCGCAAGTCTATAACAGCTAAGATAATATACTTGAAGAACAATAAGCCGAAAGATAATCACAAGCTTTCTCACCAAAGTGTAAGTAGCTTGTAGAGGTACAAGCGAAGCGGGTGCCGACAACTCCGGCACTCCGACTCCTTAGGAACCGCGGCACACTAGGGGCGGACCGACAACTCCAGGTAGAAGGAACCAAGCTTCCTTCTAGCCTTTCCTCTCTCACTCTCCATTAGAACTAAGAGGGGGAAGAAGAACAAGAATGGAACTCTCTCCTCTCTATTACATTGTGGCTCCTCCTTGTGTTGTATGGAATTGGTGTATGTTGAATGAGAGGGAGAGGGCCTCCTTTTATAGGTAGAGGAGAGGGGGCTCTTTGGAAAATGGCCATCCCCACATGGAAGGATCAAAACCGACCTTGGAACACCTTCCTAATTGTTGACGGTCACTAACGACATATTTTTAACGTCAACATTCTACCAATTAGGGGTTGAAACTATACCTTGCTACACACATATACATTTATTATTGACATAATTCCACTTGTAGTGCCAAATTATTATTATGCAGATTTATACAAGAAACAAGTGGAAAATGCACCAAAAGGCGCCTCCCTGGAAAGCGCATTCCTGAAGAACATCAAGCCCAAGGGAGAAACGGACAAAACACGCAAAACTGGGCCGAGCACACACCGTCATACAACTTTTCAGGCCCAACAACGCCACCCTGTCGAAGCCCGAATTTTTACGGACCGGGGAGGGGGTGCGCGCGCACTTGCAAAGGTGCGGCCGCACCCTCCCTGAGGCGGCTTGGGCCCAGCTTCGGGGAGGCGGTGCATTACCTTCCAAAACTGACTGTGACGATGTGGGATGGTCGGTTCAAGCACATTTGGAAGGTGTCCAAGGACGGTTTTGGCTCTTTCCATGTGGGGAGAGGCATTTTCCAATGAGCCCCCTCTCCTCTACCTATAAAAGGAGGCCCTCTCCCCCTCATTCAACACACACCACACAATGTAGCCTCTCTCTTCTTCTTCTTCTTCTTCTTCCTCTCCCTTTCTTCTTCTTTCTTATTCTTCTTTCTTCTTCTTCTTTCTTTCTTCTTCTTCTTCTTCTTTTTCTTCTTAGTTTGTACTTAGGAGGAGTTTGGCAAGGATTAATAAAAGAGAGCAAGACATTTTGGAGCTATTCGATATGATCAATTTAGAGTTCTTCATCTTGTTCTTGTTCTCTACTTATCAATATAGTCATGTTCTTGAATTAGAGCAAAGTTCTTGTGATATAATCTTGGTTGATGAACTAGTCTATAGTTTTGATATCATGATCTTGTCTTATAGAATATCATGCTTAATTTATCATACATACATGTTTAGACTTAGAGCTAGATCGATATGATGAGTTCTACCTAGAGTTAGACTTGGTTGATGTTGGGTTATGGGATTGATAGTCGTTCCTTCGGGGCGGTGCTCTGGTAGAGGGACCCCGGGGACGGGTAAGCCTTGTATACACGCCAGAGTAATAATCACTAGTGTAGACGTGGTGTCTAGACTAAGGGTTGCCTATCTTTTTGTGGCGCATCCCACGGTTGAGGGGGTAGGCGGTTGGGTTGTGACGACCTTGTTCGTCCCTTGTAATCCCCCACGTTCGGTGTGGCGCAAGGTGCAATTGCCGGACACTGTCCTTTGGGCGTGGCCCGGTGCCCGAAGTAATTCGGCAGAGACCTTGGCTTTCTTGAATTAGAATCTCTCACAGTAAAACATGTGTGTATCTGCTATCTTGACATGACTATCTAGGATATGCCTACTCCATGTTAGACTTATTCTTTTATTCTTTCTTTTACTTTTATCCTTGAGATTGGCTTTAGTGTGTGTGTCAAGTTATCCAATTACTATTCCTATTTTACCCCTATTATGAGCATTGGTCCATTATACATTCGTGTCATCTTGACCATGTCCGAATTAGAGACTTTTCTACCATGCCTTCCTTTGGGAAAATATAAATAACGATACCCTGAATACTTCCGGGTGAAATGCTACAATGATAGATCCGCGGCGCTTGCGGATGAATATCTTCATAGGCAAGATCTATCACCGTTGATGTACCTAGTGTTATCACGGACACGGTGGTTTCACTTAGGAATGTCAACGGCGCATTTCTGGCGCCGTTATTGGAGATGGGTTCTAAACCTGTTTCTAGTGATTGTGCTTAAGAAATGCAACACTAATCTGCCCAAACCGACCATCCCACGTCGGTTTCACCAGTTTTGGAAGGTAATGAACCGCCTCCCCGAAGCTGGGCCCGAGCCGCCTCAGGGAGGGTGTGGCTGCACCTAGGGGTGCGCGCACACCCCCCGTGTCCGTAAAAATTCGGGCTTCGGCGGGGTGGCGTTGTTGGGCCCTGAAAAGTTGTATGGTGGTGTGTGCTCGCCCCGTTTTGCGTGTTTTGTCCGTTTCTCCCTTGGGCTTGATGTTCTTCGGGAATGCGCTTTCAGGGAGGGCCTTTTGGTGCATTTTTCCACTTGTTTCTTGTATAAATCTGCATGATAATAATTCGGACACTACAAGTGGAAATATATTAGTTGTAAATGTATATGAGTATGATAAGGTATAGTTTCACTCCTTTATGGTAGTAAGTTGGGGAAAAAATATATCGTTGGTGACCGTCAACAAACTCCACCAAGCATACCCTTTGTGCGTCCTCGAGCAAAAAGATAAGTACTTGGTTGTTGATCAGGAGTTGCTACTATGCCGATTACGTTTCACAAGTGCGGGGTTATAATAAGATGTTCTACTAGAGTTTGAATAAAATGGCACATCTTTTTTCCCGCCCTTTATTACCTTTCATCGTAGTGGGGGTTTTTAGCTTTTCTCAAAGTCTTGGGCGGTTGCGGATAGAATGGTTATAACAGTAAATACTTATCATTCGGCCCCTCGATCAACTTTTTATCCTGGATTTATTTATTTAGATTATATTTTTCTTTTTTTTTGAGAAAGTATGGGCTTTATTATTATTTTTTTTTGGAGAGGTGGGCTCTACTCGCCCTAGACTTTTGTCTTTTATTTCCTCTCTTTTCCTTTTTTTTCTTTTTTTTCGAGATGTGGGCTCTTCTCGCCCTCGGACACATGTCCATTTTTTCATCTCTTTTCTCCTTTTTTTAACATAGCCCATATCTTTTCTCTTTCCAAATTAGATTCCCGGATGTCAAGTTTCTCTTTTTGGACGAAATCATAGCAAATCTATTTGTACCATATCATACTTGGCAACAACTTAGACTAGATAGAGCTTATGCAACCCACATGAATCAGGTTTTTTCAGGACGAGTTTTTAGATCTAGCCACTAAACCCAAACTTCAGAGAAATTCGAATTATAAACTAGGCACAGTGGAAATCATAAGACAGAGCAACTATTCATCATTTCAACAAGGGAATAAATCTAAACATTTTCATAGCTCATATGTATAGGAATGAATTTTTTTTTTAGCATAACTCATCATTTTATAAGATAGGGAATATGTTCAAAATGTGAGATGCACATTACCTTTCTTGGAGTCCTCCCTCAAGCTAGCTCTTTACTTACCTTTCATGGTTGTGCTAGCTTGTGCGCCGCAATGATTTGAGTTGTGATTGGTTGTGTGGTTGGAGGCTCCCCCAAGCTTGTCTTTTGATGTCATCACAAAAAACAGGACAAGGAACTTGGGGTTGAAAGGTTTATCTCCTCTTCTTTCATTTTTTTCTTCTCCTTTTCTCTCCCCCTTTTTTTTATTATTGTGAGACGTGAGAGTGAGAGTTGCACAAACCATCGCTTGAAGAGGAAGGAGTTCATGGTATTCGGCTCGTCTCGTCCTTCTCCACCGTGAATTGCTTTCGATGATCGTGCATTGTGTTGGGGAGATCTCATAAGTTTGTTCATTGTGTTTGAGAGATCTCCCCCACACTTGGTCTTGTACCTGGTTTTTATTTAAAACAAAAACAAAACAAAAAAGAAGAAAAACACCTAGCTCTATTGGCATGAACACCGTGGAGCCTTTTTATTGCGATTATTTATTTTATTTTATTTTATTATTATTACATTTTATTTGTTCACCTCATCATCACTCCAAGAAGGCTAACATAAAGAAGCAATGGATAACATAGCCTTGATTTACCTCCAACATAAGATACTCCCAAAGATCATGACAACAAAACTCTAGGTTCATTAACCAAGATCCAACACCATGTCGAATTTTAATTAAAGGAGATCTTTTTAACCTAAGCACCATGCTCAATTTAAAAGACCTATGAATGCATTTACATATGCATATGTAAACGCACCCAAACTCAAAGCACGTGTCATAACAAAGGGAAGCATGAAATTGTATGTTCAGAACTATGGAGACAAATATGAGTAAGAGTGTTTGGTGAACATTTATTTCCCTTACATACACGGATATACTTACCGACGGCATCTACGGATGAAGCATCGAAGTTGTTGTTGCGATTTACATGATGGTGTTTGCCTGGGTGCACCTCAAGGCTAGGCCACACACACATGTGTGCATGGGCCATGAGTCTTGATGATAGCAAACAAAGGATGAGAGACAAACCCTTCTTGCTTGTTGAAGCAATGATGGGTGGAGTCAGGCAAGCACTTTGGTATGTATCTTGACCATGCGGGCCAACCTCGCTGCTCCTCTTATTCTTATTATTATTTTTTTTTTATAGATTTTTTTTTTTCAACAACACTCTTTTTTTTTTTCAATAACACTTTTTTTTTTGACATCATATATTTTTTTCTCATTTTTTTCACTTTCTCTCTCCTACTTTTTTTTTTTTTTTTTACTCTTTTCTCTCCATCTCTATTTTTTTTTTTTCATCTCTAATTCCCTCTTTTTTTTTTTTTTAGCAAGGTAGGGCTGACATCATCTTTTATTCACTTATCACCTTTTTTTTTTCATGATCCTTTGGAGGATGGAACTTAGGATTGTCACCATCTTCCCCCACTTAGACTTTTGTGAAAAAGTCAAGTGAGCAAGGTCCGGGTCTCCTCTTGAGCATGTTTCATCACCCATGGACATCCTAGTTTTTTTTTGACTTTTTTTGTGATGTAGCCCTCATGTTCTCGAGCGTTGCATGCCTCTTTGTTCTTCTCAATCGATCTCCACCTGAAATGGTTAGCGACAAGAATACCCGAAGGTGCATACTAACTTGGTAATATGTTCTTGCTTTTATTAATAAGAAGAGAGAAAGACTTTTTTGCGCCTTTTTTTTGATAGTCCGGGGTATCTCCTGGTAGTGCTTTCTTTTATGGTCGTAAGCTTGACCGTGGGGAAAACATCTTGTAGCTGATGATGGTGAAGTTCCCAGTTTCACCACTAAGAGTTTAGCATTACGCTCAAGCTGCAAGGTTAGCGTCATCAAGCTACTACGAGGTTTGCAACCATTCTCTTAAAAAGGTTTTCAAAGAGAACCAAGAGATGGTTGTGATCTTCGTTGAAGCACTCGGCTAGAAGCGAGACAAACTCAAGAAGACCAAAAGGTGAGCATGTAGGAAGTCTCAAGTGACAACTTGTTATGCTCAAAAACAGATTTCCACTTGGTCTCAAGAGTTGTCTCTTCGTGCATGTCCATGGCACATGAGGGTTTATCCTCAAAAGATGTGACATGAAGGACGAACATTTGAATCTTGACCATTGTCAAGAACAATGTTTTATCGGCCAGAGGGACATGACTTGTGTTTGTGTGAGGACGACAGGTGTTTCGTTTCACTAAGATGTGGAAACAACTTGGGTAAAATGAATAGAGTTATAAACTTCGCCTCCTCGAACGGGTTTTGGTTGGGAAGATGCTTCGCCTTTGGGATGTCTAGGTGTAATAGGCGGAAACATTCTTTCCCATCTTCTCATCATGGCTCCCCTCTATAGGTCTTTCGTATTTTTTTAGAGGGTAACCTATGAGAAGATTGAAGTCAAGGATGAGAGAGATATAGAAGTCTAAGTGCACCTCGGTTTACGAGGTTCTGCCATCATCCTTGAATTCGATCGCGAACTCCGAAGGACGAAGCATTCCTTCCTTCGGTGTTTGTGGTTCGGGAGAGGGCTCAACAGTCAATTCCAATGGCGGTACTGGGAATGGCTCGACTGATGAGGGCTCCTCAATGCTTGACATGCCCTTAATATGGAGGGGAATAGGTTCTACAACGGGAGAAGCAGGCTTCTCTAGGATGTGTTCAAGAGTTTTCCTATGTTCTGTTGTAGGTTTTCGTGCAAACAACCCTCCAATGGTCATGTCAAGGCATAGGGCAGCATCTATGTCAAGACCCGAGCAGAAGATACGCAAAATCACACTATCAGGTAATGACAAGTCTAGGCCAACATGTATAAACATTATAAACCTGGCCTAGGCTGCACCTATGGACTCCTTCTCATGCTACTTGTGAATCGAGGATTGTCCTTGGTAGGCATTGATGGGGAAGAAAGCTAGACAAAAATTGTCTTTGAGTTCTTCTCAGTCCCCATTCAAATTTCCTACAACAATAGTGTACTCTTGTTTTGCTTTCCCTATGAGGGAGAGCAGAAACAAATTCCACATGTGAATTTCTTAGATCATGCCAGGAATGCTGAGGCATGATAATAATTCCTCAAAATCTCGTAGGTGGCAACATAGATTTTCAAAATGGTCACCAGAGATGGAGTGCCCGAACCAAAAGTTTTTTTTTAATTAGGGTGAGTTCATAGCCAGATAAAAAATTTTGGTTTTGAAAAAGATTGTGGCTCTTGTGAACTCCCCCAATGAAGGAGAAGGTCTTTGAAATGGATTTCGCTTCATTTTGAAAATGAAAAATAAATAACTATTTTTGTTTTTTTTTTGATACAACACACGGGTGCTCTAGGCTCAGAGAGAATTACGACTACCGTTCCCCGGCAACGGCTCCAGAAAGCTTGTTGACATTTTTAACGCACACAGATAAATCCGCAAGCGCACGGAATTGTCATTGTAGCTTTCACCCGGAAGTATTCAGGGTATCGTATTTTCCACAGGGAACGGTTGCACTCTAATCTTTGAGCAGGGCTACCCTAGGATAACATTGGATAGTGAGGTATCTTTATGGGCTTAGGTTTCAGGCAGGGATTTCTAAAGTCTGTTATCTACTCACTTCGGGCACCGGCCCGCTCCCAAATGGGTAGAGTCCGGCAATTAGCTCTACGACACAGCCGAACGTGGGGGGATTTCAAGGGACGGACAAGGCTTGTCACGACCAAGCCGCCTACCCCCTCAACCGTGGGATGCACCGCAAAAGGTAGGTGAACGCTAGCCCAAACACCACGTTTGCACTACCATCCACAACTCTTGGGTTGATCAAGGTTCCCCGGTCAAAGAGTTCCTTCCCCAAGAGTTACGACCCGAAGGTACGACTACCAATCCCGCAAGTCTATAACAGCTAAGATAATATACTTGAAGAACAATAAGCCGAAAGATAATCACAAGCTTTCTCACCAAAGTGTAAGTAGCTTGTAGAGGTACAAGCGAAGTGGGTGCCGACAACTCCGGCACTCCGACTCCTTAGGAACCGCGGCACACCAGGGGCGGACCGACAACTCCAGGTAGAAGGAACCAAGCTTCCTTCTAGCCTTTCCTCTCTCACTCTCCATTAGAACTAAGAGGGGGATGAACAACAAGAATGGAACTCTCTCCTCTCTATTACATTGTGGCTCCTCCTTGTGTTGTATGGAATTGGTGTGTGTTGAATGAGAGGGAGAGGGCCTCCTTTTATAGGTAGAGGAGAGGGGGCTCTTTGGAAAATGGCCATCCCCACATGGAAGGATCAAAACCGACCTTGGAACACCTTCCTAATCTGCCCAAACCGACCATCCCACGTCGGTTTCACCAGTTTTGGAAGGTAATGAACCGCCTCCCCGAAGCTGGGCCCGAGCCGCCTCAGGGAGGGTGCGGCCGCACCTAGGGGTGCGCGCGCACCCTCCTGGGTCCGTAAAAATTCGGGCTTCGGCAGGGTGGCGTTGTTGGGCCTGAAAAGTTTTATGGTGGTGTGTGCTCGGCCCAGTTTTGCGTGTTTTGTCCGTTTCTCCCTTGGGCTTGATGTTCTTCAGGAATGCGCTTTCCAGGGAGGCGCCTTTTGGTGCATTTTCCACTTGTTTCTTGTATAAATCTGCATGATAATAATTCGGACACTACAAGTGGAAATATATTAGTTGTAAATGTATATGAGTATGATAAGGTATAGTTTCACTCCCTTTATGGTAGTAAGTTGACGGGAAAACTATATCGTTGGTGACCGTCAACAACCGCTGAAAAGTAGCAGGTGCATTACACAGCCCAAATGACATTCTACGGTAGGCATAGGTTCCGTATGGGCACGTGAACATGGTCTTGCTCTAGTCATCAGGGTGGATCGGGATCTGGTGATACCCAGAATACCCGTCAAGGAAACAGAAGAAAGAGTGTTTTGCTAACCGCTCCAACATTTCATCAATAAAGGGCAGCCGGAAGTGATCTTTCTTTGTTGCCTTGCTAAGTTTTCTATAATTGATACACATTCTCCACCCTGTGACTTGTCTTTGTGGAATGAGTTCATTTTTAGCGTTCTCAATGACTGTCATTCCTCCCTTTTTAGGGACCACTTGGACTGGACTAACCCAATCACTGTGTGGTAGGGATAAATAATCCCAGCGTGAAGAAGCTTGAGAACTTCCTTCTTCACGACTTCACGCATCGCATTATTGAGCCTGCGCTGGGGTTCGCATGATGGGGTACTGTCAGGGTCAATAGGAATGCGATGTGTGCATAGTGTCGGGCTTACCCCTTTCAGATCTTGAAGGGAATACCCGAAGACCGATCTGTGTTTCTCTAAACCGGCTATTAACTGGGTAGATTCCTGGTCACTAAGTTTATCGCTTATAGTGACCGGTGCTTGTGAATTGCCGTTTAGGAAGACATAGCGTAGGCCTGGGGGTAGAGGTTTAAGCTCAATTAGAGGCCGAGTTAGCTCTTCCTCTTTGGGAAGTTCTATGAGTTCCCTTGAATCGTCCTCTTCTTCGATGAAGAATTGGGCCTCTTTTTCTAGGTCGCATAACTCCCATAACCTCCTCGGGCGTGTCGTACTCTAGGAAGGGTTCCGTTACCGAGTTTTTAGCTCGAGTAACTGGGATAGAAAACTTTTTCTTCCCGAGTTTGACATCTAATTCCCCAGATGTTGATAGATCAAGAATCTTCTCCAAGGGATGCCCGATCAGAATGTCGAAGTCTTGGATATCAAAAATATGAAAATCCAGAGACAACTTGACATCCTGGTGTTGGAAGATTTGTTCGTGTATAACCTCGCGGCTTTCAAAAGTGGTACGTGGTGCTATGCACAAGGTCCGTGCTGTGGGGGTCCTAATGGCTTCTTCGTCACAGGTTTGTGCCAAGGTTGCGGACATTATGTTTATTCCCATAGTAGGGTTATACATGACCTCCACCCAGTTTCCCTGATATTTGCAATAGATAGGCGTAGAGGGGCCACTTATCCGAATTTCTTCGTAAGAGGGTCCTTCCTCTCACAACCATTCCATGCTCATTATAACTGTTAACTCCTTAATAGACTCCCGGAGAAAGAGTTTATCCAGGGGTTGTTCAGGGCTAGTTGGGATAGGTGGTTTCTTCCATTGTTCGTACTTCGAGGTGTCACCGAATTGATCAGTAAGGTCAACCTCGAAGAACGGGAGATCCGTGCATGCGGTCTCCTCTGGTTCTGGTTCAGGCGAGGGTCTCTCTAATGATGTTTCAAGTTCGGCAGTAGCCGAAGAGACTTCCTCTTGTTTCTGCTTGGGTTCTACTCGGATGGGTTCTAGCGGAGGAGTATTCTCAAGAATACGGTTTAGGAGAGCTTCTCCCTCCCTTGTAGTTTTATGTGAAAACGACCCTCTGGCAGCTAAATCAAGCAGTAGGGTAGTTGCCCTGTCCAATCCTAGGCAGAAATGCTGTAAAAGCACGTGGTTTGGTATGGACAGGTCTGGGTCGGATCGTGTAAGCGTGGTAAACCGATCCCAGGCTGCGCCTATAGTTTCCCCCTCTATTTGTTGGAAGTTGAGTATCTCTTGTCGTAGGGCCGCGATTCTGGATATCAGGTAGAACGCTACACAGAATCTGTTTCGCAGTTCTTCCCATTCTCTGTTTACCAAGCCTACGTTATGGGCGTACCATTGAGTCACTCTCTCAGTGAGAGAGAATGGAAACAACTTCCACCTCAGCGTGTCGTGTGTCATGCCTGCAATTGTCAGGCAGCATTAGAGCTGCTCAAACTCCCATAAATGATGGTAGGGGTTTTCATATTCCAAGCCTGAAAAGGCTCGGGCCTGAACCATGGCTATAAAGCCAGGGCGGAGCTCATAATCTGAAGCTATGATTGGCTTCGCAGATTGGCATGGTTCTACGAGCTCGCCCTTAGGAGCGGACAGGTTTTGGATAGTGGGTTGCTCCATGGGTAACAGGAACTCTTTTTGGTATTTTTGTTTTAAAGGATACTACCAGTCACACAGGTCGACTAGGCTTGAGATATAACTACGACAACCCTCCCCGGCAACGGCGCCAGAAATGCTTGTTGGTGTTTCTTACGCGCACAGAGGAATCCGCAAGCGCACGGAAATACCGTTGTAGCACTTCACCCGGTGGTAAGCAGGGTATCGTATTTTACACAAGGACGGCCACGCAGCAGGCTTTTCTGGTCTATGTCAACCTAAGGCAAGGGTTTGTTTTCTAAGATTAGTGAGGTATCTATAGGCTAAGTTTTCCAGGCAGTGATTCCTAAAGTCTGTTGTCTACTCACTTCGGGCAACGGCCCGCTCCCAAATGGGTAGAGTCCGGCAATTAGCTCTACGACACAGCCGAACGTGGGGGGATTTCAAAGGACGGACAAGGCTTGTCACGACCAAGCCGCCTACCCCCTCAACCGTGGGATGCACCGCAAAAGGTAGGTGAACGCTAGTCCAAACACCACGTTTGCACTATTGGTCACAGTTTTTGATGTTGGCCAAGGTTCCCCGGTCAAAGAGTTCCTCCACCAAGAACTAACGCTATTAACAAGACAATCTACCAATCCCGCAAGTCTACAACAGCTAAGAAATGTACGAAGGAAATTAAGTAGTTGCAAGATAATCACAAGACTTCTTACCAAAGTGTAAGTAGCTTGCAGAGGTACAAGCCGGGCGGGTACCGACAAGTCCGGCACTCCGTCCTCATAGGAACCGCGGAACACGGAGAGGCGAACCGGCAACTCCGGGGTAGAAAGAACAAAGCTTCTTTCTAGCCTTTCCCTCTCTCACTCTCTGGAATTAGAAGAAGATAGAAGAAGTAGTAGAAGAAGAAGAGGATCTAATTCTACTCTCTTGCACAAGTGGACTGGTTTCTCATTGGAATTGTTGAGTAGAGAGCTGAAGGAGGGAGCTATTTATACACAAGGGGGAGGGGCCTAAGTGCTAAAAACACCAAAACCGACCTAGGAAAACCTTCCATACGTGCCAAACCGACCATCCAACGTCGGTAGTGTCGGGATTTTGGAAGGTAACAAACCGCCCCCCGAAGCGGGCCCGAACCGCCTCGGCCAGGGGGTGCGGCCGCGCAGGTGGCGCGCGCGCGCCCCGCCAGTCGGCCTGGCTCGGGTTTCGCAGCCGGGCTTCGTGTTCGAAAAGTTGTAAGGTGGTCTTGGCCCAGCCTGGTTTTGACGTTTTGTCCCGATTTTTGGTTGGGCTTGCCATTTGCTCCTTTGGACCTTTTTCTATTTGTTGATTTTATTTCTTTTTTGTAACAGAGCCGACCAATTTATAAGAAATCAAGTATAATTCGCAATCACCGAAGCAATCGCAGTCTACACTTGAGTCCATATAAACCCGGTATTCCGGAAATCTCAGAGTGATTTCAAACTCATCAGCAATACAACCAAGGATCGTTGAGCTCAGTAGTTCAAATCCGCAGGTATCTCAAACCAAATTCAATATATATTAATCAGAGTGCGATTGACACATTTATTTCAAAGTAGTTCAGAGTGCGGAAGCAATAGCTTACAAAAACAAGATAGTTGTACAGCGGGAGTAAAATAAGATAGTGCCACCATAGTGTCAACCCAGTAATAGCAAGAGACAGGGAAATATGGAGATTGCCATGCCCTAGGCATTATTCTTCACCACAGCAGCACACAACTGGCTAGAATCATGCTAGACGAAGTCACCTACAACATCGGGAATTAACCCGTGAGTACTCAATTGTACTCCGCAAGACTTACCCGTCCCCGAAACCGTAAAAATAAGGAAAAGACTCCAAGGAGTATGCTTGGCTTTATCCGAGCCGGGCCGACTCACATTTAGATTTTAGAAATAAAGTTGATTAGTGAGCCTACACATGCTACTTGAATTCTTCCAAGTTAAAAGGTTATTTATTATATACATAACCATAGATCCTGTATAGTCAAGGTTAAAGACATATGCTTAGCTATACAAATAACAGTATAAATGACTTGATCAACATTTTAACTGCAGCAGCATGATAATATAACATATATTGTGATATTAAGACTACGATGTCGTGGGACGCAACCCGGTTCTCACTGACCAGGAGAGATGGCGATTCGAATCGATTTGCAAACCGGTGGCGAATACCCCGACACACACCAAGTCTACTAGATCAAGGTAGACCCGATAACTCTTCAAGACGTTACGGGACGTGAAAGTCTCGGTCTTGCCGGCTACCCCCTCCTTCTCGGGTGCCAAGTGAGCGTGCAACGAGACCGACATCATCGCGGCGCATCTTCTTGCACCCAATAAAAACCCCTGCGCAACCATCGCCAAAGGAGGAGCGATAAAGCGAGCATGGCCGGCCCCTAACATTCTTGCGAGCTTCGTGGCTCACGACCCGGCGGAGCCTACTATATGCCGTGCACGTTCAACTTCCGACCACATTCCGACAAAGAGTAAGTCCTTAATCGATTAGATGGAAAGACCACAATATCCATCCAATCTCACATGTTTTAATATTATCAGGTTCTCAAGAAGAGCCTTGTTAGTCACCCATGTGACTAACCACAAACATCCTCTCAAGTGACCGGAATCACGCTTCTACCGCAATCACCATATCGAGCATTTATAACCTAGACCTCTAAATAGGATAGGATAACAACTTCAACAAGGATATATGTGCATCAACGGTTTCAACCACTTTCCTAAACTTAATGCATCAACATATATAAAGGACGCAACACAATTTAGTTAGAAAGCATAGGAAAGGGCAGCATGCACCGGGGCTTGCCTTCGAAAAGATGTTAGAAGATGCCTTGGGCACTTCAGCAGCTCGACGATGTGTCCCCGCTTCTTTTGGGACTTCCTCTTGCTGTGCTTCTAGAAGTGTACCTCTCCTTCCCCGCTGCTCCTTGATTTCCACGCGTTCTCATTCCTTCGAGCCAATATGAATGTATATGCCAAGATGAATATTAAGGAATGCATGATCCACAAGGAATGGATGACTGCATTATGATGTATGATATTAGTAAGTGGATATCTCTTCTACAGAAACACAATTATAACTACACAAGAAACCCTAATGACCTACATCAAGCAAAAGACCCTAAATCACTAATCACTGTAAAATGGCAGCTAGACATGTCTGCACTAAAACAGGCACCCAGAGAGTTCTATAGCTCTAAATGCAGCAAACAAATACTCTATGGAAAGCTAACAAAATTATCTACAAATCATTCCATACACTCAAGACCAGATTATAACATCTACAGCCTTGAAAACAGTAAAAACAGAGCCTCTGTTTTCATGCAACCTACAACTTACAACTCTCGTCATAAATCATCCAAGCATGCACTTCACTTGGGACTTCTCCAGCAAGCAACCCAAGTCATAAGCTATCAAATAAATCTACTGGACAAGCCAAAATATAAACTAATGCACATGAAATGATATTCCCTAAATATCCACTACACATGCATACTTTAAATATGAAGGCTATAATTAAACTAGTTTACCAAGAACACAAGGCCATCAAGCTAAGCACATCAACAGGTCCTAATCATGCTAGAAACAACTAATAAAATTACCAAAACACATTGCCTTAACATAAACATGCATTTCTAGGCTATTTTCTATGCAACACAACGATGATAAATACATATACACCTCTCAGAAAAATCTACAGAAATTACAGGGGGCATCCTACTGGCATAACAAGGCTACCATAAAAATATCATGTCAAGATCATGCATATACTGTCCTACACACAAATCACTAGGAGACAATAAATCTGGGCATGAAAATACTTTGTACTATGAAGAACATGAAACGGCCTAACCAAGTACATGAAATGATTCATAACAGTAAGAAATGCATGTACAGAAACTATCATGGCAAAAACCATACTAATTATTTTTCTATGAATTTCCTAAGAAAGCATGGTAAATAGCACATAAATCAAGAATGGTATTTCCACCACAGAACATAGGGTCAAACATATTTTTCCTACATCACAAAATATGAACATTTCACACAGGGACCCCTATTTTATCATGCACCAAAAATAAGCTATGCATTTATCTATATTCATGGCATTTACTAGCATAAATATAAATAAATATAAAAACTAACAGAACATGGCATCTCATATTTTTATATCATAGAGCACATCATAACAAGCACAACAAAATTGGGTTCACTCAAAAAGGACCTAAAATGACCGAGTTATGAATTTTACAAGTCATGCAAAGGATTCTGGAAAAACAGAAAATATATAAAGGATATTCCCCGACAGGCCGGGCCCACCCGTCTCGGGACAGGGGAGCAGCGCTGGCACGGCGGATCTTCGCCGACGGTGAACTTCCCAGCGAACCAAGGGCACCGGCGTGACCTACTCGACGAGGCGGATCGATGGGTGGTCGTTTCACGGGCTACGGTGGATCGCGGGCGGGTCGACGGCGAGAGGCGGCGACGGGCGGCGCTGTCGTCGGTGGTGAGGACGCGTTCCGGCCATGGCAGGGCTGGGCGAGGCGAGCACCGAGTGCGCGAGGTCGAGGCGAAGCAGATCCATGGGTTGGTGGCCGGGGACGGCGAGGGAACGGAGCTTGACGGCGTGCATGCCGCGGCAACGGCGGAGCGCCGCTGTTCCGGCGAGGTCGAGGGCGGCGAGGCTCGATTGGCGGTTGTTTGAGCACCCACACGTTGAGGCGGACTTGATGCGCACGAGGGTTGGATGAGAGGTGGCCGGAGTCGGGCTGGTCGCACAGGCGCCCGAGCGCGGGCGGCGCGCTCCGGCGAGACGGTAGCCGGCGGAAACCGGCCGTTCGCGGATTCGTGCCTCGATTCGGGCTCCCGGGTTGTCGAGGAGGTAGAGGGCGAGGTGGCGGAGCTGAGGGCAGGTTTTGGAGGGCTTCGTCGCGGCGGTGGGCGAGCTTGGCGCCGGCGGCGGTGATGGTGCCTGGCGGCGGCGGCGCCGCTGCCGCCGCCGCCGCGCGCTTGCTTGGACAGAAGGGAGCGAGGGGGCAGGATGGCGTGCAGGACGCGGCTCTACTCTCTATTGAAGGCGCGGCGCAGTCGAGTGTCGGGAAAACGCGACACATGGCGAGCGAGGGCGGCGCGCTGGCAGGCGCGGTGACGGTGGCCCCGTCGGCCCCGGCTGTTGCCGATAGGGTCATCTCCCCCCAACTTGACCAACATACTTGTTTTTGCTCCGTACATCGAGATCCGTGCGGATTTGGCAAAAACTTTCTGTACATGGGTTGCTCAGAATTTTATCAGCTACATTTCATTCCACTATGGCATCTTCAAAATCGACACGGTTTGGAAACTACGAGTAGCCAAAGACAACTACCCCAACGGTCAAAGCAACCCTAATCGACCTATTTTGGCCTGTGTAGCGAGATACGTGCAAAACTAGCCAAAGCTCAAATTAGATGAAATGTTCCTTATCAAATTTTGAGCATTTCATATAAAGTAAGTTTTGGCTAGTTTGGCCTAGATTGGAAACTGCGATTGATCGAGGCTCAAGTACTCTGTCGATCGAGGAAACCCTAATTTCAGGTCAAACCAAACTATCTTCGACATTTCGAGCACGATCCACTCACTTTCATGAAACGATCCTGTGATACCGTTTGCTCTACACTAAATTACCTACACTTTTCGTGAAGGGTGCACACACATGCATAAACCCTAGGTAGGACTTCTGGATAACACAAGACGAAGCGCTTTGAAAGTCAAACTAGGTCAAACAAAGTCAAATTATCATTCTAAAACATAATTGGAAAACATGACCAACATCGATCTTGCTCTAACACCTTCCATAAGCATCACTAAGAATAAATAATTATTAAACATCTAATTATGCAAACATTTCATACATAAAATGATAAGACAAAGCATCACAAGCAAAATGAATGCACTTAAACATGCAAATGCTATGTATCATTTTATGTGCATAAATGCATATGATCCAATGATGATTATGCTCATGAAATGCTGATGCTAATGACATGCTTAACACCAGGGTGTTACAAATCTACCCCCCTTAAAGAAATCTCGTCCCGAGATTTGGTGTTACTTAGCGCTTGTTTGGAAAAACATGGGATAAGTCTCACGTGAATACTTTTCTACTTCCTACGTGACATCATTCTCATCGTGGTCCCTCTATAGAATCTTGTACGACCTTACAATCATGTTGCATGTTGCTCTTCCTCTGACATCCAAATGTAGATTGGTCCTTCAAAATAAATCAAGTTGATGTTGACCTGAATTGTTCTGGCTTGAATACGTTTCGAAAGTACTCACAGCCATTTCCTTAGCCGTGACACAAGAGAGATATAGAAACTTGTCTTCATCCTATCTAGGTAATCGCACTCGCTATGCTAGTTTTTCCTAGATAGGCATCTATCATCTTCGGAGGCAAAACTCCCTAGATAAGGATCTATCAAACTTGGTGCTAACTCTATTTTGATTCCAAAGTCGGGAATTCCTCTTCATGGTTGACATTCGAGATAATTGTAGTCTCCATCTTGGAATCCAAAGGTCTTCGTGCTTGTTGGTATATCTTCTTCCAACGTGTTGGGTCTTATTGGCTAAGATTCAGAGATATCTCGACCATTATCATCTTATTTGGACTTGAGAGATTTTGGACGAACTTCGATTGAGATAATTAATGTGGGTCCTTATTTGCCTTGCAAATTGTTCAAACCATGAGCATTGGTTGCCGTCGTTGATCCAATAAACGTGACACATGTCCATGAAAGATGACACTACTCATGGAGATGGTTAGCAACTTTCCTTTGTCTATCTCTTCTCGTAGTCTGTTAATGTTGATGTCGGTGACCTGCTCTTTCCAAAAATCATCTTATTTGCCATTCCAAGGCAAAGCTCAATTTCAAGGATTGTATAAAGATTTTTCAACATGATATAGAATAGATGATCAAGGAAGTATCACATGATTCAAGAGGCAAAAGAGCGATTTTGGAAGACCGATCTCTCGAGCTCTCTTATCATTATTCATAGCATGATGATCTTCAATCATTGGGCATCCCTTTGCCTTCAAGCTTGAAACGTGCTCTCATTGTTCTTTGAGTTTCGATTGATGAAAGAATTGCTTCGATCCATGTTCATGTCCTTGATTATCCGTCTTTCAAGGGAACTTCAATCCCAACGTTATGCACATTGGAGGGTGCATCAAGTTGAATCCTTCCTCTAACCTTTGGATTGCCAAGGGTTGCAATATGCTTTCCGACTCTAGGCGTCTATATTGTGATAGCCTTCTACTGGCAAGACTGGTAAGGCACTTCCAATTTGTTCTAAGATATCAGTTCTAACTATCTTCTTCGTCTCAACTTTGGCACATCTCGAGTAAAGGTCTAATCACGACTCTTGTATTTGTCAAAGAGACGACACACCTCTAAGTAGGTTGGTAGCACCAAATCTTCAAATTATGCACTATAGCTGAAATTCTCAATACTGTGTTGGGTATTTCACCTCAGGTTTCCTTGTTTCCGAGAGGCATAAATAATTACCCGTCTTTCTTGTATAAGCGAACATTGAAACTTGTACCATAGGCACTTCAAACACATCAAAAGGTTCCTCCATGTCTATACGTACAAACACTAGAGCGACTGTTAACAACTCTCGTAGAAGTACAAAAGTCGTCTCACACTTCAGCGTTGACACGAATTTTTCTATTCTCATTACAACAACGTTGTCATGGCTCGGGAATCTTAGGTCGGTTATAATGAATAACTGACTAATACTTAAGAAAACACCAAACCATAGCAACAAATGTTATTGTCTTCAAATTCATAGTCACTCGGACTAGATTGGGATCCATATCAATATTGTCTTCAGGCAAAACATATCCAAAGAACTATACTTTCTTCAACTGAATTTCCTACTTGCTGGAACTTAGCATAGTGCTGATGTTCGCTGAAGTACTCTCAAGTGTTCTACATGGTCTCCTTCGTCTCGGGATATACCACAATGTTATCGATAAACACGACCATGAAGTTATAACTTGGGCGCGATTACCAATTTCATCGGGTACATAAAATAAGCTGGAGCAATTGTCAAATCAATGGACATGACAAAATACTCATATAGCCCATATCTTGTAGAGAAGCGGTCTTCAAAACGTCTTGTGATCACATCTTGTATTGCTGGTAACTGTTACCGCATTGAGTGGTTGGTAATCCACACACATTCTAGGGATTGATCCTCTTTCCTCACAAACAGTTTAGGACATCCCTATGATGAGGAGTTTGGTCGGAGTAAACTTTGATCCAATAAATCTTGCATCTATAGCCTCAATTCAGCTAACTCATTTTGGTGGCATCCTATATAGCCTTCCAGAACAGGTGTTATTCCTGGTACAAATCCTGATGCAAACTTCACATCTTTGTCTGGTGTAATCCTAACAACTTTCCAGGAAAAATATCCAGACTTATCATACCATGATCTATATCTGATGTACCGGTAACTTGCAACGTAGCGAAGATAGGCAATTGGTGCATGGTCATCTGGGTTCTTTTCCATCCCGGGAGTCTCTCAAGATAGTTGCTCATTTCAAAGTGTCCATAATTGCTCCCCATTATATTCATCCAACTGAATTCCAAAATGACATCCTATCTCCAACGAGACGATACTATCCGAGAAGTTAAGATTTTCTTAACTCTCCATAATGCTATTGCATATATGTTCGACTCATACACGAATGTAAAGATTCGAGGTTAAACAAAACAAAACAAAAGCATTAAAATTGTTGATTAGGCACGTAGGGATGGTTACGGCCTTCTTCTTGGATCTCTTCAGTATGGTTTACCGAGTTGTCCATGATCCGCTTGTTGGCTAGTTTTTTTTTTTCCTCGGGTGAGGACAAAATTCCAAAAGTGTCCGAGCTTCTCATAGCCATTGTAGTTGTTTCCCATAAGGGGTCTGTATCTAACATCCTAAGTCCTCTTGCTCTTCTACACTGGCGTGACATAGTATTTCTTATCTCAAAGGTTTCCATATTGGGGCTCCTTCGGTGGGGCATACGGAAATCTCGCAACTAACCGCAGATAGTCGATCAACAGCAGTGGAAGTGTCCTTCTAAGCTAAGCCAAATTAACAGGGGTTCCTTCTCGATCCTGGTGGCAACACAACCGTTGTTGTCGTTATCCTTCATATGCAGGGCAAGGAAGGTTCTCCTGTACGAAATTTCCAATAGTATTCTGCATCTTGACAGTGAGTCCTCTTTAAAACTAACTAATTCCTTGGCTTCAGAGTTCTTGTATTCTAGGGTATAACAAGATAAATTGTCGAAAGCTTCTAGTTACCAATTATTGTTTTGGCACTCTACATTGCCCTCAAAATTTTATCCGCTACATAGTGATCCCACTGATGCACTTATAAGCCTCACAAAAGTTTGTGTGGCCTAGTCCAGGTAATAGAAGTATTAACTGGGTAAATGGCACAATTGTGAGAACACTATATTCCTACTAGTCCATCCACAGGTGGTGGTAGACTCAGTCTTCAATATTTCGTCAAAAAAAAGGCTAAACTTGCTTTCCAAGGTCAAATTACTTGTCAGCTTCTCTGAGGTAGAAGGGGTTTGGTATCTGTGAAATCTTTGGGGGGGTGTTGTACTGATTATCTTCACTCTTATGGTGTCCACAACAACCCTACATGGTGTCACACAACATGTTGTGTACTCTCCTGAGAGCTAGTTAAAGAACAACTCCTGGTAAATGAGAGAGGGTGGTGGTAATTTTGCTGGTTTTCTTCTCTGACTGAATGTAGGATCTGAGGCATCTCCACATGTCTTTAGTAGTGATTATGAGTCGATAATTCCAAAAGTGAATATGGATATCAAATTAGAGCTACACTGAATTTATTGGGAAGTCAACAAATAACGGTAACCGTAATTTAATCATCATATCACCACAACACTAATACACCAAAACTGTGCATAGTGCACGCATAATGCACCACACATTCACGGAGCTTGTATTCTTCATTAAATCCATCAAGGTTTGTAGCTCAGTTAATGAAGTTCGAGTGTTAATCCATTATTTCACTTCCAAAGGATCCGTAGTTGATATAAAGTCTCATCAGAAAGATTAGGCTAATGATAAGGCTAAGATACATCTCTCAACAAGGCTCACGTGAGAAACTTAACATCTAGCGTACATCTTTGGAAACGAGGCATAGCTACTAACGTCTAATGAAGCGTTCCATATGTTACCTCCATCATCAGCATCCTCGTAACCATCATCCTCTTCACAGTGCACGAAGATAGTGTGCATTGAACAACCTGGTTATACTCCTCTCCTTCTAGTTATGTTGTATCTCACAAGTTCTTGGCACTCCTCCTAATTCTGCTGCTTCAACTGATCATTCTGACATCTCATTTCCGAAGTCATGTGCCAGAAATGGAAAGACATCGTTCCTGCTCTTCTCTCGTACTCTAATCACTGCTAGGTTGGTGTCCTTATAGGCCATACTATCTAACCTTGGCTTTAGGTTCAACACTTTCGTTTTAGCACTATCGTGGGGTACTATAGGTTAGTCTTTCGAGGTTCGAGCTAAACATTGGTGTTGTGGTTCCAACAACATTGCTTGAGCTGGATTCTTCATCTTCTCATAATTCATGGTGTCTCAATTATCCCGTCATCTTGTGTGTAGCTTGCAACTCTCGAGTTGCTACTCATCCCATTCCGCATTCGCTAAGGTCGCCGCACAGTTGTCGCTGGTTGCTTTGTGAAGCACTAATTGGTAACCTTCTCGCTTGTCCTCCCGGTATTCCTTTGCTCTCACTTTCTCCTTGTTATCTACAACCATAGTATTCTGCATTGGTATTCCAAAGTGTGGCAAACGTGGTACTTAAGGTCTCGCATAAGCTACCATGCCATTCATCGAAATTGTACTCTCTCATTTGGATCCAATTGGCAACACTTTAGGTCATCTCTGGAAATACTGATGTTGTTGTACCCTTCGAGGTTCTAGGATTTTCTTCATCAGGAGTCTCTTTAGTAAAACAGCCGCTACTAGGTTGTCTCGTGCAAGGGCCATCGGCAACAAGGTTTGGGGATTTTGGTGAGAGTAAAACTTAAGTTAATCACTTTTATCGAAAAGGGACGAGTACCTTAACAGGGGACGACCAGAGAAGAAAAGGAAAGAGAGGGGATGGATTTCCATTTTATTTATGTGAATGCATGAATGCGATAACCATTATAAACATGATGCATGAATCGTAACTTACGTCCTCACAGAATAGGAAAGATTAGTTACTACTCGATATAAATGGTGGCACAACCAACGTTCTCTCAAAAGAAAATAAATGGTAGCTAGTCGATCTACACGACTTGCGTGGTTAGTGTACCTGCAATTTCATTTCAGCCCAACAATATAATTATGCAATGCACAATTTAAATTTCATATACACCCCCGTCAGGTCCACCCGACGGCATCGCATACCTTGCGGAACGACACATTTTACACACAGCACACCTGTGTACCCATACACAAGTCTATAGGGGCACTACCCGACCACGGAGCTCTCAAAACATTTTATTTTTACCCCCTAGATCGGCGTTTGTCCGATCATGCTCTCACAGCTCACATCCTTACCTTGGGCGTAGGGGCATTGAACAACATTTACCTGGGGCGTAGAGGTATTTCGATCCATACATGACTACTCCAGTGAGTAGCCCCGTACTACTGGCCGCACGGCAACCAATCACAAACAACAAAATATGATGCAATAAACCCATCCCAAGTTAATAAAGCCACCTGACTGTCCTTAATTGGGCATAAAGGGTATGACCATGGCACTATTAATTTTGCAAATCTTTTACTCACACCACTGAAAAGATTTTGTTTCGCAAAATTTTTCACAAAAGATTAGTGGTTCATTTTAATTTTAATACCAGATCGGATTTTAAGTACTGAACTAAGCTCTGATGCCAGCTGTAACAGAGCCGACCAATTTATAAGAAATCAAGTATAATTCGCAATCACCGAAGCAATCGCAGTCTACACTTGAGTCCATATAAACCCGGTATTCCGGAAATCTCAGAGTGATTTCAAGCTCATCAGCAATACAACCAAGGATCATTGAGCTCAGTAGTTCAAATCCGCAGGTATCTCAAACCAAATTCAATATATATTAATCAGAGTGCGATTGACACATTTATCTCAAAGTAGTTCAGAGTGCGGAAGCAATAGCTTGCAAAAACAAGATAGTTGTACAGCGGGAGTAAAATAAGATAGTGCCACCATAGTGTCAACCCAGTAATAGCAAGAGACAGGGAAATATGGAGATTGCCATGCCCTAGGCATTATTCTTCACCACAGCAGCACACAACTGGCTCGAATCATGCTAGACGAAGTCACCTGCAACATCGGGAATTAACCCGTGAGTACTCAATTGTACTCCGCAAGACTTACCCGTCTGAAACCAGAAAATAAGGAAAAGACTCCAAGGAGTATGCTTGGCTTTATCTGGAGTTGGCTGACTCACATTTAGATTTCAGAAATAAAGTTGATTAGTGAGCCTACACATGCTACTTGAATTCTTCCAAGTTAAAAGGTTATTTATTATATACATAACCATAGATCCTGTATAGTCAAGGTTAAAGACATATGCTTAGCAATATAAATAACAGTATAAATGACTTGATCAACATTGTAACTGCAGCAGCATGATAATATAACATATATTGTGATATTAAGACTACAATATCGTGGGCGCAACCCGGGTTCTCACCGCCAAGTGAGTGTGCAACGAGATCGACATCATCGCGGCGCATCTTCTTGCACCCAATAAAAACCCCTCGCAACCATCGCCAAAGGAGGAGCGATAAAGCGAGCATGGCCGCCCCTAACATTCTTGCGAGCCGTGGCTCACGCGACCGCGGAGCCTACTATATGCCGTGCGTTCAACTTCCGACCACATTCCGACAAAGAGTAAGTCCTTAATCGATTAGATGGAAAGACCACAATATCCATCCAATCTCACATGTTTTAATATTATCAGGTTCTCAAGAAGAAGACTTGTTAGTCACCCATGTGACTAACCACAAACATCCTCTCAAGTGACCGGAATCGCATCTCTTTGCAATCACCATATCGAGCATTTATAACCTAGACCTCTAAATAGGATAGGATAACAACTTCAACAAGGATATATGTGCATCAACGGTTTCAACCACTTTCCTAAACTTAATGCATCAACATATATAAAGGACGCAACACAATTTAGTTAGAAAGCATAGGAAAGGGCAGCATGCACCGGGGCTTGCCTTCAGAAAGATGTTAGAAGATGCCTTGGGCACTTCAGCAGCTCGACGATGTGTCCTGCTTCTTTTGGGACTTCCTCTTGCTGTGCTTCTAGAAGTGTACCTCTCCTTCCTGCTGCTCCTTGATTTCCACGCGTTCTCATTCCTTCGAGCCAATATGAATGTATATGCCAAGATGAATATTAAGGAATGCATGATCCATAAGGAATGGATGACTGCATTATGATGTATGATCTTAGTAAGTGGATATCTCTTCTGCAGAAACACAATTATAACTACACAAGAAACCCTAATGACCTACATCAAGCAAAAGACCCTAAATCACTAATCACTGTAAAATGGCAGCTAGACATGTCTGCACTAAAACAGGCACCCAGAGAGTTCTATAGCTCTAAATGCAGCAAACAAATACTCTATGGAAAGCTAACAAAATTATCTACAAATCATTCCATACACTCAAGACCAGATTATAACATCTACAGCCTTGAAAATAGTAAAAACAGAGGCTCTGTTTTCGTGCAACCTACAACTTACAACTCTCGTCATAAATCATCCAAGCATGCACTTCACTTGGGACTTCTCTAGCAAGCAACCCAAGTCATAAGCTATCAAATAATCCTACTGGACAAGCCAAAATATAAACTAATGCACATGAAATGATATTCCCTAAATATCCACTACACATGCATACTTTAAATATAAAGGCTATAATTAAACTAGTTTACCAAGAACACAAGGCCATCAAGCTAAGCACATCAACAGGTCCTAATCATGCTAGAAACAACTAATAAAATTACCAAAACACATTGCCTTAACATAAACATGCATTTCTAGGCTATTTTCTATGCAACACAATGATGATAAATACATAAACACCTCAGAAAATTCTACAGAAATTACAGGGGCATCCTACTGGCATAACAAGGCTACCATAAAAATATCATGTCAAGATCATGCATATACTGTCCTACACACAAATCACTAGGAGACAATAAATCTGGAGCATGAAAATACTTTGTACTATGAAGAACATGAAACTGCCTAACCAAGTACATGAAATGCTTCATAACAAATAAGAAATGCATGTACAGAAACTATCATGGCAAAAAACCATACTAATTATTTTTCTATGAATTTCCTAAGAAAGCATGGTAAATAGCACATAAATCAAGAATGGTATTTCCACCCACAGAACATAGGGTCAAACATATTTTTTCCTACATCACAAAATATGAACATTTCACACAGGGACCCCTATTTTATCATGCACCAAAATAAGCTATGCATTTATCTATATTCATGGCATTTACTAGCATAAATATAAATAAATATAAAAAACTAACAGAACATGGCATCTCATATTTTTATATCATAGAGCACATCATAACAAGCACAACAAAATTGGGTTCACTCAAAAAGGACCTAAAATGACCGAGTTATGAATTTTACAAGTCATGCAAAGGATTCGGAAAAGCGAGAAAATATATAAAGGATATTCCCCGACAAAGCCGGGCCCACCCGTCGGCGACTTCGACAGGGGAGCAGCGTGAGCACGCGGCGGATCTTCGCCGACGGTGAACTTCCCGGCGAACCAAGGGCACCAGCGTGACCTACTTGACGAGGCGGATCGATGGGTGGTTTGTTTCACGGGCTACGATTGGGCGGTGGCGGGGTCGACGGCGAGAGGAGGCGGCGACGGGCGCGCTGTCGTTGGTGGCAGGGCGTTTCCGGCCATGGCGGGGCTGGGTGAGGCGAGCACCGAGTGTGCGAGGTCGGCGGCAGATCCATGCCGAGGAACGGAGCTTGACGGCGTGCATGCCGACGCTGGCGGCGCGGTAACGGCGGGCGGCCGCGTTCGGCGAGGTCGAGGGCGGCGGAGGCTCGATTGGCGATTTGTTTGAGCACCCACACGTTGAGGCGGACTTGATGCGCCACGAGGGTTGGACGAGGTGGCCGGAGTCGGGGCTGGCCGCGTCGCCGGCGCGGCGGCTCCGGCGGGTAGTGGCGCTCCAGCGAAGACGGTAGCGGCGAAGCCGGTCGTTCTGGCGGATTCGGGCCTCGGTTCGGGCTCCTGGGTTGTCGGGGAGGTAGAGGGCGGTGGCGGAGGAGGGCAGGTTTTGGAGGGCTTCTTGTCGCGGCGGTGGGCGAGCTTGGCGCCGGCGGCGGTGATGGTGCCGCGGCGGCGGCTGCTTCTGCTGCTGCTCGCGTTTGCTTGGACAGGAAGGGAGCGAGGGGGCAGGATGGCGTGCGGGGACACGGCTCTACTCTCTATTGAAGGCGTGGGCGGTCGGAGTGGCGGGAAAACGCGACACGCGGCGTGCGGGGCGGCGCGTGGCGGCGCGGTGACGGTGGCCCTGTCGGCCCCTGCTGTTGTCGATAGGGTCATCTCCCCCAACTTGACCAAAGATAATCTGTTTTTGCTCCGTACATCAAGATCCGTGCGGATTTGTGTTGCATTTCTTAAGCGCAATCACTAGAAACAGGTTTAGAACCCATCTCCAATAACGGCGCCAGAAATGCGCCGTTGATATTCCTAAGTGAAACCACCGCGGTCGGTGATAACACTAGGTACATCAACGGTGATAGATCTTGCCTAAGAAGATATTCATCAAAAAAGCCGCGGATCTATCATTGTAGCATTTCACCCGGAAGTATTGAGTGGTATCGTTATTTATATTTTCCCAAAGGAAGGCATGGTGTAAAAGTCTCTAACTCGGACATGGTCAAGATGACACGAATGTATAATACACCAATGCTCATAATAGGGATAAAATAGGAATAGTAATTGGATAACTTGACACACACACTAAAGCCAATCTCAAGGATAAAAGTAAAAAGAAAGAATAAAAAGAATAAATCTAACATGGAGTAGGCATATCCTAGATAGTCATGTCAAGATAGCAGATACACACATGTTTTATTGTGAGAGATTCTAAGTCAAGCTCGTCAAGATCTACGTTGAGCTACGCCGCACGCGGCAATCGCCCAAAGCGGGATGGAGACAGGCAATTGCAGCTGCGCCACACCCGAACGTGGGTGGATTACAAGGGGCGGACAATCTTTGTCACAACCCGGCCGCCTACCCTCAACCGTGGGATGTGCCACAAAAGATAGGCAACCCTTAGTCTAGACACCACGTCTACACTAGTGATTATCACTCTGGTGTGTATACAAGGCTTACCCGCCCCAGGGGTCCTTCTACCAGGCGCGCCGCCGAAGGGCGACTATCAATCCCGCAACCCAACATCAACCAGGTCTTACTCTAGATAGAACTCATCATAACATTCTAGCTCTTGATCTAAACATGTATGTATGATAAATTAAGCACGAAGTTCTATACGACAAGATCATGATATAGGAACTATAGACTAGTTCTTCAACCAAGATTATGTCACGAGAACTTTACTCTAATTCAAGAACATGACTATATTGATAAGTAGAGAACAAGAACAAGATGAAGAACTCTAAATTGATCATACCGAATAGCTCCAAAGTGTCTTGCTCCCCTTTATTAATCCTTGCCAAACTCCTCCTAGTACAAACTAAAAAGAAGAAGAAGAAGAAGAAAGAAAGAAGAAGAAGAAAGAAAGAAGAAAAAGAAAGGGAGAGGAAGAAGAAGAAGAAGAGAGAGGCTACATTGTGTGGTGTATGTTGAATGAGGAGGAGAGGGCCTCCTTTTATAGGTAGAGGAGAGGGGGCTCATTGGAAAATGCTTCTCCCCACATGGAAAGAGCCAAAACCGTCCTTGGACACCTTCCAATTCTGCTTGAACCGACCATCCCACGTCGGCACAGTCAATTTTGGAAGGTAATGAACCGCCTCCCCGAAGCTGGGCCCGAGCCGCCTCAGGGAGGGTGCGGCCGCACCTTGGGGTGCGCGCGCACCCTCATGGGTCCGTAAAAATTTGGGCTTCGGCACGGTGGCGTTGTTGGGCTTGAAAAGTTGTATGGTGGTGTGTGCTCGGCCCAGTTTTGCGTGTTTTGTCCGTTTCTCCCTTGGGCTTGATGTTCCTCAGGAATGCGCTTTCCAGGGAGGCGCCTTTTGGTGCATTTTCCACTTGTTTCTTTTATAAATCTGCACAATAATATTTTGGCACTACAAGTGGAATTATGTCAATAATAAATGTATATGTGTGTAGCAAGGTATAGTTTCAACCCCTAATTGGTAGAATGTTGACGTTTAAAATATGTCGTTGGTGACCGTCAACAAACTCCCCAAGCTTACCCTTTGCACGTCCTCGAGCAAAAAGATAAGTACTTGGTTGTTGATCGAGGAGTTGCTACTATCTTTGATTATGTTTTTCAAGTGCCAGGCTTATAATAAGATTTTCTACTAGAGTTTGAATAAAATGGCATGCCTTTGCTCACCCTTTATTACCTTTCATCGTAGCGGGGCTTTTCGGCTTTTCTCAAAGCCTTAAGCGGTTGCCGATAGAACGGTTATAACGAGAAATACTTTTCATTCATCCTTCCGATCAACTTTCTCATCAGGGATTTATTTATTTAAGTTCTATTTTGTTTTTGAGAAAGTATGGGCTTTATTATATATATATATATTTTTTTTTTTTGGAGAGGTGGGCTCTATATCGCCCTAGACTTTTGTCTTTTTTTCTTTCTCTTTTTTTTTTTTTTTTTTTTTTTTTGGAGATGTGGGCTCTGCTCGCCCCTCGGACACATGTCCATTTTTCATCTCTTTTTTTTTTTTTTTCTTTTTTTTTTAGCATAGCCCAAAACATTTCTCTCCTTTTTTTTTAATTAGATTCCCGAATGTTAAGTTTCTCTTTTTGGACGAAATCATAGCAAATCCATTTGTACCATATCATACTTGGCAACAACTTAGACTAGATAGAGCCTATGCAACCCACATGAATCGAGGTTTTTTTTTTTTTTAGGGATGAGTTTTTAGACTTAGCCACTAAACCCAAACTTTAGAGAAATTCGAATTATAAACTAGGCAATGTGCAAAACATAAGACAGAGCTACTATTCATCATTTCAATAGGGGTAAAACTAAACATTTCTGCAACACATATATATGGAGTGGAATAAATCTCCTCTCTTTCTTTCTTCTTCCCCTCTTTTTTTATTATTATTATTTTTATTTTTATTCTCATACCTCATCATTCATATAAGATAAGAAAATAACCGAATGGAGCGTGAGATACGAGTTACCTTTGTGGGAGTCCTCCCCAAGCTAGCTTTTGACTTACCTTCGGTTTATGAGCGTTGCTAGCTTGTGAACGCTATGAATAGATCTTTGATTAATATCGTCTTTTGAGCGTGCGGGGAGACTCCCCAAGTTTGTCTTGTGATGATATTGGAAGAGTGGGACAATCATTCTTGGGGTTTCAAATGTTTTTTTTTATTTTATCATTATCATTATTATTATTATTATTTTTGGGTTCACCAAACAACTTCTCGATCTCGGTGTCATCTCTTAGACTTACCCTCATGATGTTCGATAAAATCCTGAGGGGGTTAGTCCATAGATTTGGGAGCAATAAGATTCATCCAATGAAGATGAAGACTTTGAAGGTGAACAAAAAGGTTAATTTTTTTTTATATAGATTTTATGTAATAAATATTTTTGTTAATTTTGATAATCAAATATTTTATAAAACATATTTTTTTAATATACCCCATTGTTGGTAAATCTAACGTCACTATAACATAAGGTGGAGTTAATCTCACCTTAGGCCATATGCCATTAGAGAAACTCAAAGTGGTTCATCTCTTAACACTACTATGTGCTAGGTTGTCATCCCTAACAGCAATGCTATGAAATGCATAAATGATACTTGTGATATGTGCTCTATGTATTCTAATAAAATAAATATAAAAGATCTATACCCTAAAGTTTTGACATATATAAATACCCTTTGTTGTAGCATTTCAGGGAGTAATCCAGGTTTTGTCATTTATATTCTACCACGAGGGGAGGAATAATCTAAAGATGGGCACTAACATTATTAATGAATGGCATACTTATGAGAGATTCTGTTATTAGAGCTAACTTTAGCAGGGGGGTAAGTCGATAATAAAGATATAATAATAATAGATAAAAGTAGGCAGAGGCATTACTCACGAGAGATGGAAATAACTACTAAGTTAGACTTAACATAGGACTACTTCAAGAGACAGAATTCATCTATAGCATTTAATCTACTAAGTCATTACATCTATTCTAAGTCATATGTTATCATCTATAGCATAGTAAACTCTAGATCATGTATCAGGACGATTATCAAAGAAACTCAAGAGTGAAACAAGATATTCTCCATAATCAATGTCCACGTGTCTTATATTCAGAGGGTGGACTGCAAAGGACTCAACAGGGCTGTCACCCCCGCGATCTACCACACGTCCCGGAATATAAGGTGCATTTGCAGGTAAAGCATATATAAGCACCATGCTTACATAATTTCTACCACCTAACTCACTTTCAGTATTGAATTAGGCGCTCTACAAATAGATACATATATCTATCATAAACTAAATCTATATCAATCATACTAATAGAATAAAGTAAAAACATAGCAAACAAACACATAATAATAATTAAGAACAAAGTAATAGATATAAGATAAATCATACCAAAGTATTTGATGATCATGAACTCCGGGTAGACACACCCAGCTCTAATTGTATCCGTACGCTAATCAACTTGGATGAACTAGAACTAGATGAACTAGAACTAGTAGCTAATCCTATTCTCTCGGGTGGTAATTCTCTCTTCTACTTACCGACTGCGTCTAATAATGATTACAAAATGAAATTCATTGCTAGGCACGGGTGCAGGGGGTCTTCTTATATAAGTGGTGATGAACGTCAACCCTTGGATCAAACCGACCTTCAACAACGGCGTAGATACAACCTCAAAGTCGGTAGTGAACCGACCTAGAAGTCCGAGGCTGACCGAGGGTCCCACCGGGGCCGCCAAAATGGCCTCTGGCGGCGCCCGGTGGCCTAGGTCTCCTCGGCCTCACGGTTCCTTCCCCGTGTCTTACGGTAGTTTCTAGATTGTTTTAGTCCACTTTTTTCGGTCGAAGTTACTTCACGGTCAAGTTTGGTCTTCACAAGTCTTGTATATTAGGAACTTTCTCTATTATTCTCTCGCAATTACCTGTTAAGTCCCCTCGAAATTACATAAATCACCAAAACTTGTGGAAATCATTAGTATAAATCCCTATTCTAAGTATTTATTCAATTTATGTCCTTATTTTATCTCTTGTTGACATATAAAAATGGGTGATAACAGGTGTCAACACCCATTTTTTTTTTTTTGAAATATACCCCATTTTTTAAAAATATTATAGATTTTTTTGTGTAGTAATTTTTTTTTTGTTTATTTTAATAATAAAGTATTTTATAAAACACACATTTATATATATATATATATATATATATATATATATATATATATATATATTGGCATGGTAACGAAAAAGATGAGAGTGAAAGGTTCACATTACCATGTTTTTGGTCCTCCCCAAGCTAGCTCAAAGCCCATTGGATGGGGTTTTACCCCGTGTTTTTTTGGCTTTTCCCCGCATGGTTAGTATATGGTAGATTCACGAAGTGGATTTACCATCCTTCATGATTACCAAATTTCGAAACATATGCAGGAAGGAGCAAAAGAGCAAATTTTGTCTCTTTTTTTTTTTCAAAGATTTTTATTTTAGGATTTTATTATCAAGGGAGAACGTAAAAGCTTCACCAAACTTTTCATACTCAAACAAGGCTAAGATAAAGATGCAAAATAAGTCTAGCCTTGTTTTATCTCCATGATGAAATAATTAATAATTTATATATATATATATATATGGAGTTAAGTATGAGTAAAAAGAATTGGTGAATTGTTACCTTTTGCGCACTGAGTGTGTGTGTACCAACCACGCATGAAGGCAAGATGTTGAAACTCCCGCGGTGGTAGCTTGATGATCCATCTCAAAGCGGGCCACGAGGCTTAGGTGATACACACAGGTAGTGTATATGGACCATGGGCCTTAGTGGTCAGAAAGGTGTAAAGGAGGATGTCCTCCTTTCCTTTACCTTCTTCTCTTTTTTTTCTTTTCCTTTTTTATAGCAAGGGGAGGCTCATCTCTTATTTATCTTTTTTTTTTTTTTTTTTTTTTTTTTTTTTTTTTTTCTCTCACTTTTTTATGATCCCCATGTACGTGGAACTTGATATTATCACCGCCCTCCCTCTCACACTTGTACTTTTCGTGAAAAAGTTGAGTGTGCAAGGTCGTGGTCTCCTTTTGAGTGTGTTCCTCCGCCCCAAGAGCATCAAAGTTTTCTTGATGTAGCCCCCATGTTTTCAAGCGTTGTGTGCCCCTTTGTTCTTCTTAGTCTCCACCGAAATGGTTAGCGACAAGAATACCCGAAGGTGCATACTAACTTGATAACATGTCCTTGCTTTTTATTTATATTTTTTTTTTTCTTTTTATAAGAGTTTTTTTTTTTTTCTTTTAGGTAAGCCTAAGATGAACAAAGATCACTACACATGCATATTATCGGGAACATGTCCTAATAGATCATCCCTTTAACCAACGCCTTCCCCTAAGCAACGGTGCCGTAAAATGCTTGTTGCATTTCTTAAGCGCAATCACTAGAAACAGGTTTAGAACCCATCTCCAATAACGGCGCCGTAAATGCGCCGTTGACATTCCTAAGTGAAACCACCGTGTCGATGATAACACTAGGTACATCAACGGTGATAGATCTTGCCTAAAAAGATATTCATCCGCAAAGCGCCGCAGATCTATCATTGTAGCATTTCACCCGGAAGTATTCAGGGTATCGTTATTTATATTTTCTCAAAGGAAGGCATGGTGTAAAAGTCTCTAACTTCGGACATGGTCAAGATGACACAAATGTATAATAGACCAATGCTCATAATAGGGATAAAATAGGAATAGTAATTGGATAACTTGACACACACACTAAAGCCAATCTCAAGGATAAAAGTAAAAGAAAGAATAAAAGAATAAATCTAACATGGAGTAGGCATATCCTAGATAGTCATGTCAAGATAGCAGATACACACATGTTTTATTGTGAGAGATTCTAAGTCAAGCTCGTCAAGATCTCTGTTGAGCTACTTCGGGCACCGGCAATCGCCCAAACTGGGATGGAGACCGCAATTTACAATCGCGCCACACCCGAACGTGGGGGATTACAAGGGACGGACAAGGCTGTCACAACCCAGCCGCCTACCCCCTCAACCGTGGGATGTGCCACAAAAGATAGGCAACCCTTAGTCTAGACACCACGTCTACACTAGTGATTATCACTCTGGTGTGTATACAAGGCTTACCCGTCCCCGGGGTCCTTCTACCGTAGCGCCCCCCGAAGGGCGACTATCAATCCCCAACCCGACATCAACCAGGTCTTACTCTAGATAGAACTCATCATAACATTCTAGCTCTTGATCTAAACATGTATGTCCGATAAATTAAGCACCTAAGTTCTATAGGACAAGATCATGATATAGGAACTATAGACTAGTTCTTCAACCAAGATTATATCACGAGAACTTTACTCTAATTCAAGAACATGACTATATTGATAAGTAGAGAACAAGAACAAGATGAAGAACTCTAAATTGATCATACCGAATAGCTCCAAAGTGTCTTGCTCCCCTTTATTAATCCTTGCCAAACTCCTCCTAGTACAAACTAAAAAGAAGAAGAAGAAGAAGAAGAAGAAAGAAAGAAGAAGAAGAAAGGGAGAGGAAGAAGAAGAAGAAGAAGAGAGAGGCTACATTGTGTGGTGTATGTTGAATGAGGGGGAGAGGGCCTCCTTTTATAGGTAGAGGAGAGGGGGCTCATTGGAAAATGCTTCTCCCCACATGGAAAGAGCCAAAACCGTCCTTGGACACCTTCCACCTCGCTTGAACCGACCATCCCACGCCGGCACGCATCAATTTTGGAAGGTAATGAACCGCCTCCCCGGCCGGGCCCGAAGCCGCCTCGGGGAGGGTGCGCCCGCACCTTGGGGTGCGCGCACCCTCGTGGGTCCGTAAAATTCGGGCCGGGCGGGGTGGCGTTGTTGGGCCCGAAAAGTTGTATGGCGGTGTGTGCTCGGCCCGATTTTTTGCGTGTTTTTGTCCGTTTCTCCCTTGGGCTTGATGTTCCTCGGGGAATGCGCTTTCGAGGGGAGGCCTTTTTGGTGCATTTTCCACTTGTTTCTTATATAAATCTGCACAATAATATTTTGGCACTACAAGTAGAATTATGTCAATAATAAATGTATGTGTGTAGCAAGGTATAGTTTCAACCCCTAATTGGTAGAATGTTGACGTTTAAAATATGTCGTTAGTGACCACAACAATTTGGCAAAAACTTTCTATACATGGGTTGCTCAGAATTTTATCGGCTACATTTCATTCCACTACGGCATCTTCAAAATCGACACGGTTTGGAAACTACGAGTAGCCAAAGACAACTACCCCAACGGTCAAAGCAACCCTAATCGACCTATTTTGGCTGTGCGGCGAGATACGTGCAAAACTAGCCAAAGCTGCAATTAGATGAAATGTTCCTTATCAAATTCTCGAGCATTTCATATAAAGTAAGTTTTGGCTAGTTTGGCCTAGATTGAAAACCGCGATTGATCGAGGCTCAAGTACTCACGTCGTCGAGGAAACCCTAATTTCGTGTCAAACCAAACTATCTTCGACTTTTCGAGCACGATCCACTCACTTTCATGAAACGATCCTGTGATACCGTTTGCTCTACACTAAATTACCTACACTTTTTCGTGAAGGGTGCACACACATGCATAAACCCTAGGTAGGACTTCTGGATAACACAAGACGAAGCGCTTTGAAAGTCAAACTAGGTCAAACAAAGTCAAATTATCATTCTAAAACATAATTGGAAAACATGACCAACATCGATCTTGCTCTAACACCTTCCATAAGCATCACTAAGAATAAATAATTATTAAACATCTAATTATGCAAACATTTCATACATAAAATGATAAGACAAAGCATCACAAGCAAAATGAATGCACTTAAACATGCAAATGCTATGTATCATTTTATGTGCATAAATGCATATGATCCAATGATGATTATGCTCATGAAATGCTGATGCTAATGACATGCTTAACACCGTGGTGTTACATTTTTCTTTATCTTTTTGGCCCAAAGTGATCATCCTTGAATTTGTACGCAAGTCCAAATAAACACCAAAAACTTTGGAATATGTTAGTTGAAATCCCTATTTCTAGGTTTTTTTGGTGTTGTGTTGACGGTATTTAATTTGTCGTTGGTTACCGTCAACGGGGAGATGTGGGCTCTACTCGCCCTCGGACACGTGTCCATTTTTCATCTCTTTTTCTCTTTTTTCTGTAGCCTGTATCCTCTTTCTGCATGATACTTTTCCGATAACAGGAGATGATCATGGTGTAACTTGGATGGAGTATTTATTATGTGGATGGTGAAGATGCATGTTGTGCGCAATTCTCATTGTGAGAATCGGCATGTATATGTGGGTGTACGTGTTTTTGGATCTTGGGGGTATGAGCCTCTCTCAACGCTAGATCAACGGAGCCCGACAAAACTCAATACAATGGGAAGTAGCTATAGTGGATAATCATATCATTGTTCGGGCTTTGGTAGGGATTTGTCTAAATCAAACCAGAGCATGCTTTATTTGAATTTTGAAATAAAGCCCAAGTCTCATTGCAAAAAGAGAGCAAGTGTCAAGTCATTCTACCATATCGCAAAGCCCAATTATTTAGATAGACATGGGGTCTCTAACAAGATGGTTGCTCAACAAAGTCTGGTTTTGGCGAGGAATAAAGTGTATGCAATCTTTTTATCAATTGGTAGACTAGAGATGGAGTTTTTTTGCCGACTTTGTTCGGATCAAGATTTTCATAGGCTAGAGAGGTGAAATATGTCACAAGTCAAAGTGTAAAATGGTACAATTTATTTTGCATACCTTTGACTTATGAGAGACGCGTGCGCCTCCCCACACTTGTTTTTGTACTGTCTTTATGTTTTCTTTTTTGTACAAAGGACAAAAACAAGTGGAGACATGCACAATTTTCCAAAGACAAACTTTATTGAATTTATAATTAATTAAAACAAAAAGAGAAACACTTTTTTTGTTTATTTGTTTTTTCGCATGCCGATAATTCATAAATTTTTTTTGAAATAAAAGTCTATTCTATCGAGCTCTTGGTTGAGATCGGGCAATGGCTCAAAGAAAAGTTTGAGGCGTTGACCATTTACCTTGTGTATTTTACCTACATCGCCTTGGATTGTGATTACACCGTGACGAGGTATTGATGATCGTGTATGGTCCTTTCCACTTGCTCCTCAACTTTCCTTCGCCAAATAGTTTTCACCGGGAGTTGAATAAGAGTACCTTATCACCCCCCGTGAATTCTTTCATCTTTATGCCAGATCATGCCATATCTTCATGCGCTCTTTGTAGAGCTTTGAACTATGATACGATACGGGGGGATAAACCCCTATCCCCTCACGGGTCACTTTGGGTTAGGCCCTCTCGGTCGGCCCACCACAACCAGGATCAACGCCCTTGGCGCCGTAAGATCGTGGTCGCCGGAGATCGTGGATAGACTTGGCCATCACAATAATTACCTAGTATAAATCGATCGTGAATCGATATGTACTTTCCCTATCAGAATCGACCAAAGATAGCTCTTGCCGGTATGGATCCGACTGTAACCCCATTCCCGGACTATATAAGGAGAGCGGGGATCCCTCTCGAGAGAGGGAATTTTCTCGATCAATCAATACAACCAAAGCAGGCGTAGGTTTTACGCCATCAAGGCGGTCGAACACGGGTAAAACCCGCAGGTGTGTTTTGTCCTTCGCCGTTCGCTTGACATCTCGCTAGTCGCCTAGCGCATCCCTAACCGCTCAATCTACTAGCCGGGCATACCCAGTGAGACTATCGCCGATAACTCGACGACGGTTGGCGTGCCAGGTAGGGGTGTGCACTCGTGACGCCATGACTAGCAAGATGGTGATCTTCCACGACTCAATGACGGTCGATCCGATGGAGGACATCCAATTCGGGACGCTTATGCGGAAACGGGGCGCGCGCCGGCGTCGACAATCCAACTCCGGTTGAGATCCAATCATACGGCGACCACCTCGACGGCGGCGGAATCGACCGACCCGGGCGGGGCCGCTTCGGACCGCCCGATCGCTTACTCATCCGTTCGTACAGACACCGGGCCGTCCACGGCGTCGACAATTTGCTCGACGACTTCGACAGCTCAAGATCGGACGAGCAAATCGGACTTCGACCAATCCCGCTATGCCGCTTTCTACCGAGGGAACCACGCCGACCACGGCGACGTGGCCCGACACCGCCGCGAGAAGGTGTGGACCGGGTCGAGGATCTCCCCCTTGTTAAAACCTCAAGTCGTCACTTCTACGCTGAGGGACGGGTGGTTCACTCGGCACCAACCATCGCCAGGGCGTCTCAACTCGGGGACGGGTCTAACGGCCGTCCCGGGACCCTACGACTTCATCGACGCTCCGACTTACAGGAAGGACGTCTCGTCAACTATCCGCGACCACGTCTACTTAGCCAAGCTCTCTCCGATCTTGAGGGTTCAAGAAGCGGTGGACAAGACGAACTCCGCGGCGGTTGCAACCGCCTCTTTGACTTCGGACCGACGCTTTACTACCACCGTTCTTCAAGATCCTATGGGCCGAGCTCATTCGCGACTCCCCGTTGTTCAACCGGGAACCGCACCTCGAAACCTGGCGGGGAGTCTTTGTTTAGCGAAGACTCTGCTCCTCCAGAAGGAGAAACCGCAGGGGCTCCGTATTGCTCGGGAAGCATGCAACGCAGATCGAGCACGACGTCGACAGGGCGGACCGAGGATCTTTGCTGGGCCCATGACGCCAGCGGCCCTCTACGGAGTATCCCGGGTTGCCCAGGGGACTCCACCGGAGTCTCGGTGCTCGCCGACGGTGGCAGCGGTCCCCGTCCACACCACACCGTAGCAAAACATCGCCCACAGCAAAGAGCCCTCATATTCCGAAGACGCGACGCTCGACGACGTCAGGGTATATTATCGCCACTCATGCTCAACTTAACCCCCTGAGGATCCGGCGCCTTCCCGCGATCATCCCGGCGACGGCATCGACAAGGAACCGCCAATGCCGGGCGAGGAAGAAGCTTCTTCCATGCCAGAGGGCGCGGTACCCCTGAGCGTTCCACAGCTAATCAGGCAAGATCGGCACACGCGATAATCGGCCGAGGCGAGCAAGGGGGAGCGCGGTACACGGGCGGTGGCGCGGGTGGACAAACCCCGGCGTCCCGCCAAGATGGAAACCGGCGCCCCCCGACCTCGCGGCGCGGCATCGAGATGAATCGGGATGCACGCCGAAGATCGACGGTTTTCTCATGCGCAAAAGCATCGGAGATCGAGTCTTGCGAGTGCATCTCCGAGGCGGCGGTGTCAAACTCCTCGATGAGATTCACGGAGGCATATGTGGCAATCATGCGGCCTCCTCCGCACATTGGTCGGGAAGGCTTTCGGCAGGGGGTTCTATTGGCACGACGGCCGCCGATCGCCGGCCTTGAGGGCACTTGGTGCGACATTGCGACAAGTGTCGGGTTTTTACAAAGCAAACACATGTGCCGCCCACGAACTCCGGACAATACCGGCCGCTTGGCCTTTCTCATCTTTGGGGACTCGGCGCCATCGGGCCGTTCAAAAGCGCACCCGGCGGTTTCAAGTGGATATTCGTCATGGTCGACAAGTTCTCCAAGTGGATCGAATACCGCCAGCTGTCGACGCCAACCAGCGCAAAGTCGTGGAGATCTTTGGATGAGGTGGTTCATCGCTTTGGAATTCCTAATTCCATCATCAGCGACCTCGGTAGCTGTTGACGGTCGTTATGACATATATTTTTAACCGCCAAAGTATATTAAATTGACAACATTCCATGCTATATAATAACAAAATATTATTTTATCTGACGAGTTCCACGAGTTTCGATGTTTCAACGGTGTTGCGTTCAGGGGATTTATATTTTTTCGCAGATAAAAACTATCTCAGACGACAAAACGGAGCACACCATTGCGAAGGACTCGTCGCGCTGATCGAAAATGGACATATCATTTGCTATATTTGGACTCGAATAAGAAGTTATCACGTACACAAATTTGCCATGCAAACTGGGTCCCATGTGTCACCTACAGTACCATGCTGGCCAATCCTCAGCTGACACGTGGCAAAGTGGCAGAAGCAGCATCTGCCAGCGCCAGCAGCACCCGCGTTCACACACAGAAGACAGCAGTGCAGGCGCTGACGTGCGGGCCATGGTGGGCCCCGTCGTTCACCCATGCATGGGACAAGGCAACCGCACCCACCAGTGGGAACGGGCCACGTGGCCAGGCTTCCCCACGAGCGGGAGCGCTCGACCGCGAGCGCAGGCGGACGCATGCATGCGGGCGGGATTCAATTTTGGCTGGACACATGGCGACGCTTGACAGGAGGAACGGAGGCGGTGCGCAGGCCGGACGCGCGCGCGCGTTTCCCTTCCTGACCGGACACGTGGCAGCACCGCGTTGGCTTGCTGGAGGCGGTGCACAGCCAGGCGCGATTCGCCCGCCCGATTCCAGCTGGACCGGCCGGTTCGGCCGCCACCGACTCCGAATTCCCTTCCAGAAATAGCAGCAGCACGCGGTTCAACCGGTTTAGGTCCGGTTCGATGTCTTCCTGGCCGGTTTTGCTCCGGTTTTCGCCACTGCTTAGAAGGAAACAAAGTTGCCGACCAAGTAGGGTCGGTTGCATGGCCTAGGAGGCGGCAGGAAATGTTTCCTTGTATTCCCTTTGCCTCTCTCCCTCTCTACTATATATAGAGGCCTTCTCCTCTATTGTAACACACATCCTACAACATTCTACACATTCTACACAAAAGCTTCTCATTTCTACATCCAATACCTTGTAGTGGTGTCCCTCTAGGTGTTCTCCACCTAGTTGTATATTTTAGAAAATAGGAAGAGAGAGGAGGGAAGAGCGGAGGCGAAGCCGGCTTGTCGGGTTCCCCCTCCAATTTGTACCTCTGAGGAGCCCGACTCCTTCGTGAGTAATATCCGCCTTCTTTGCAATTCCCGAGTAATCTATTTGGCTTAAGTTTAGTGCTCAATTACTTGCTTGCGGGATCTCCGATTCGACCAGAAGGTTCTAGTTTTCACGTGAGACTAGTTTCAGAATCGTTAGTGTAGACGTGGTGTCTAGACTATCGGTTACCTGAGATTACGCCCAACCCCACGGATAGTTGTGGTAGCCCCGGGGGTGACAGCTCCGACCAGGCCTTTGTATTCCACCACGTTCGGGTTGGTGTTCTCGTAGAGCTTTTGGTCGCTCGACCCGATTACCGTTTCCCGATCTTTTCGAGAGTCGGAAAGGAACAAACCGCCCCGAAGTAAGCAAGTGTAGTAAGTAGAGACTTTAGTTATCTAGTGACCTTGGGCTAAGCTTTTAGAAACCCTCTCGTCCTACCAAAAACATTATCTCTATTCTTACCACGACCTTGCTCCATCCCTAGTACACTTCCGTTCCTCGTGGAAAATACGATACCCCGAATACTTAGGGTGAAAGCTACAACGGTAATTCGATGCGCTTTGTGGATTTATCGTATGCGTAAGAAATACCAACAAGCTTTCTCGGGCCGTTGTCGGGAACGGTAGTCGCTCGGGATCGAACCAAGTCGTCCGTGTATCCTTTTTAGTTTTTACCATTTTATGAACCTTACCACCACCATTACCACCACTACCACATGGATTTCATGCCTATCCATAAATATTCGGCTCCAAAGGGCGATTTATTGGAGCCTCCACCATCATCACAACCCATCCTTACAAATGGCTATGAAATTCGCCCCGCTTTCATAGCCATGGTTCTAGAGCAACCCTTCTCCGGGCGGTGACGACGAAAATCCATACACCCACCTTCGGGAATTTGAGCACTTGTGTTCTTGCCTCATTTTACGTGGCATGACACAAGAGACCATTAAGTGGAAATTGTTTTCCGTTCTCCCTTTTGGGTAGAGAGAAACAATGGTATGCTCCTACCATAGCGGTGTCCACGGAAACCGGGTTGAACTTTCGAGACAAATTTTGTCTTGCTTTCTTCCCCGATTCCCGAAGTCGCCGCCCTTCGAATAGAAATTCTGATTTCAACAAAAAGAGAAGGAGACTCTAGGAGCATCTTGGGACAGGTTCTTAAGTCTTATAAATACAGGCCCAAACCTTTCTTTGCCCGACCATGTTCTTCTTGACCACTTCTATCTTGGTCTTGGCAAAGAAGATGCTCTCCAACTTGACCTATCTTCTGGAGGCTCGTTGGAACATAAATCCATTAGTGAGGGGAAAGCCATTCTAGAGAAAATCCTAGAGAACACCCCATACACTGGCATATATGACGAGTTTCCCGTAGAAACCGTAGAGTCAAGCCCCGACAATCAAGAAGAGGTACCTACAACCGAATTTGAAGTTTCTTCAAATTCTTTTCATAATTCGGTTGTTGAGGAGCCTCCCGTTAAGGGAACATGCAATCACAATTCTTGGGATGATGAATCACATCCTTATGCATGTCCCTTTGGATTCGAGGATGACATCTTTGTTGATAATGATTGTGGGAAGACCTTAGAGCTTCCCAATTCAACTTCATTATATGCCTCGAATTCCAATATGAGACATCAAGAACACTCACCACACGTAGAGGATGATCCAATTCATATAGAAGACATTTATATACCTTCTCCCTCTATGCCCACACACGATGTCTCATCAGAACTTTTTCCCCGATCACTAGGATGAGCGTGAGTCAGTCGCTGCAATACTAATTTCTAATCCATGTTTTGCGGATGACTTAATCTTTCACGAAAAAGAAAGTGCTCCCCCAGAAACGGGAAGTTTCATTGATGAACATGGAAGTTATATTCTAAATGTTACATCCATTCCATGCTCATATGAAAAATCTCCCGAAGTCGATCTTTAACCAAGCCACTTGCAAAAATCTACAACACCTATGTTCTCTCTCGGCCCATAAAAACTTTGGAAAAGTTGTTGTAGATGTTTTTGTCTATCATAAATCTTGCAAGTTTCGTGGTGTCTTGGCATGAGCTTTTATAGATCAACCCTCAAAGGTTGGTGTTGGAGGGGAAACCACTTCACCAACATTGGTTTTTATTTCAAAAGGTTTCCCAAAGACAAGCTTTTATCTTTAAACAAAGCACTTTCGAGAGATAACCCGCTCGTTCAATAAAATTGTTCTTTACCAAAAAAAAAAAAACTTTTCTTATTAATAAAAGCAAGAAACTTGTTATCAAGCTTGCATGCACCTTCGGGTATTCTTGTCGCTAACCATTTCGGTGGAGATCGACTAAGAAGAATAAAGAAGCATGCTAAGTTCGATAACATGAGGCTACATCGATAATAAACATTGATGCTCACGGGTGATGGAACACACTCAAAAAGGAGGCCTCGACCTTGCACACTTGACTTTTACACAAAAGTTCAAGTGTGGGGAGGAAGGTAAGTCCGAGTTCTCGCACACACCAAGGGGTAAAAAAAAGAGAGAGATGCGAGCTTTGTTCTTGCTAAAAAAAAAAAAGATGAAAAGTTCGAAAAAAAGAAGAAAGAAAGAAGGAATGAAAAAAAATTTGAGAAATATATAGAAAAAAAAAAAAGAGAGTGAAAAAAAAATATATATAGAAAAAAATAATAAAAAGAAGAGAGAGAGAGAGGATTCTCCACTACACCTTTGCTACCATCAAAGGTTATGATCTATACACACCATACATGTGTGTGGTTCAAAACCTTGATGATTGCCCGAGGTTGGACCATATGCGACAAATCAACCGTTAAAAGAACTTCAAAACTCCATCCACATCTTTGCCGGTAAGAGTACTCAGTACGTAAAGGTACAAAAACAAGTGTGGGGAGACACACACCACTCTCACAAATCAAAGGTACGCAAAAATTTGACATTAATTACACTTTGACTTGTGATATTTTTCTCCTCTCCATAAATGCACAAATAAAATCGAACCTCTTTTGAATGCTCCATCTCTAGTGTTCCAATTGATTTATGGCATGTATACTTTTTATTCCTCGCTAAAATCCATACTTTGTTGAGCAACTTTTTGTTAGAGACCCCATGTTTATCCAAATAATTGGGCTTTGAGATATAAGCGTAATGACTTGACGCTTGCTCTCTTGCAATGAGACTTGGTTTTATTTCAAAAAATTTAAATAAAGCATGCTCCCCGGTATGACTTAGACAAATCCTACCAAAGCCCTGAACAATGACAATGACATGAATATCCACTATAGCTACTTCCTCACAGATCTTGAAGTTTTGTCGAAGGTTCCGTTGATCTCGCGTTAAGAGAGGCTCATACTTCCAAGATCGAAAAACACGTACACCCACATATACACGCTGATTCTCACAATGGGAATTGCGCACAACATGCATCATCACCATCCACAAAATAAATACTCCACCCAAGTTACACCATGATCATCTCCTCGTTATCAAAAAAGTATCATGCGAGAAAGAGGATATAGGCTATAGAAAAAAAAAAAGAGAGAGAAAAGAGATGAAAAATGGACACGTGTCCGAGGGCGAGTAGAGCCCACATCTCCAAAAAAAAAAAAAAAAGAAAAAAGAAAAAGAGATGAAAATGGACATGTGTCCGAGGGGCGAGTAGAGCCCACATCTCCAAAAAAAAAAAAAAGATAGAAGAGAAAGATGAAAAAGCAGCCTGAATCTCTCTAAAAGCATACAAAAAAAAAAGAAAAAAGAGATCATGAGTCAAGGAGTAACCATAAAAACACCACAAATATTTTCCACACACTCTTGCACATTTCGATCTAGGGATATGGCTCCTCTTTCCAACGATCCGAGCTTGACCCGACAAAACATACAGAGGTATGTATGCAACACTCCACTCAAAGATCCAAAAAAAACCCTACAAAAAGATAGGATGAGTGAGTTTTAAGAGAGCTTTGGCAAGAAAACACAAATGAGTGACTATGTGAGAATCAACCATGGAGCATTGCTACTTTCTTTACAAAAATATAGAATCAAACCAAGTCCTTTCGCATGAGTAGTAGTGAGAAGATAGGATTTCAAGCTATTCCATTGTTCAATTGTTGAAGATAACTTGGTAGCCACCATGAATGCTCACAAAGTAGGTGAAGCCCTAATAATCTGAATGCAAGTCAACATCTTGGAGGTTTAACCACCTTAGTCCTTCGTACCTTTACTCGAGGACGAGCAAAGGACTAAGTGTGGGGGAGCTTGTTGACGGTCGTTATGGCATATATTTTTAACTGTCAAAGTATATTAAATTGACAACATTCCATGCTATATCATAACAAAATATTATTTTATCCGACGAGTTCCACGAAGTTTCGATGTTTCAGCGGTGTTGCGAGGGATTTATATTTTTTCGCAGATAAAAACTATCTCAAACGACAAAGCGGAGCACACCATTGCTTAAGGGCTCGTGTATTGATCGAAATGGACATATCATTTGCTATATTTTGGACGGGGAATAAGAAGTTATCACGTACACAAATTTGCCATGCAAAGTGGGTCCCATGTGTCACCTACAGTACCATGCTGGCCAATCCTCAGCTGACACGTGGCAAAGTGGCAGAAGCAGCAGCTGGCAACGCCGGCAGCACCCGCGTTCACACACAGAAGACAGCAGTGCAGGCGCTGACGTGCGGGCCATGGTGGGCCCCGTCGTTCACCCATGCATGGGACAAGGCAACCGCACCCACCAGTGGGAACGGGCCACGTGGCCAGGCTTCCCCCACGAGCGGGAGCGCTCGACCGCGAGCGCAGGCGGACGCATGCATGCGGGCGGGATTCAATTTTGGCTGGACACATGGCGACGCTTGACAGGAGGAACGGAGGCGGTGCGCAGGCCGGACGCGCGCGCGCGTTTCCCTTCCTGACCGGACACGTGGCAGCACCGCGTTGGCTTGCTGGAGGCGGTGCACAGCCAGGCGCGATTCGCCCGCCCGATTCCAGCTGGACCGGCCGGTTCGGCCGCCACCGACTCCGAATTCCCTTCCAGAAATAGCAGCAGCACGCGGTTCAACCGGTTTAGGTCCGGTTCGATGTCTTCCTGGCCGGTTTTGCTCCGGTTTTCGCCACTGCTTAGAAGGAAACAAAGTTGCCGACCAAGTAGGGTCGGTTGCATGGGCCTAGGAGGCGGCAGGAAATGTTTCCTTTGTATTCCCTTTGCCTCTCTCCCCTCTCTACTATATATAGAGGCCTTCTCCTCTATTGTAACACACATCCTACAACATTCTACACATTCTACACAAGAGCTTCTCATTTCTACATCCAATACCTTGTAGTGGTGTCCCTCAGTGTGTTCTCCACCTAGTTGTATATTTTAGAAAATAGGAAGAGAGAGGGAGGGAAGAGCGGAGGCGAGGCTTGTCGGGTTCCCCCTCCAATTTGTACCTCACGAACCCGACTCCTTCGTGAGTAATATCGCCTTCTTTGCAATTCCGAGTAATCTATTTGGCTTAAGTTTAGTGCTCAATTACTTGCTTGCGGGATCTCCGTTCGACCAGAAGGTTCTAGTTTTCACGTGAGACTAGTTTCGTGTCGTTAGTGTAGGCGTGGTGTCTAGACTATCGGTTACGAGATTACGCCCAACCCCACGGATAGTTGTGGTAGCCCGGGGGTGACTTGACTCGACCAGGCCTTTGTATTCCACCACGTTCGGGTTGGTGTTCTCGTGAAGCTTTTGGTACACGCGACCCGATTCTGGTTTCCGTCTTTTCGAGAGTCGGGAAAGGAGCAGTTGCTCCAAGTAAGCAAGTGTAGTAAGCCGAGACTTTAGTTATCTAGTGACCTTGGGCTAAGCTTTTAGAAACCCTCTCGCCCTACCAAAAACATTATCTCTATTCTTACCTTGGGCGACCTTGCTCCATCCCTAGTACACTTCAGTTCCTCCTGGAAAATACGATACCACTGAATACTTAGGGTGAAAGCTTACAACGGTAATTCGCGGCGCGGCGGATTTATCGTGTGCGTAAGAAATACCAACAATAGCTGCGTTTATAGGCGGATCACTTACGGGACCACTGCGAAGATAAAGGCATCAAGGTCAAATATGTTTCCGTTACATCCGCGTGCCAATGGGCGGGCGAGAGAGCAAGCGGGATGATTTTGGAAGCATTGCGCAAAAGACTCTTCGACCAGGATGGTAAATATCCCTAGATGGTTAAAAAGAGTTTACCGTCGTTTGGGGATTGCGCACTTTCGGCCAAGTGGGGAGTATGTTGACACATCTTAAGCTATGTTTTATGTGTCAATTTAATATATAATAAGGGTATAAAAAAGAATAAAATACATAGAATAGGTATTATACTAACTAAGTTCCACGAGTTTTGGTGATTTATATCTTTTTGGGGACTTAACGGTAAATGCGGAAAACTTAGAAAACCCCTACATAATAAAAGGAATTGCCAAAGAAGAATTTCGACTCGAAAAGTGAACTAAAACATTCTAGAAGATACCGGAGGACACGAAAAAGGCGAGCTGAGGTGGCAAGCCACCACTGGCGCCGCCGATTACCATCTAGGCCGGCCGCCAGGTGGGCCACCCCTGTCGACCTCACATTTTTATGGCGGTTTACCACCGACTTTGTGGTTATATCTACGCCGTTGTTGAAGTTGGTTTGATCAAGGGACGGCATTCATCGGCCCCGGACTATATAAGGAGGGTCATACCTCCGACCATAGGCATGAAAATCATTATTCATCATACTTTCGGCTTTGATCATAGCTAGAGCCATACCTCTCTAATTAGAAGAGAGCTAGATCAAGTTGAGAGAGATTAGTAGAAAGTTGAAAGATAGATCAAAGAACTAGTTCTAGTTCTAGATCTGTTCTTGAGAGATAGAAAGTAGAGTTGAGGAGAAGTAAGGAGAAGTGCTAGATCACGTTGGTAACTCTTCTACACTTGTACCTCACGGGATCAAAGGCTTCATTGCAATTGATCTTGAGACTTTTTTTAGCGGGATCAACTTTATATTTGAGTAAGTCTACTTATTTTATATTTCTTTCGGTTTATGACTCATTAAGAGTACTTTGATTCTTGTCGCTCTTGAATTGAAGTTGTTACCCCTAGTGTAGGCGTGGTGTTTATACTAGATAACTCATAAATACACCCTACTTGGGATCGTGGTAGTTCGTGGTAGTGACAGTACCATTGATTCCTTTGCATTCCCGTCAGTAAGATAGGACCACGTAGGACATAGTTCTTTGGGGAATAGTAAGTTTAGACCTTACTTTCCTTTTGAGTACGTCCCCATTAAGAAATATCTTTAAGCCTTATAAGAGTATAAACTAGACAACCTTAGAATTCTTCTCACCTTTTATCGAACTCCGTTCCTTGCTACTATCTCGGTGTTTAGATTACTGTTTCATTAGTCTCACACCATTCTCTCACGTGGATTCGATATTTAAAACCCTCGGGTGAAGTTCTCATCGTTTACGTTTAACTACGGGGACTATACAAATTATAAATAATTACGTAGGAAGAGTGTCCATAAACTGGAATCACATTGGGAAGGCCCTTTTCGGAGTTAAAAGAGGTAGCCACGGCCAGTCTGAGTTTGGCGGCCGGAGAGGCATCGACATCCCTAACTCTGGAACGCTCGAGCACGCAGCGTTTCTACGTAAACTTCGGGGACTCACGTAAGCCGGTTGTATCATCAATTACTTTTACGCTGTCGCGAATTTTTAATACAAAGTTTTTGGGAGAATGTTGACATGGTTATATTTTCTTTTTGGCGTAATTAACTTTATCTCCATGCTCAACTAAAATCTCCCCGATCAACTTTGGACCCCCTAGAGCGTCCTGCATGCCTTGTTGTCGTTTAGCGGTATATGCGGCGAGGTGTACTCCCGCATAGGCCCGGCGATTGGCGAGAAGATTCCTTGGCGTGGTCGACACAGCCAATAGCTTGCGCGAGCAGCGGCGTCTCAAACTCACGGTTATACTTCCGCATTATCTCACGGTCTGGCTCAATGTTTATCATAATCATTATGCATGCTAAAGCGATTATGCGGATAAAACAAAAGTACCATGCTAATTATGCCACCCACATCAGGCGTGGCTGCGGCTCAACCATAAAGTGTTTTTTACTGTTTTTTCACTAAGCTGTTTTTTTGCTACAGCGACAAAAAGCAAAGTATTCTGCACGGGCCCACGTCGCAGTCTTTACCTTTCAGCAGTTCACGGGGAGAGGATTCATCTGCGTCGGCCGGGGTAATTGGCTGGCTTCATCCGCCTCACCGGCGCGGCACCGGCTCCATCCTCCATCCGTCCGTAATGCGTAGCCCTGGAAGGGCCTTGGCGAAACTCCACTACGGGATAGTGGGGGCGAGGCTACGCCCGGTACAATCGGCCAGTGGCGGGTGGCGGCGTGTAGCGAACTCCATGAAGTTTGCCCACATACGCCCGCGGCTACTTGGTTGCTCCATGTTACGAGCATGGTAGGAGGCGCTCCTGCGGATTAGCACACGCCCGTGCGTAACCATGGATGGTGTCGAGGAAGCGAGGTCGACACCTTGCATTTTGTCTCTTCACCGAGTTTACCTGGCACATTTTGATCCCTCCATTTCATGAGTTTGAAAGATGTAACAGAACTTGCATTATTCTTGTCCTGAAAACATGGTAAGACAATACGGCGTGTTTCTTTTCTTCAAAACTTTTTGAATCGAGGAAAGCGGCGAAGACATATCTGATGGCGTTCGGCAATGGTACTTTGAAGCTCACGGTTCAAATCATTGTATTTGGTTGCGCCATCATCAAATTTTCTTTGCAATATCACGACAACTAGCTTCATATTCTACAAAGGTATCCACAAATAACAATTTTTTCCCGTTATTACTAATAAACTCTGTTTCCAAAATAACTACAGATCAATGTTCAAGACTCTCGACACTCACCACGGGTTTGGGCACGGATACGGGCAAGGCGGAAACAGCGCTCATCCTCAAGCGGCTGCGGTCGACAACAAAATTTGGGTGCGTGACTCCTCGGCGAGCCTTGCTCTCGCGGGCGAAGTCGGGCTGCGCCGGCGGTCCAAGCGGGTTCGCTTCGGTGCGCCCGGTAGCTCGCGTTCGACTTCGGCGCCACCCTCTCATGAGCAAAAACTTGGCGGCTGGCGTCTCGGCTCGGCCAGGCGGTCCCTCTCCCGCGACAAGAGTTGCTGCGCTCGTCGGCAAAGCGATCCGTTAGGTGAGGCGAGCTCATCCAGCGCTGTTGAGCCTCGAGGCAATGCACTACGGCATTGTCCCGGCTAGATCCGCAGTGGCGAATTTCTTCATTCAAATATGCTACAACATTGCATGATATTACTACAATGTATTTGGAAATGTCTATCAGGTAGAGTAAGAAGGTCGAGTACTTACGCGTAAGCGGCTGGCTCCCTCCTCTACCTGGCGGGCTATCCGCGTCGGCTCGTCCTCTTCCTCCACGTCGTCAAAGTGCTGAACACCTTCACCTTCGAGAGCCTCAGCAGCCGCCTCCCATGGATCTGCTTCTTCCATCACGATCTTCCGTCGACATAATGGATATCATCAATAAATTACCGGGGGAATTACCATGGGCGATACGGTACGATTTACGTGCCGATTGTTAGTGCACATGCGACCCGCGAGTTCATACCGCGGGGTGACCCGATACCTCACAGAGTCCTCGGGGGGCTGCGGCCTCTTGATATCAACCGTGCGGCTCCTCTTGCTTTCGGGGGCGCGATTGGTATGCGGGCTCGGGGATCTCATCAAACCAGGAGTTCCCCTGCGGTCGGTACGGTGTGGGCTCCATTGCGCGGGTCCCCTACATTATCAAGTTTAGCACGGAGGCGGACAATAGAAGATGCGACCCGACAAGTTTAGAAGCACCAAGCACATTTTACACATCGGCAAAACACATGCCGGCGATGAGCGCCATTGCTTCCTCATCTCCAGCCCTCCTCGCTCACGGGGGTGCGTCCGTCACCATGTGCGAATTTGGGGCTCCCTAGGAAGATGCATTCGCGTGCTCGGGTTCTATCTTCGTGTTTGTCAACATCGATACCATGGTGGTCGGATCGCATACAATACTCGGGGACTACAT